>JAYKXQ010000025.1:70000-80000 GCA_035357415.1 Ophraella communa | reverse complement strand
GTATTAGCTTTGCCACACATACTCACACGCATACATATCCACATACACATACGCATTCCTATCGTAAACATGCGTGGTCGATTTAGTGGATTTACAATATTTTTATCAAAAATGACGAAACTTTGATTTTCGACTAAAATTCGAAGACATCAAATTCAAAGGTATTAGCTTTGCCATTTTTTTGGGTGAAAAAATTTTTTTGATGAAAATGTATGAAAATATGTAAAATGGGGTTTTTTTGGACGCTGAATCGATTGGTGTAATCAGTTGTTCGATAGGATGTGTAGAACACTGTTAAATCTGGGTGGGAAAGTATCGAAGTGGAGTAGTAAAGTAAAACTTAAAAGTAGTACATTTTGTTTGAAAACTATTAGGAATATTGAAATTTTGAGTACATTTTCGTATTCTGCGTGGTCGATTTAGTGGATTCACAATATTTTTATCAAAAATGACGAAACTTTGATTTTCGACTAAAATTCGAAGACATCAAATTCAAAGGTATTAGCTTTGCCACACATACTCACACGCATACATATCCACATACACATACGCATTCCTATCGTAAACATGCGTGGTCGATTTAGTGGATTTACAATATTTTTATCAAAAATGACGAAACTTTGATTTTCGACTAAAATTCGAAGACATCAAATTCAAAGGTATTAGCTTTGCCATTTTTTTGGGTGAAAAAATTTTTTTGATGAAAATGTATGAAAATATGTAAAATGGGGTTTTTTGGACGCTGAATCGATTGGTGTAATCAGTTGTTCGATAGGATGTGTAGAACACTGTTAAATCTGGGTGGGAAAGTATCGAAGTGGAGTAGTACAGTAAAACTTAAAAGTAGTACATTTTGTTTGAAAACTATTAGGAATATTGAAATTTTGAGTACATTTTCGTATTCTGCGTGGTCGATTTAGTGGATTTACAATATTTTTATCAAAAATGACGAAACTTTGATTTTCGACTAAAATTCGAAGACATCAAATTCAAAGGTATTAGCTTTGCCATTTTTTTGGGTGAAAAAATTTTTTTGATGAAAATGTATGAAAATATGAGAAATGGGTTTTTTTTTGGACGCTGAATCGATTGGTGTAATCAGTTGTTCGATAGGATGTGTAGAACACTCTTAAATCTGGGTAGTGGATTTAATGGTTTTCACATGCACATACACAACACACACACACATCGTAGTAGGAATGTCAATTCGTTTTTTCCATGTAGTTTTCCAAGGCTTGAAATTTGTTATGGGTCGAGATCGGAATCGGGGGATTTAGAATTTTTACCTTTTTTATTATGGGGATGAGTAATAATAGGGGTTTGTTTGCAATAAGAAATAATGGTTTACCTAGGTCTTTTACGATGTAACTTACACCTTCAACGGCATTATAAGCTTATTTGGTTTAGTTTAGCTAGTAAGACCCATTGCATGTTATTTTTCATATGGTATAAAATTCTACATCCTAAAAAAATATAGATTCGGATGTCTATCAAATTTTACTCATCTAGAACTTGATTAAAAACTCATTCATATACAATACTAGGAAATTTTACAACTCACTTACTGTTGTAAATTTTGTGATATCACTTTTACTATAATTGAAATACTTATATACATATACACACAACACATACACACACACACACACACACACACACACACACACACACACACACACACACACACACACACACACACAATAATAGTAATTTATACAAAGTTACAAAGTATAAAAATGCACTTGTTTAAAGTAAATCAAATTATTAATTACGTTGATTATATTGTTCATAAAGTGAAAGATCTCCGTTTGCTTAGTAAATAGGGGTAGGTGATAATCATCTTTTTTAAATTCATAAAAATAAACTAAATTTGTGGCCCTTAAAAGGGCCGGTGTAAGTATATGGTTTAATAGGATATTTTTTCTTTTAAAAAATTATGCCTTCTTCTCAGTTTTGTAGGTAAAAGTACAGCCTGAATATTAGGAAGTACACCACCTTGGGCTATTGTAACTCCAGATAACAATTTGTTCAATTCTTCATCGTTTCTAATGGCTAATTGTAAATGTCTTGGAATGATACGGGTTTTTTTATTGTCTCTTGCAGCATTTCCCGCTAATTCCAATACCTCAGCTGCCAAATATTCCATGACTGCTGCCAAATAAACTGGAGCTCCGGCACCAACTCTTTCGGCATAGTTACCTTTTCTTAGCAAACGATGAATACGTCCTACTGGAAACTGTAAACCGGCACGATTTGATCGAGACTTTGCCTTTCCTTTAACTTTACCACCTTTACCACGTCCTGACATATTTTATTGAAATATTTAAAAAGTATTTAATGTGTACTTCAAACGACTCACTATAACAAACTGTTTTAGTTGTACCTTTTACCTACATATTTAAACTATTACGCCCCACCAATGAAGTTCGAGCGATTGCGTAAAAGCAGAGGGGCGGAGCCTATAACTTGAAGGATCGCTCACATAAATACAAGGAAACTTATAGTTTTGCATTACAGAGATCGACAAGCTTTCATAGCGAAAGGTTGTACCCAAGCTTAGAGAGCGAGATTTCTTTGTACGGCGAGCGAAGGTATACTACCTGTTGCAGGTAATACCCGAGTTCTACGAACGATTACTGCGACCGAAGTCTTAACGACTTTAACGGGATTTTTTAATCCCAAACCATTAACATTTGTATTGAATTTTTCAATTCAATACAATATTTAATATTTATCTATAAATTTAAATCAATTTCAGCTACTCCAGGTGGGCCTAATAAAATACTTTTAATAAGTATTTAAAATTAGAAACCACCCAGGATACAGGAAAGAAGAAAGAAGACTTCAGGGACAGGTAAATATAAAACACCCCCATAGTCAAACTTCCAGTGGCCAGGAATTCTTTAGCCAAGGATTTTAAAATCCTTTGGGCAGTGAGTCCGCTGTCTCAGCTGGTTTGACTACCCATCCCGATAACACATCCTTTCACACAACCTGTTAGGGACCTCCTGTTAGGGATTTGACTAACAAAAGGGAAGTAAGTCAAGCATGGAGTCGGACGGCTCCATTGCTGAAGAAAACGGAGAAAGGACGACGAAAAAGAAGACCAAAAAGCCAAAAGAGATAGAGTTCACCATGGAGGAGGTGATCAAGGAACTAAGGGAGACGAGGAAAGCCCTTGCGAGACAAAAACAAGAAACAAATCAGCTGAAAGAAGAGCTAGAGACAACGAAAAGGATGTACCAGGAAGCCATCCAAAAACTACAAAAGGAAACCACACAGGAAGAAGCCCAGGACACCATGGAAATGGAGGACGACCCGGTACCCTTCAAGACCATCCTGAAGCAGCAAAAGAGGCAACGACAAGCAGAACAGACAGCGGCCAAAAAGCCGAAAACCACCACCGAGACGACGCAAAACGAACCAAGGCAAACAGGACAGGAACAAAGCGAAGAACAAGCCGAAACAACGACAACTACGGAAAGGAGACCGCCACCGATCACCCTCCGCAAATCAAACAGGTGGAAAGAGGTTAGTAGTGAGCTTTCACGTAGGAAGTTCAACTACATAAAAGCCCAGACGTGCGCCGAAGGAATCAGAATATTCCCGGCCACATCAAAAGACCACCGTAATATCACGGCAATGTTTAACGGGAGCGGCGAGGAATATTTCACATACGCGCTCCCATCGGAGCGCGAGTTGAAAGTAGTTCTGCGCCATGTTCCCGCGGAAACTGACCCAAAGGATATTCTAGAGGACCTCGCCGCACAGGGGATAACTGTGACTAAGGTGCAGAGGATGACGTCTAGGAGAAGCGGACAGCCACTGTCCCTATTTCTCCTGGACGCCCCCCGGGACCAGGCAGACAAGCTTTACAAGCTTGAAACCTGCGTCCACCTGAGGGTAAAAGTGGAAGCCCTGAGGAAGCCGGCTGGTCCCAGCCAATGCTTCCGCTGCCAGGGGTACCACCACACCCAAGGAAGGTGCACCTCACAGCTCAAGTGCGTCAAGTGCGCACAACCTCACAGAGCGGCGGATTGTCCCAAGAAAAGGGAGGAGAAACCCACCTGCGCGAACTGCGGAGGCGATCATCCGGCGAGTTTCCGAGGATGCCCCAGGTATCCTAGGCCACAACCGAAAGCGACCAACACGCCTAGAGGTCCGCCGCCAGCGGCAAAAGGACCCACAAAGGCGCCCCAAAATGCGACGACCACGCCAGGTCGATCGTACAGCGCAGCGGCAGCCGGAACCACGGCAAACCCGATGCCAGAGATGATGAAAATGATGGACGAGTTTCGTAAAATGTACGAAACTATGGCCTCATTTTTCTCATCGATGCCTCGAACTAGCCTATAATGCCTCTACGACCTCAAAGACCAGGCCGCCTGAAGATCCTTTCCTGGAACCCAGGAGGGATTACGCCGAACGTAAACGTTCTCGAAGAACTCCTTGAGAGAGAAAAGATAGATATAGCAGCGATACAGGAGACGTGGCTTCGCGGCGACGCGACCATACGACTCCTAGGATACGCTGTCTATCGGACCGATCGAATAGGACGTCAGGGAGGAGGTACTGCGATCTTCGTTCGGAACGAGCTGACTCACAATCAGCTACCTGTGCCATTTATGTTGTCGGTGGAGGCGACATCCGTAGCAGTGCAAACTGCATACGGAGAAGTCGCCATAACCTCAGCATACCTTGCGCCACAGGAAGTTCTGCACAATGAGGACCTGGACCTTCTCCTGCCAGAGAACCGTCAATCAATCCTAATCGGAGACCTTAACGCCAAGTCACCACAGTGGAACAGCCGAACTACAAACCCGAGAGGTAGACAGCTGGTAGATTTCCTCGACGACAGAAACCGATGTATAGCCGTGGGACCTGACTCCCCGACTCACTACCCGCCGGTGGGACTTCCCGATGTTCTGGATTTCGCTCTTCTCAGCAACGTAAGATTCGGGGCAGAGATTTTCTCTCTGCCAGAAGGATCTGCGGGGCATAACCCAATCCTACTAGACGTAGGAGAAGGTGAGCTAACGCTGAGACAGAGAGAATTCAAAAGAACAAACTGGGAGGCCTACAGGGCGCACGTAGGACAGGTCGTGGGGCCGATTCCCGAGGTTAATAGCATCGAAGATGTCGGCGAGGCGATAGACCGGCTCGAAACCGCTATCGGAGTAGCTTACGCTGCACACACTGTAACGACGACGGTAGAGAGGCCAAAGAAATACGGAGAGATAGACGACAACACTCAGGCACTGATCCGAGAGAAACGTAGAGCCAGAAAAAGGGCCCAGCGGACGCTGCACCCAGACGACAAGCGACTAGCCAACGAACTCCATCAGCGAGTCAAAGAAGCGTTGAAAGATCACCTTCACGAACGCTGGCGGAACTTTCTGCAAACGCTGAATCCACAGGACAGTGGAATCTGGAACCTACAAAAAGTACTGCGAAAGGACAGGAAACCAATACCCCCGCTCCACGGAGCGCGAGGTATTGTATACACCGACGAGGAGAAAGGACAAGCACTTCTCGAGACTCTGGAGCGGGAATGCCAACTCAACCAGCATGAGGACGACGACATAGATTTTGAGGAGGTTGTCGAGGATGCCGTTGAGGAAATGAAGAACGAAGAAGACGACGAGGTCATCGACCCAACAAGTCCAGCGGAGGTCAGAGACATCATCCGGAAACTACCTCCGAGGAAAGCGCCGGGGTACGACTCTGTGTCAAACCTAATGCTAAAGAAACTTCCGTTGAAGGGCGTAGTATTTCTTACTGCGATCATCAACGGAATTCTGAGGCAAAGGCATTTTCCGGAGAGGTGGAAGAAGGCGGATGTCATCATGATCAGGAAGCCGGGGAAAGATCCACTCTTTCCCCAAAACTACAGGCCGATCAGTCTACTGCCTGCGATGTCCAAGATAGCCGAGAGGGTTATCAAGAAGAGACTTCAACGCATCTGCGACAACCTCAACTTAATCCCAGACGAACAGTTTGGCTTCAGAGCAAAACACTCTACAGAGCACCAAGTCTTGCGACTGGTAGAGCACATCAGTGAAGGTTTCAGCAGAAACCAAATCACTGGCACTGTTCTACTGGACGTAAGCAAGGCGTTCGACAGAGTGTGGCATGAAGGTCTACTCTTCAAAATGGACGAGTTTGGCATCCCGAGATCCCTAGTAAAACTACTGGGATCCTTCCTTGATGGAAGACTCTCCAGAGTCAAGATCAACAACACAACCACCAGATACACGAGATTGGAAGCTGGGGTGCCACAAGGAGCAGTCCTTTCACCCTTGCTGTACACCATATATACACAGCGGATATACCAAAAACGATGAACACCAGGTTATCCCTGTACGCTGACGACACAGCAATATCAGCGCGTAGCACACATTCCCGCCTGGTATCCAGATATCTACAAGAAGCAGCTACCCTTGTAGAAAGATGGTGTACAAAATGGAAAATAAAAATCAACGGCGACAAGACACAGGCCATACTGTGTCAAAAAGAAGACAACCAACACCAGAACAAGTGGAAATCAGCGAGCAGAGAGTTCCATGGAGTTCCACGGCGAAGTACTTGGGAGTCACCCTTGACAAAGGGCTGACTTTCAAAGAGCATGTCCAAACGGTTGTAGCGAAAGCTAAAACAGCAAGGTCTCAACTGCAGTGCCTGATAGGACGCAACAGCGACCTACAATTGCGCACAAAACTGCTGCTCATCCGGACCGTAATCATGCCGATCCTGACATACGCATCCCTGGCTTGGGGGCAAACTTGCAAAACCAACAGGAACATGGTACAAGTTCAGCAGAACCTATGTATCCGACAGGCAGTGAACGCACCCTGGTACGTTCGCAACCAAGACATCTTCAGAGATCTGGAATTGGAAACAATTCTAGATCTTATGAACGATAAAGCGGAGATAGGTTTTGCCAGACTTGAAGACCATCCAAATGCGGAACTCAGGTACCTGCTAGATTACGACCCGGGCGATGGGCAGTGGAAGCACGTTAGACCGAAGCACCAGCTTCTACCACACTAATCAAAATTTAAGTATGTTACAGGTACTCCAAGAAGAAGAGGACCCAAAGAAAAAGACGAGGCCGATCTAATCGGATAACACGAGATGACCAATGAAGCCTGCCAAACCGAGAGAGACAACAACAAGAGGACACCAGTAAAAGATGCCTAGCATCAAACTGGTTCAACGGACAAGACAACAAGTCTGTTCTTTGAACCGAAGAACTGAAATTTGTACAGACCGGTACCAGGAGGACCGGGTGGTTGGAAAAGGGGCGCGGGAGTCGATATCCTAAAGACTGGATATGAACCCTTCGCTTCGGGCTTGTACAAATTAGGCTAGGCTAGGCTTTTGCATTAGTACATGTCTGTCGTTCTAAGCGTACGTATCGTTGTTTAACTGTAATTTGAACAGAATGCCACCAAAAGCAAGCGGAAAGGCCGCTAAAAAGGCCGGAAAAGCCCAAAAAAATATTTCAAAGGCAGATAAAAAAAAGAAGAGAAGGAGGAAGGAAAGTTATGCGATTTATATCTACAAAGTATTGAAACAAGTTCATCCTGACACCGGTATCTCCAGTAAAGCCATGAGTATCATGAACAGTTTTGTTAATGATATATTTGAAAGGATTGCTGCTGAAGCATCTAGATTAGCTCATTACAATAAGCGATCAACAATAACAAGTAGAGAAATTCAGACGGCAGTAAGACTTTTACTTCCAGGAGAATTGGCAAAACACGCCGTCAGTGAAGGAACTAAAGCCGTCACCAAATACACTAGTTCTAAATAATTTAAAAATTTGATTCTATATGCCACAACAATAAACAAACGGTTCTTTTCAGAACCACAAAATTTTCATTATTTATGTAAGTGAATTGGTGAAGAAATTTATTATTTATATATTTAAAAAAAAAATCGATTTATTTTACAAATTAGTTAAAAGCAACCATATCATGTATAAATTATTAGATTTGTTTACGATTTGTCAAGAATAACAAAAATGGTTAGGGTAAGGAAGGCGTTTGTGTTTTTTTGTTATGTATGTGTATTATTAATGTCTTAGTAAATCAAAAAAGGCAATAAACATTTTAATTATTATTGAAAAGTATTACATTATTTAAAATAAAATTTAGTAAAAATTAGTGCTCTGGTTTACTTTAATACTTACAATTATTAACGTTGCAGACGTTAATAAAATTTAAAAAAAATTAAATTAAAAACATTAAACTTATAACTTTTTAATAAAACTCTCGCTATTTATTCAAAGAACTTAATTTTTATAGTAAATTACTTCTGTTCCAATATAGTGCCATCGTCAGAATGACATATTGAAAATGATGATTATTAACATTTTTAATATATATTTCTATCAACGTTAATAAATAAACAAAAATGTTATTGTCAATTTATGGGGAAAGCAAAACTTTATTTATTTGTGCACTCTGTACATATATATTTATTATATTCATAATAAGAAAAAAAAAAAATATTGTGGCTCTGAAAAGAACCGTTTCTGTATATATGTGTATAAATGTGTTATGTGTATTTTCTTGTATTAATCCAAAGGCGAAGTAATGGAAATGAAATTAACCACCAAAACCATACAAAGTACGGCCTTGTCGCTTAAGTGCGTAGACAACATCCATAGCTGTGACCGTTTTCCTTTTAGCATGTTCGGTATAGGTTACGGCATCTCTGATTACGTTTTCCAAAAATACTTTAAGCACTCCACGAGTTTCTTCGTAAATTAAACCTGATATACGTTTAACACCACCACGTCTAGCCAATCTTCTGATAGCCGGTTTAGTAATACCTTGAATATTGTCACGTAAAACTTTACGATGCCGTTTAGCACCACCTTTTCCCAATCCTTTACCACCTTTTCCACGTCCAGTCATTTTTTAAAAAGTTTGTTACAAACGATATAGTCACCTTCCAGCGATTTTAAAATACTGATGCCTGGCACTTTTTGAACCTCAGTTTTGTTAACTTTTAAGCACCGCCCATAAAGGTTAATCTGACCAATCGCTACTTCAGTCGTGTTCGGTATAACCGTAAACGGGATCTTATAAATATCAGTCGTGTTAAAATCTTCTTTACTATCGCGTCGTATTGCTCGCAAAATTATTTTAAATTTAATTTGTGATTGTCATTAGTAATAAATAAATAATGGCTCGTACAAAACAAACTGCTAGAAAATCAACTGGAGGAAAAGCTCCTCGTAAACAATTGGCAACAAAAGCCGCTCGTAAAAGTGCGCCAGCAACCGGTGGAGTAAAAAAACCTCATCGTTATAGACCAGGTACTGTTGCTCTTCGTGAAATTAGGCGTTACCAAAAAAGTACCGAATTACTTATTAGGAAACTACCATTCCAACGGTTGGTACGTGAAATTGCTCAAGATTTTAAAACAGACTTACGTTTCCAAAGTTCAGCAGTTATGGCCCTTCAAGAAGCTAGCGAGGCTTATTTAGTAGGTCTTTTTGAAGACACTAACTTATGTGCCATTCATGCAAAACGTGTTACTATCATGCCTAAAGATATTCAATTGGCTAGAAGAATTCGTGGAGAACGCGCTTAAATTCTGTTAATTTAAAAAGAAAATGTAATTAAAAAAAAAACGGTTCTTTTCAGAACCACAAATGACTTAATATTAATGCATTACACGTCGTTTAATAATTATTGTCTTCTTCATGCTTTGAAAGATTATTTAATAAACGGTATTATATTTTTATCGAGTTTTAAACTGTAATTTTGGTGTCATGTAAAACCAACACATTTTTATCGTATTCTTATTTATAGACAAAAATAAAAAATATCTTTTACCTATGTATGAATGAATGAATGAATGCATGCGTGTATGACCATTGATTGTAGTCTTGTTAAATTTTAATATTTTTGTTATATAACCATAATTATTTGGATAACGAATAAAAGAGGATTTTTTAAAAAATATTGACGTTTAACACCATATT
>JAYKXQ010000025.1:57500-65000 GCA_035357415.1 Ophraella communa | reverse complement strand
TTCTGCAGCACGTGGCAGAGCGACTCGGTCTTGTCACATCCAGCTCTGCACCGACGGGCATCCGGGGGATTAGATGGGATGCCGGCTACGGGCAAATTGTTGGTGCGGAGCTGGATGGACTTGACGTAGTCACGGCCCGTCCACCCACTGGGGCGCTGAGCTATCCAGGCTCGTGAGGCTGGATCCTCACTCACCTGCTCCAGTCCTTTAAGGGTGCTCGTGGCAGATAGCTTCTCCCGCCACAATTGGTGTTCAGGAATGTTTCCCGCTAGTTGCTGAAGCCTATCGAACTGCTTGCGACAGCAGTCGCTTTGCAAAGTGGCAGACAGAACAGGGTCGTTCTGCCTATCGAGGAGGTTAGTCAACCGCTTCAGATAGACCTGGGGAACATGGTGTCGGAGTTCCAGAACCCCAAGACCACCGTCGCGCATTCTGCAGTGTATTGCAGGGTCCGGTGTGTGAATGTTTAAGTGCAGAGCCGACTTGATAAATTTCTTTATCAGCCGGTCTGCGGACCTTAGAGTTTGCGCGGTGATCTTGGGGGTCTGCAACCCATACATCATTTTGGGTATAATAAAGTCCTTCACAACAGCCAGCTTCTGATCGGGCTTCAGGGCTGCACGACCGACCCGGCCGAGCCACTGCGGCAAATTGGAAAGGTTGGGCTTCAATAACCCGGTTGCGTTGGTTGAGTGCCCTAAATAGTTGAATGAGTTAACCTCGTCGGCAACCGGGATGAAAGTCCCTCCCAATTTGAACAGCGGCACGGTACGTGTCACCAGGCCACAGTTCTTCCGCTCCACGCAGACGGCAGCGCACTTCGCCGGATTGAGTTGCATACCCCTTCCAGCGAAGAACGCCTCCGCCCCATCGAGCAGCCGGACCATGTCCATTGGTCGGTCAGCCATCAGCACTATGTCGTCGGCGAATCCCACTGCCGAAACGGACACACCTTCCGCTATGGTAGCGGTCGGGTTGGATCCGTTGACTCGGCAGAGAAACTCGTCGACAACACAGTTGAACAAGAAGGGGCTGAGTGGGTCCCCTTGTTTCACCCCCCTAGAGATGGTAATAGGGGGGCAGTTCTCCAGGCCTACCTTGATTACAGTCGACGCCTGTTGTAGGGTGGTCGCTACATATCTGATTACGCCCTCCTCGACCCCCATTCGAACGAGCGACCGCTTGATGGAATGGTGGGAGACAGAATCAAACGCCTTCCTCACGTCAAGCGCAACGACGGCATACTGTTTACGCAGCGCTCTACGGTTTCTGATATATGTGTCAACGATCGTCGCATTGGCCATCGTTCCGTCCACGTCAATGAATCCCCTTTGGTTAGCCTCAAGGGAGATCATGGTTTTAAACCTGGTAGCCAGGGCGCGGTGCATAAGGCGCTCAACGGCGGATCCAATCGTTATAGGTCTGTAGTTAGCTGGGTCCCTCCTGTCCCCTTTCTTGTAAACAAGAATAGTGCGGGACCTCGCAAAACGCTCCAGTCGAACACCGCGCATGAAGACGACTGAAAAGAAAGCTGAAAGCAAAACATCATTGATAGATTTTACCTGTTTCACCGTCACTCCGTCGGCTCCCGGAGCCGAGTTGGCCCAATTGGCCTTGGCCGCACTTACATCGTCCACTGAGAATGGCACGAACATAGCGCCGGTGGTAGACGGCCGAGGGTCGGCAATTACCTCCTCATCCACCGGTGAGTCCGAGGCAAGGATCCCGCCAAAGAGGTTGTGCACAGTCTCCGCCGTCGGGAGGGAGTCCTTCTCATCAAGGTGTTTGCCTGCCAGGATTTTATCTACCAGGCTAGCACGACTCAGGAAGAACAGGTCCTGCGTTTTCTTGTAATTTGCGGACCGCCCGTTACTTCCTGTTTCGCGCATGCCGTAGTTCCTGGCAGTGCGCCTTCGCTTTTTCCGGCGTTTTGGTTCTGCCTGATGAGAGGGCTCCCCCTCGGCGGGGGTGGCTGATTGCACGGCACCATTTTTATTCCTGTTTGGACGGCCACCAACGACCGACGAGAGCCAGGATTCTAGGTTATCGGCTAGGTCGTCGGTATCGCTGAGGCCAACAGAAACAAGTTCGTTCAGCCCCTGTATAGGGTTGCCCCAAGCACGTGCTCAGATCGTAGGTCAAGCAGGTAGGATCTGAGCGCGTCAGGGACAACATGTTTATTCTCGGAGGAAGTGACCTCCGAGTGTTCAGTAGATGTTATTGAACTTACAGAAGTCGTGGGAGGGGCTGAAATAACGGTGGGCCGTTTGTGAAACCTCTTTGCCGGGGTCCCCGCCCCGGAATCATTGGGGTCGGGGGAATCGCCGGCCCTAGGTCGTTTACGTCCGGTTGACACAACTAAACTAATGTTTCCGGTGGGCGAACTCGTAGGTCCATCGTCCACTGGTTTATTGGTCTCTGTTGGTGGGATGCTCGGCGGTGGTGGTGGTCCGGTCGGTGGGCTCGATTCCAAGACAGGGAGCGATGATGTTGGTTGCTCTGTAGGTGTTACCGGGATAAGAAGCTCAGCGGCGCGTCTCCTAGTTCTGGCCGCTTGCAGCATATTCTTATACTCGGGTTTCTCTCTTCGATGTCTGATTTGGTCTCGAGTTAGGCCGGTGACTTTGGCCAACTCCACGCGAACGAGGGCCTTTGGTGGGAGACTAGCTTCCGCCTCGGCCATCTGTTGTAGTATTTCTATCTCGGATCTACCAACCTGGGATTCTCGCTGTTTGCTGTACTCAGCGGCGTGGGTGCGTTGCTCATGCAGACGGACACCGGAATTGCTGTTGAACTTTGCGGGACAGAACAGGCATGTAAGCCTTTCACTGTTCCCGCAAACCTTCCGGTGTTTGTCACGGCCGCTCCTAGACGTATACGTCTTGCCGCAGTCCGGACATCTGTATACCCTTTCGTCGTTAGGTCCAGGACCAGAAGGGGTCGAAAGACTGGCCCTTCTTGTTGTAGTGGTGGGGTCAAGTCCTGGAGATTTGTTAACTGTGCTGCTCGAAGCACGGAGCAGCGAGGGAGGTAGTGACTCCCTTCGCGCTGCTGGCGTTGAAGACGCCTTAGTCACACTCTCATTACCAGCCGTAGAAAGACTCCTTCGTCTGTTCATGTTGATCTTGAACAACTGACACTGTGGTGGAGGATATAAATAAAATTGGTCCAAGTGTGATGGACAACTCGGTAAGTTAGGGAACTAGATGCAAGCTCCGGTAAGTAATAGTAACACTTCACCCTCAAGAAGGTAACGTGTTCCCGGGAAATTTCCTAAGTACGTAACCTACAGCCAAAAATATTCCAAGTCCCTAAAAATGGTGGAGGTGCTAAAGTAAAAATATAAAAACCGGAAAAAAAAAAAAAAAAAAAAAAAAAAAAAAAAAAAAACAAACAAAAAAAAAAAAACAAACACCCAAACTGGGGGGGGGGGGTGGTTGGGGGTTGGGTTGTGTAATAGTTAAATTAAAGTAATAGGGAGCGATTCGGGAGATTCAGGACTTAGAATAATCACGGCTGACCGGATTGCCAATACCACGGTCTTTCGACTTAGAAAATTTTCGATGTTTACAATAATAATAATAATGAGGCCCAGTTAAGGAACACGTTTTATCTACCTTCGATGTTAATTCGTTCTTAATGGGTTTTTAATGTTTCCTCGACAAAAATGGATATGAGAGTCATAGTTACTCCCGCCGTTTACCCGCGCTTGCTTGAATTTCTTCACTTTGACATTCAGAGCACTGGGCAGAAATCACATTGAGTCAACACCCGTTGGGGCCATCGCAATGCTTTGTTTTAATTAGACAGTCGGATTCCCCTAGTCCGTGCCAGTTCTGAGCTGACCGTTGAATGGCGGCCGAAGAGGACATCCAAACACCCGTGAAGGTAATTCGGAGCCTCGCAGCAAGACGGTTCCGCGGGAGGCCAAGGCACGGGACCGAACTCGGATCCATAATCTTCACCAACCCCAAAGGAGAGGTTCCGACCACTTCACCTCGCCCAGGCCCGGCACGTCAGCCGTGACCCGCTTCCTCGCCAAGCCCGACACGCCCCGATCCTCAGAGCCAATCCTTATCCCGAAGTTACGGATCCAATTTGCCGACTTCCCTTACCTACATTATTCTATCGACTAGAGGCTCTTCACCTTGGAGACCTGCTGCGGATATGGGTACGAACCGGCGCGAGCCTCCACGTGGCCCTCTCCTGGATTTTCAAGGTCCGAGGGGAAGATCCGGACACCGCTGCAACTGCGGTGCTCTTCGCGTTCCAAACCATATCTCCCTGCTAGAGGATTCCATGGAACTCGAACGCTTATGCAGAAAAGAAAACTCTTCCCGGATCTCCCGACGGCGTCTCCAGGTCCTTTTGGGTTACCCCGACGAACTCTCTTGCGAGGGCCCGACTTTTGACGGTTCCGCTGCCGGGTTCCGGAATAGGAACCGGATTCCCTTTCGCCCGATGGGTGTGTACAACTTGTCACGACTAATATGTACGTAAATAAAGCTACACCACATCAACATCGGCTTTCGCCTAGGGCTTAGGATCGACTGACTCGTGTGCAACGGCTGTTCACACGAAACCCTTCTCCACGTCAGTCCTCCAGGGCCTCGCTGGAGTATTTGCTACTACCACCAAGATCTGCACCGACGGCGGCTCCAGACGGCCTCACGGCCAGCCCTTCTGCGCACACCGCCGCGACCCTCCTACTCGTCAGAGCTTCATGGTCACGTCATAAATGACGCGAACCGCACATGCCGCTGACGGTCGAGTATAAGCACGACGCTTCAGCGCCATCCATTTTCAGGGCTAGTAACTTCGGCAGGTGAGTTGTTACACACTCCTTGGCGGATTCCGACTTCCATGGCCACCGTCCTGCTGTCTTAAGTTACCAACGCCTTTCATGGTATCCCATAAGCGTCGATTTTGGCGCTTTAACTCGACGTTTGGTTCATCCCACAGCGCCAGTTCTGCTTACCAAAAATGGCCCACTTGGCACTCTGATTCGAGTCTCGCGGCTTCATAAGTTCGAGCAAGCCGGAGATCTCACCCATTTAAAGTTTGAGAATAGGTTGAGGTCGTTTCGACCCCAATGCCTCTAATCATTCGCTTTACCGGATGAAACTCGTACGCAACGAGCGCCAGCTATCCTGAGGGAAACTTCGGAGGGAACCAGCTACTAGATGGTTCGATTAGTCTTTCGCCCCTATACCCAGTTCCGACGATCGATTTGCACGTCAGAATCGCTACGGACCTCCATCAGGGTTTCCCTGACTTCGTCCTGACCAGGCATAGTTCACCATCTTTCGGGTCCCAGCGTGTACGCTCTTGCGCCTCTTCTCGTAATGAGAACGAGACGCCCCGGGAGTGCGAAGCGATCACTTTTAAGGGCAAATCGCTCATCCTCCCTCGGTCTACGCAAGGCAAACCTTTACTTTCATTACGCCTTTAGGTTTAGTTAAGTCCCAATGACTCGCGCACATGCTAGACTCCTTGGTCCGTGTTTCAAGACGGGTCCTGAAAGTACCCAAATCTATAGCGTCGTTGATCGGCGTTTCAAAACGAGGTCTGTTCGAGAACACCGTAACCAACAGTCGTTCCGGGACAGAATCGGCACTAAGTCCGATCGCCGTCAAACACGAAACGTGCTTGCTACGGGCCGAACGCTAACTGTGTAGCGGCCCCGCGCCATATTTATACCGTCGAGCGAGTCTGTCGGAACATCGAGGGTCCACATAATTAAAAATCACGTGGGCTCCACCTCGAGCCTTAGACAGACACCCAACGGATCACGACGTCCTACTAGAGGAAAAGTGCACGCGTTCGACATCTATTAGAAAAACATAAGATGCGGACTCATGCGTCGAAACACATCATCCGTCAAACAAACATTTAACTTAGACAATCGAAACGCGAATGAATTTCCCCTTTCGACCTTTCGGGTTTCTCAGGTTTACCCCTGAACGGTTTCACGTACTCTTGAACTCTCTCTTCAAAGTGCTTTTCAACTTTCCCTCACGGTACTTGTTCGCTATCGGTCTCGTGGTCATATTTAGCCTTAGATGGAGTTTACCACCCACTTAGGGCTGCACTCTCAAGCAACCCGACTCTGAGGAGAGATCCTCCCGCAATCGGCAACGGTCACTACGGGCCTGGCACCCTCTATGGGCTGTGGCCCCGTTCAAGAAGGACTTGGACGCGCCGCACGATCTCGGGATAAACGGATCCTCCCTAACACCACATTTCCCGGTGGCCGATATCGACCACGGGATTCGGTGCTGGGCTTATCCCTGTTCGCTCGCAGCTACTGAGGGAATCCTAGTTAGTTTCTTTTCCTCCGCTTAGTAATATGCTTAAATTCAGCGGGTAGTCTCACCTGCTCTGAGGTCGATATAATTAATATCAAATTCGTACACAATCCAACAACACTAGGACTTTATAAATTTATACTCCAAATGTACTGTTTGTTTATAGGTTAATATTAATATTTTGTCGTTAATCACAGATCAGACGTCTCGTCTTCGAAATATTAATTTCTCTCGGACACGACGACCGTGTAGTTACGACTATATATAATAATCATCTTAACCAACAAACTTTGTTCATCTGTTAGTACGAGTATTATTTTATAATCGACCATACGTGTGCAGTTGTGTACAAAAGTACGTATTTTATATACCTAAAGTATAAAAATACGTTGCTTTCGCATTTTAAGATGTCGCAAATAATCATTGAAAAAATGATATATGCGTTTTACATCCAACACGCTCCGACATTTTCAAAAAATTGAAAACCGAGCAGTCTTTGAAATTGATACGACCCTCAGCCAGGAGTGGTCCGGGAACGAGTATCCGAGGACCGCAATGTGCGTTCGAAATGTCGATGTTCATGTGTCCTGCAGTTCACAAGTTGACGCGCAATTAGCTGCGTTCTTCATCGACCCACGAGCCAAGTGATTCACCGTTCAGGGTAATCGTTTAGTTAAACGTGATCCATTCCTGTATACAAAATACACGTATAGATCTTTACGTCTTTTAATCAAAATGGCAAGTTTTAAATTTTAGATAAAAGAGAAAAATTGTTTTGGGTACCTTTACATAGATAATGCACTGCACACACATGTATTACAAACGAGGCGTGCAAAAAGGTATTCGCACAATTTATATCCTCTTTTAATTTTGTTGCGTCATCATAAAAGTATGCGTGTACCACAATTTGAACGGTCAGGCGAATATCTTTTAATACCATCGGAATATTATTTATATATAGATACATATAATATTCCTTTAAAAATATTACAGATTTTATACATAATTAAAATATGTATTATCTTGTAGTATTCTTTAAGGTACCCGATACAGTCATATACTTTATTGGAAAATAAAGCTGACCGCGTTCAAATCTTTCAAATTTAGGCAAGACACGCTTTATACTCAAAGATAACTTAAAAATGCACAAAGATGTACTTTAAAAACTTTATCTTGATATACGCGTATTTAT
>JAYKXQ010000025.1:30000-55000 GCA_035357415.1 Ophraella communa | reverse complement strand
CACGCTTGAATAGTAGTTTTATTAGTTTTACAATAAAACGCCGATCGATTTGTAACTTCAACATTCTCTCGACCCTTCGCTAGATTGAAAGCGACATGGTACTCTCGAAAGAAGCGTTACGGTATTTGAATTATTCTCGCTCGGTTTGAGGAGAGCTATCGCAAAAGTTATTTCATTCATTTTGTTTAGCCTTAAATAGGTATTAAACAAAATGAATTTTTTATTTGATCGCCTATGAATCGCTTACGAAAAACGTTTGCTAAATTCGCGATCTCGCTGTAAATGAGTGTGATGGCATGTTCACCTATAAAGCAACTTATGTCTCTTATCGTCGAAACGTATAACGAAACATAAAGCTTTATTCTAAACACAGATGTGTTTAGTGTAACAACCATCAAAATATTGTGATAGGAGGAAATCTTTTTGAAATTGAATAATATTACTTGTTCAACTTTACGAGATATCCTACTATCACATATAACTGATAAACATATCGGCTACCGTTGGAACGGTGTTGTAACACATGTACATACACACACATACACACACATGAACACACACACATACACACACACAAACAAACAAACACACACACAAACCACACACACAAACAAACAAACACACACACAAACACACACATACTCACACGCACACACGCACACACATACTCACACGCACACACATACTCACACGCATACATATCCACATACACATACGCATTCCTATCGTAAACATGCGTGGTCGATTTAGTGGATTTACAATATTTTTATCAAAAATGACGAAACTTTGATTTTCGACTAAAATTCGAAGACATCAAATTCAAAGGTATTAGCTTTGCCATTTTTTTGGGTGAAAAAATTTTTTTTGATGAAAATGTATGAAAATATGTAAAATGGGGTTTTTTGGACGCTGAATCGATTGGTGTAATCAGTTGTTCGATAGGATGTGTAGAACACTGTTAAATCTGGGTGGGAAAGTATCGAAGTGGAGTAGTAAAGTAAAACTTAAAAGTAGTACATTTTGTTTGAAAACTATTAGGAATATTGAAATTTTGAGTACATTTTCGTATTCTGCGTGGTCGATTTAGTGGATTCACAATATTTTTATCAAAAATGACGAAACTTTGATTTTCGACTAAAATTCGAAGACATCAAATTCAAAGGTATTAGCTTTGCCACACATACTCACACGCATACATATCCACATACACATACGCATTCCTATCGTAAACATGCGTGGTCGATTTAGTGGATTCACAATATTTTTATCAAAAATGACGAAACTTTGATTTTCGACTAAAATTCGAAGACATCAAATTCAAAGGTATTAGCTTTGCCACACATACTCACACGCATACATATCCACATACACATACGCATTCCTATCGTAAACATGCGTGGTCGATTTAGTGGATTTACAATATTTTTATCAAAAATGACGAAACTTTGATTTTCGACTAAAATTCGAAGACATCAAATTCAAAGGTATTAGCTTTGCCATTTTTTTGGGTGAAAAAATTTTTTTTGATGAAAATGTATGAAAATATGTAAAATGGGGTTTTTTTGGACGCTGAATCGATTGGTGTAATCAGTTGTTCGATAGGATGTGTAGAACACTGTTAAATCTGGGTGGGAAAGTATCGAAGTGGAGTAGTAAAGTAAAACTTAAAAGTAGTACATTTTGTTTGAAAACTATTAGGAATATTGAAATTTTGAGTACATTTTCGTATTCTGCGTGGTCGATTTAGTGGATTCACAATATTTTTATCAAAAATGACGAAACTTTGATTTTCGACTAAAATTCGAAGACATCAAATTCAAAGGTATTAGCTTTGCCACACATACTCACACGCATACATATCCACATACACATACGCATTCCTATCGTAAACATGCGTGGTCGATTTAGTGGATTTACAATATTTTTATCAAAAATGACGAAACTTTGATTTTCGACTAAAATTCGAAGACATCAAATTCAAAGGTATTAGCTTTGCCATTTTTTTGGGTGAAAAATTTTTTTTGATGAAAATGTATGAAAATATGTAAAATGGGGTTTTTTTGGACGCTGAATCGATTGGTGTAATCAGTTGTTCGATAGGATGTGTAGAACACTGTTAAATCTGGGTGGGAAAGTATCGAAGTGGAGTAGTACAGTAAAACTTAAAAGTAGTACATTTTGTTTGAAAACTATTAGGAATATTGAAATTTTGAGTACATTTTCGTATTCTGCGCGGTCGATTTAGTGGATTTACAATATTTTTATCAAAAATGACGAAACTTTGATTTTCGACTAAAATTCGAAGACATCAAATTCAAAGGTATTAGCTTTGCCATTTTTTTGGGTGAAAAAATTTTTTTTGATGAAAATGTATGAAAATATGTGAAATGGGGTTTTTTGGACGCTGAATCGATTGGTGTAATCAGTTGTTCGATAGGATGTGTAGAACACTCTTAAATCTGGGTAGTGGATTTAATGGTTTTTCACATGCACATACACAACACACACACACATCGTAGTAGGAATGTCAATTCGTTTTTTTCCATGTAGTTTTCCAAGGCTTGAAATTTGTTATGGGTCGAGATCGGAATCGGGGGGATTTAGAATTTTTACCTTTTTTATTATGGGGATGAGTAATAATAGGGGTTTGTTTGCAATAAGAAATAATGGTTTACCTAGGTCTTTTACGATGTAACTTACACCTTCAACGGCATTATAAGCTTATTTGGTTTAGTTTAGCTAGTAAGACCCATTGCATGTTATTTTTCATATGGTATAAAATTCTACATCCTAAAAAAAATATAGATTCGGATGTCTATCAAATTTTACTCATCTAGAACTTGATTAAAAACTCATTCATATACAATACTAGGAAATTTTACAACTCACTTACTGTTGTAAATTTTGTGATATCACTTTTACTATAATTGAAATACTTATATACATATACACACAACACATACACACACACACACACACACACACACACACACACACACACACACACACACACACACAATAATAGTAATTTATACAAAGTTACAAAGTATAAAAATGCACTTGTTTAAAGTAAATCAAATTATTAATTACGTTGATTATATTGTTCATAAAGTGAAAGATCTCCGTTTGCTTAGTAAATAGGGGTAGGTGATAATCATCTTTTTTAAATTCATAAAAATAAACTAAATTTGTGGCCCTTAAAAGGGCCGGTGTAAGTATATGGTTTAATAGGATATTTTTTCTTTTAAAAAAATTATGCCTTCTTCTCAGTTTTTTTAGGTAAAAGTACAGCCTGAATATTAGGAAGTACACCACCTTGGGCTATTGTAACTCCAGATAACAATTTGTTCAATTCTTCATCGTTTCTAATGGCTAATTGTAAATGTCTTGGAATGATACGGGTTTTTTTTATTGTCTCTTGCAGCATTTCCCGCTAATTCCAATACCTCAGCTGCCAAATATTCCATGACTGCTGCCAAATAAACTGGAGCTCCGGCACCAACTCTTTCGGCATAGTTACCTTTTCTTAGCAAACGATGAATACGTCCTACTGGAAACTGTAAACCGGCACGATTTGATCGAGACTTTGCCTTTCCTTTAACTTTACCACCTTTACCACGTCCTGACATATTTTATTGAAATATTTAAAAAGTATTTAATGTGTACTTCAAACGACTCACTATAACAAACTGTTTTAGTTGCCTAGCCTAGCCTAATTTGTACAAGCCCGAAGCGAAGGGTTCATATCCAGTCTTTAGGATATCGACTCCCGCGCCCCTTTTCCAACCACCCCCGGTCCTCCTGGTACCGGTCTGTACAAATTTCAGTTCTTCGGTTCAAAGAACAGACTTGTTGTCTTGTCCGTTGAACCAGTTTGATGCTAGGCATCTTTTACTGGTGTCCTCTTGTTGTTGTCTCTCTCGGTTTGGCAGGCTTCATTGGTCATCTCGTGTTATCCGATTAGATCGGCCTCGTCTTTTTCTTTGGGTCCTCTTCTTCTTGGAGTACCTGTAACATACTTAAATTTGTGATTAGTGTGGTAGAAGCTGGTGCTTCGGTCTAACGTGCTTCCACTGCCCATCGCCCGGGTCGTAATCTAGCAGGTACCTGAGTTCCGCATTTGGATGGTCTTCAAGTCTGGCAAAACCTATCTCCGCTTTATCGTTCATAAGATCTAGAATTGTTTCCAATTCCAGATCTCTGAAGATGTCTTGGTTGCGAACGTACCAGGGTGCGTTCACTGCCTGTCGGATACATAGGTTCTGCTGAACTTGTACCATGTTCCTGTTGGTTTTGCAAGTTTGCCCCCAAGCCAGGGATGCGTATGTCAGGATCGGCATGATTACGGTCCGGATGAGCAGCAGTTTTGTGCGCAATTGTAGGTCGCTGTTGCGTCCTATCAGGCACTGCAGTTGAGACCTTGCTGTTTTAGCTTTCGCTACAACCGTTTGGACATGCTCTTTGAAAGTCAGCCCTTTGTCAAGGGTGACTCCCAAGTACTTCGCCGTGGAACTCCATGGAACTCTCTGCTCGCTGATTTCCACTTGTTCTGGTGTTGGTTGTCTTCTTTTTGACACAGTATGGCCTGTGTCTTGTCTGCCGTTGATTTTTATTTTCCATTTTGTACACCATCTTTCTACAAGGGTAGCTGCTTCTTGTAGATATCTGGATACCAGGCGGGAATGTGTGCTACGCGCTGATATTGCTGTGTCGTCAGCGTACAGGGATAACCTGGTGTTCATCGTTTTTGGTATATCCGCTGTGTATATGGTGTACAGCAAGGGTGAAAGGACTGCTCCTTGTGGCACCCCAGCTTCCAATCTCGTGTATCTGGTGGTTGTGTTGTTGATCTTGACTCTGGAGAGTCTTCCATCAAGGAAGGATCCCAGTAGTTTTACTAGGGATCTCGGGATGCCAAACTCGTCCATTTTGAAGAGTAGACCTTCATGCCACACTCTGTCGAACGCCTTGCTTACGTCCAGTAGAACAGTGCCAGTGATTTGGTTTCTGCTGAAACCTTCACTGATGTGCTCTACCAGTCGCAAGACTTGGTGCTCTGTAGAGTGTTTTGCTCTGAAGCCAAACTGTTCGTCTGGGATTAAGTTGAGGTTGTCGCAGATGCGTTGAAGTCTCTTCTTGATAACCCTCTCGGCTATCTTGGACATCGCAGGCAGTAGACTGATCGGCCTGTAGTTTTGGGGAAAGAGTGGATCTTTCCCCGGCTTCCTGATCATGATGACATCCGCCTTCTTCCACCTCTCCGGAAAATGCCTTTGCCTCAGAATTCCGTTGATGATCGCAGTAAGAAATACTACGCCCTTCAACGGAAGTTTCTTTAGCATTAGGTTTGACACAGAGTCGTACCCCGGCGCTTTCCTCGGAGGTAGTTTCCGGATGATGTCTCTGACCTCCGCTGGACTCGTTGGGTCGATGACCTCGTCGTCTTCTTCGTTCTTTATTTCCTCAACGGCATCCTCGACAACCTCCTCAAAATCTATGTCGTCGTCCTCATGCTGGTTGAGTTGGCATTCCCGCTCCAGAGTCTCGAGAAGTGCTTGTCCTTTCTCCTCGTCGGTGTATACAATACCTCGCGCTCCGTGGAGCGGGGGTATTGGTTTCCTGTCCTTTCGCAGTACTTTTTGTAGGTTCCAGATTCCACTGTCCTGTGGATTCAGCGTTTGCAGAAAGTTCCGCCAGCGTTCGTGAAGGTGATCTTTCAACGCTTCTTTGACTCGCTGATGGAGTTCGTTGGCTAGTCGCTTGTCGTCTGGGTGCAGCGTCCGCTGGGCCCTTTTTCTGGCTCTACGTTTCTCTCGGATCAGTGCCTGAGTGTTGTCGTCTATCTCTCCGTATTTCTTTGGCCTCTCTACCGTCGTCGTTACAGTGTGTGCAGCGTAAGCTACTCCGATAGCGGTTTCGAGCCGGTCTATCGCCTCGCCGACATCTTCGATGCTATTAACCTCGGGAATCGGCCCCACGACCTGTCCTACGTGCGCCCTGTAGGCCTCCCAGTTTGTTCTTTTGAATTCTCTCTGTCTCAGCGTTAGCTCACCTTCTCCTACGTCTAGTAGGATTGGGTTATGCCCCGCAGATCCTTCTGGCAGAGAGAAAATCTCTGCCCCGAATCTTACGTTGCTGAGAAGAGCGAAATCCAGAACATCGGGAAGTCCCACCGGCGGGTAGTGAGTCGGGGAGTCAGGTCCCACGGCTATACATTGGTTTCTGTCGTCGAGGAAAATCTACCAGCTGTCTACCTCTCGGGTTTGTAGTTCGGCTGTTCCACTGTGGTGACTTGGCGTTAAGGTCTCCGATTAGGATTGATTGACGGTTCTCTGGCAGGAGAAGGTCCAGGTCCTCATTGTGCAGAACTTCCTGTGGCGCAAGGTATGCTGAGGTTATGGCGACTTCTCCGTATGCAGTTTGCACTGCTACGGATGTCGCCTCCACCGACAACATAAATGGCACAGGTAGCTGATTGTGAGTCAGCTCGTTCCGAACGAAGATCGCAGTACCTCCTCCCTGACGTCCTATTCGATCGGTCCGATAGACAGCGTATCCTAGAGTCGTATGGTCGCGTCGCCGCGAAGCCACGTCTCCTGTATCGCTGCTATATCTATCTTTTCTCTCTCAAGGAGTTCTTCGAGAACGTTTACGTTCGGCGTAATCCCTCCTGGGTTCCAGGAAAGGATCTTCAGGCGGCCTGGTCTTTGAGGTCGTAGAGGCATTATAGGCTAGTTCGAGGCATCGATGAGAAAAAATGAGGCCATAGTTTCGTACATTTTACGAAACTCGTCCATCATTTTCATCATCTCTGGCATCGGGTTTGCCGTGGTTCCGGCTGCCGCTGCGCTGTACGATCGACCTGGCGTGGTCGTCGCATTTTGGGGCGCCTTTGTGGGTCCTTTTGCCGCTGGCGGCGGACCTCTAGGCGTGTTGGTCGCTTTCGGTTGTGGCCTAGGATACCTGGGGCATCCTCGGAAACTCGCCGGATGATCGCCTCCGCAGTTCGCGCAGGTGGGTTTCTCCTCCCTTTTCTTGGGACAATCCGCCGCTCTGTGAGGTTGTGCGCACTTGACGCACTTGAGCTGTGAGGTGCACCTTCCTTGGGTGTGGTGGTACCCCTGGCAGCGGAAGCATTGGCTGGGACCAGCCGGCTTCCTCAGGGCTTCCACTTTTACCCTCAGGTGGACGCAGGTTTCAAGCTTGTAAAGCTTGTCTGCCTGGTCCCGGGGGGCGTCCAGGAGAAATAGGGACAGTGGCTGTCCGCTTCTCCTAGACGTCATCCTCTGCACCTTAGTCACAGTTATCCCCTGTGCGGCGAGGTCCTCTAGAATATCCTTTGGGTCAGTTTCCGCGGGAACATGGCGCAGAACTACTTTCAACTCGCGCTCCGATGGGAGCGCGTATGTGAAATATTCCTCGCCGCTCCCGTTAAACATCGCCGTGATATTACGGTGGTCTGTTGATGTGGCCGGGAATATTCTGATTCCTTCGGCGCACGTCTGGGCTTTTATGTAGTTGAACTTCCTACGTGAAAGCTCACTACTAACCTCTTTCCACCTGTTTGATTTGCGGAGGGTGATCGGTGGCGGTCTCCTTTCCGTAGTTGTCGTTGTTTCGGCTTGTTCTTCGCTTTGGTCCTGTCCTGTTTGCCTTGGTTCGTTTTGCGTCGTCTCGGTGGTGGTTTTCGGCTTTTTGGCCGCTGTCTGTTCTGCTTGTCGTTGCCTCTTTTGCTGCTTCAGGATGGTCTTGAAGGGTACCGGGTCGTCCTCCATTTCCATGTTGTCCTGGGCTTGTTCCTGTGTGGTTTCCTTCGGTTGTTGTTTTTGGCTGGCTTCCTCGTACCTCCTTTTGGTTCTTTCCAGCTCTTCTCTTAGCTCTTTTGTCTCTTGCTTGTACTTCGCAAGAGCTTTCCTCGTCTCGATTAGTTCCCTCATCACCTCCTCCATGGTGAATTCTTTTTCTTTTGTCTTTTTGGTCTTCTTTTTCGTCGTCCGTTCTCCGTTTTCTTCAGCAATGGAGCCGTCCGACTCCATGCCTGACTTACTTCCCTTTTTTGTTAGTCAAATCCCTAACAGGAGGTCCCTAACAGGTTGTGTGAAAGGATGTGTTATCGGGATGGGTAGTCAAACCAGCTGAGACAGCGGACTCACTGCCCAAAGGATTTAAAAATCCTTGGCTAAAGAATTCCTGGCCACTGGAAGTTTGACTATGGGGGTGTTTTATATTTACCTGTCCCTGAAGTCTTCTTTCTTCTTTCCTGTATCCTGGGTGGTTTCTAATTTTAAATACTTATTAAAAGTATTTTATTAGGCCCACCTGGAGTAGCTGAAATTGATTTAAATTTATAGATAAATATTAAATATTGTATTGAATTGAAAAATTCAATACAAATGTTAATGGTTTGGGATTAAAAAATCCCGTTAAAGTCGTTAAGACTTCGGTCGCAGTAATCGTTCGTAGAACTCGGGTATTACCTGCTACAGGTAGTATACCTCCGCTCGCCGTACAAAGAAATCTCGCTCTCTAAGCTTGGGTACAACCTTTCGCTATGAAAGCTTGTCGATCTCTTGTTTTAGTTGTACCTTTTACCTACATATTTAAACTATTACGCCCCACCAATGAAGTTCGAGCGATTGCGTAAAAGCAGAGGGGCGGAGCCTATAACTTGAAGGATCGCTCACATAAATACAAGGAAACTTATAGTTTTGCATTAGTACATGTCTGTCGTTCTAAGCGTACGTATCGTTGTTTAACTGTAATTTGAACAGAATGCCACCAAAAGCAAGCGGAAAGGCCGCTAAAAAGGCCGGAAAAGCCCAAAAAAATATTTCAAAGGCAGATAAAAAAAAGAAGAGAAGGAGGAAGGAAAGTTATGCGATTTATATCTACAAAGTATTGAAACAAGTTCATCCTGACACCGGTATCTCCAGTAAAGCCATGAGTATCATGAACAGTTTTGTTAATGATATATTTGAAAGGATTGCTGCTGAAGCATCTAGATTAGCTCATTACAATAAGCGATCAACAATAACAAGTAGAGAAATTCAGACGGCAGTAAGACTTTTACTTCCAGGAGAATTGGCAAAACACGCCGTCAGTGAAGGAACTAAAGCCGTCACCAAATACACTAGTTCTAAATAATTTAAAAATTTGATTCTATATGCCACAACAATAAACAAACGGTTCTTTTCAGAACCACAAAATTTTCATTATTTATGTAAGTGAATTGGTGAAGAAATTTATTATTTATATATTTAAAAAAAAAATCGATTTATTTTACAAATTAGTTAAAAGCAACCATATCATGTATAAATTATTAGATTTGTTTACGATTTGTCAAGAATAACAAAAATGGTTAGGGTAAGGAAGGCGTTTGTGTTTTTTTGTTATGTATGTGTATTATTAATGTCTTAGTAAATCAAAAAAGGCAATAAACATTTTAATTATTATTGAAAAGTATTACATTATTTAAAATAAAATTTAGTAAAAATTAGTGCTCTGGTTTACTTTAATACTTACAATTATTAACGTTGCAGACGTTAATAAAATTTAAAAAAAATTAAATTAAAAACATTAAACTTATAACTTTTTAATAAAACTCTCGCTATTTATTCAAAGAACTTAATTTTTATAGTAAATTACTTCTGTTCCAATATAGTGCCATCGTCAGAATGACATATTGAAAATGATGATTATTAACATTTTTAATATATATTTCTATCAACGTTAATAAATAAACAAAAATGTTATTGTCAATTTATGGGGAAAGCAAAACTTTATTTATTTGTGCACTCTGTACATATATATTTATTATATTCATAATAAGAAAAAAATATTGTGGCTCTGAAAAGAACCGTTTCTGTATATATGTGTATAAATGTGTTATGTGTATTTTCTTGTATTAATCCAAAGGCGAAGTAATGGAAATGAAATTAACCACCAAAACCATACAAAGTACGGCCTTGTCGCTTAAGTGCGTAGACAACATCCATAGCTGTGACCGTTTTCCTTTTAGCATGTTCGGTATAGGTTACGGCATCTCTGATTACGTTTTCCAAAAATACTTTAAGCACTCCACGAGTTTCTTCGTAAATTAAACCTGATATACGTTTAACACCACCACGTCTAGCCAATCTTCTGATAGCCGGTTTAGTAATACCTTGAATATTGTCACGTAAAACTTTACGATGCCGTTTAGCACCACCTTTTCCCAATCCTTTACCACCTTTTCCACGTCCAGTCATTTTTTAAAAAGTTTGTTACAAACGATATAGTCACCTTCCAGCGATTTTAAAATACTGATGCCTGGCACTTTTTGAACCTCAGTTTTGTTAACTTTTAAGCACCGCCCATAAAGGTTAATCTGACCAATCGCTACTTCAGTCGTGTTCGGTATAACCGTAAACGGGATCTTATAAATATCAGTCGTGTTAAAATCTTCTTTACTATCGCGTCGTATTGCTCGCAAAATTATTTTAAATTTAATTTGTGATTGTCATTAGTAATAAATAAATAATGGCTCGTACAAAACAAACTGCTAGAAAATCAACTGGAGGAAAAGCTCCTCGTAAACAATTGGCAACAAAAGCCGCTCGTAAAAGTGCGCCAGCAACCGGTGGAGTAAAAAAACCTCATCGTTATAGACCAGGTACTGTTGCTCTTCGTGAAATTAGGCGTTACCAAAAAAGTACCGAATTACTTATTAGGAAACTACCATTCCAACGGTTGGTACGTGAAATTGCTCAAGATTTTAAAACAGACTTACGTTTCCAAAGTTCAGCAGTTATGGCCCTTCAAGAAGCTAGCGAGGCTTATTTAGTAGGTCTTTTTGAAGACACTAACTTATGTGCCATTCATGCAAAACGTGTTACTATCATGCCTAAAGATATTCAATTGGCTAGAAGAATTCGTGGAGAACGCGCTTAAATTCTGTTAATTTAAAAAGAAAATGTAATTAAAAAAAAAACGGTTCTTTTCAGAACCACAAATGACTTAATATTAATGCATTACACGTCGTTTAATAATTATTGTCTTCTTCATGCTTTGAAAGATTATTTAATAAACGGTATTATATTTTTATCGAGTTTTAAACTGTAATTTTGGTGTCATGTAAAACCAACACATTTTTATCGTATTCTTATTTATAGACAAAAATAAAAAATATCTTTTACCTATGTATGAATGAATGAATGAATGCATGCGTGTATGACCATTGATTGTAGTCTTGTTAAATTTTAATATTTTTGTTATATAACCATAATTATTTGGATAACGAATAAAAGAGGATTTTTTAAAAAATATTGACGTTTAACACCATATTTCTAGTATAACTATTAATCGGGTACAGAACTTAATTAAATGATAAATATCATAATCATATATCATAAGTTCCGTAATATAATTTTTTATAATTTCATAAATATAGCAAAAATTTTGTGGCCCTGAAAAGGGCCATTTGTTATAACTATCGTCGGTTTCAAAGAAATAATCATGTTTGCACATCGTATGACTTACGATGTCCTAAAGAAAATAAACCTAATTTATTTCTTCTTTTTGGGAGATGCTGCTTTTCTGGCTTTTGGAGAGCTACTTGCAACTTTGGATGTTTTTGGTTTAGGAGCTTTCGGTTTTTTGGTAGGACTACCCTTGTTGGATTTTTGCTTTTGTTGAACTCTTTGTTTTAACAGCGGATGTAGCACTAGATGCAGCATTGGTAGAAATTGTCGCCGTTGCCTTGGATATTTTTTGTCGGTTTTCTTAGATTTAACAACTTGTTTTTCTGTAACTGGAGCAGTTGTCGCTTTTACAGATGCTGTAGCAGTAACTTTTTGCCTTTATGAGATTTTTTAGCAATTTTGGCCTTATCACCTGCACCTGCAGAACGTTTTGAAGGTGTCACTTTTTTTGACTTGCTGGCTGTAGATTTTTTCTTGTCACTTGTACTTGGTTTAGCTGAGCCTCCTGTAGAAGTAGCCGATGCTAATTTGAAAGACCCAGAAGCTCCTTTGCCTTTTGTTTGTACCAAAGAACCAGAAACGACGGACGCCTTTAAGTATTTTTTATGAACGGTGCCACTTTTTCAGCATCTACTTTATAATTTGCGGAAATGTACTTTTTGATAGCTTGAAGTGAAGAACCTCCCCTTTCTTTTAATCCTTTAATAGCATTGTTTACCATTTCTGATGTTGGTGGATGTGATGGTTTAGCTCTAGGATTCTTAACTTTTTTTCTTTTTTAACCGGAGATGAAGAAGCTTGTGGAGAATTAGATGCGGAAGTTGCAGATGCTCCAGAAGCTTGATTTTCTATATCTGCCATAATGTCGTTTTTAAATTCGTCGTCTAACTGAGAACTATATATTTAATAAGAAATATAATACGTACAGTAACCGTAACGGAATAAAACTAACTACTGTCTAGATGTGAGTGCGTCGTCCGTCATTAAGATCAGACGGACGGAAGACTGAACGGGTATAGAACAGAATATTTACGTCGAAAAAGTTTTTGGCCACATTTTAGTAATTGGCTTTTTTATCATTGTAATCAGTCAATAACCATATAATAAATTTATAAATGAAAAAGATAATCTTTTCGCCGGTTAATAGTGATTTTTATGGAAAACTAATACAATACGTATAAAATCTATTCAAAATCAAAAACCTTAAAATATTTTCGCAGAAAATTCTTAAGGGTTTACATCAAAATAATCTATAGCCTTTTGATCCTAAGCCTTTTCTCTTATTAATTTAAATAAATCAAACTCTTTAGAATAATGTTCAAACATTTTTTCGGACAAATATATTATATTATAATCGTAATAAATAAACAAACGGTAACATGTCTGCCCTGGAATGATAACTCATCTGCAATACATGAAAGACACCTAAAGCAAGAATGTTATTGAGTTTCAACTTGTTATATTATATGTGTGATCATTTTTATGAGAAATAATAATAGTTTAGAATAATACGTCGTTATATTTCCAGCGAAAATGGGAGTCTCTCATAAAATTTCTTATACCGTTTTGTTCCAATATTTAAATACATATATTTTACATATATTTGGTATGTAGTAAAAGTTTAATATAAACGTATAAAAAACTACAAGTATAATGTTCTATTTTCTAGTACTTGATCACAAGAAGACAAACAATATATCGTAAATACCGTCATTTTTGTTTAAATAAAACTTTTTGTGTCTATGTGTTAAACGTGTGCCCTCTTTCTTCACGTCAACTAACCGTGAATAAAAATCTATAACAATATAGATAAACATCTACTCCCGCCGATTACACGCGCTTGCTTTAAAACATAGCGAGTGTACCTTAAGAGAGTCATACCTACTCCCGCCGATTACACGCGCTTGCTTTAAAACATAGCGAGTGTACCTTAAGAGAGTCATACCTACTCCCGCCGATTACACGCGCTTGCTTTAAAACATAGCGAGTGTACCTTAAGAGAGTCATACCTACTCCCGCCGATTACACGCGCCTTAAAAGATAGTATATTAAGTGCGGAAAAAAGTGAGTAAGTAATTTTAATTTAAAAATAATTTTATGGATCGAGTTTCTTTTTCATTTTAAAGGTGTATAGAATGTTTTTGTTTAAAAAATTTATAATAATACCTACCACGAAAAAAAATAGTTGTTTGGATAGGATAGAGATTCTTTTTCATTTTAAAGGTGTATAGAATGTTTTTGTTTAAAAAATTTCTAATAATACCTACCACGAAAAAAAATAGTTGTTTGGATAGGATAGAGATTCTTTTTCATTTTAAAGGTGTATAGAATGTTTTTGTTTAAAAAATTTCTAATAATACCTACCACGAAAAAAATAATTTTATGGATAGGATAGAGTTTCGAGTTTCTTTTTCATTTTAAAGGTGTATAGAATGTTTTTGTTTAAAAAATTTCTAATAATACCTACCACGAAAAAAAATAGTTGTTTGGATAGGATAGAGATTCTTTTTCATTTTAAAGGTGTATAGAATGTTTTTGTTTAAAAAATTTCTAATAATACCTACCACGAAAAAAAATAGTTGTTTGGATAGGATAGAGATTCTTTTTCATTTTAAAGGTGTATAGAATGTTTTTGTTTAAAAAAATTTTAATATTACCTACCAAAAACTTAAACATAAAAACTGTGCCATTTGAAAAGTGTATAGAACAAGTTTATAAAAAAAAAAACCGTTTTCGGTATACAATTATACCGAAAACGGTTTTTTCTTTTAACGTAAAAAATACGTAAGAATATAAAGGGGCCTCGTCTAATCGACAAGACGAATCCCCAAGCTAAGGGCTGAGTCTCAATAGATCGCAGCGTGGAAACTGCTCTACCAGGTACAACACCCTGCCAGGTACGTAAGTCGTCTACAGACAATTCCGAGTTTCAACATCGAAATAAATTTTTTACCCATATTCGTCTATTAGAAGATCATGTCGAACATAGCAAGGATCGATCCCACCGTCGACAGTTGATCTCATATAGAAATAGGGCTCGTGCGACGATCGTAGCAAAAACTACGACCGCCTAGTAAAGTCACATTGTTTTGAGCCTTTCGACTCTCGAAACTCCAAGAGATATCGTTGCCACCTTTGACTAGAAAGGATACGGCCTTAGAGGCGTTCAGGCATAATCCCACGGATGGTAGCTTCGCACCATTACCCGCTCGAGTAAGTGCGTCAACCAAATGTCCGAACCTGCGGTTCCTCTCGTACTGAGCAGGATTACTATCGCAACGACGAGTCATCAGTAGGGTAAAACTAACCTGTCTCACGACGGTCTAAACCCAGCTCACGTTCCCTTTAGACGGGTGAACTAGTTGAAGCGCCACAACATTGTGGCTGTTTTTCTATGTACATATATATAAATATTAGTTATAAAAAATTTGTTATTGAAAAATGTACTGACATTAAAAATGGTATACTTTGTATTTATTTTGTTGCTGCGAACCTCGCTGCGCTCGGCACGCAGTGATGGATTTTTTAAATATAGTATGTATTACAATAATGTAGTTAATAAAACTATTTAGAATACTGTAAATTTAGTGAAAACATAATAGTGTATCATTAATTTTTAAAAATTTGTCAATTTTAAATACTTTTAACCTTTAACTATTGAAAAAAAAATGTTTTTAATAATAAATCTGGAAAATGTGACTATTAAATATCAATTCTATTGATGAAATGGGTAATTAGATATTAAACATTATTCTTAATTTATATAACATGTATTATATACATAATTATAGACTATGATCATAAAATTATACAAATATTTATAAAAAACTTACCAGAAATAGTTTAAAACCATAAAAACACAATTTAACATACACTTTAACACAAATTTTGACAATGACACACCCTTTCTTTCAAACGATCTAACTAAAAAACAAATTTTTGTTTACAATTTGTTTTACATCGAACCAACCTATAAAAACTATTAAATTAAAATAGTAATGTCCCTAAATGTCGGCAACACATTATACAGTATAATCCATCAATGCATGACATATTGTGAGTCGATTTTTTAAAAAAAAATCGACTTTATAATATACGAAATTCTGATCAAATGATTTGCTATATTTTAAATGTTATGTACCAAATGACTTTTTAGTGAAACATACGTTATTTTAGAGAAATAGAATATTTTCATTGGGAAATATTATTTTTTTTGACAATTCTATAAACGTCAAGAACAATTTAACATTATAAAAATCTTAACCAATTAATAAAATATTTTTTTTTATAATAAAAGAGTAAAACCCCTAGATGTCGGCAACACATTATACAAAATATATAATTAATTAATTTCTTAAAGATTACTCTTAATTTATATATATATAACATCAAAAATTTAAATAATTATGGACTATAATCATAATACTATTTATATAATTATAAAAAACTTACCAAAAATAGTTTAAAAACACAATTTAACACACAATTTACTACAAACTTTGACAACAAATCGTAATGACACACCCTCTCCTTCGAACTATCTAATGACGTATGTAAATGGTTTTGTTCCTTTTTAATTGGATCGGCTGTTACCAATTAAAAATCACCTGAACATTAAACAATCTACAACTATTTATTCTACCAATCGTAGAAAAGGAGGGCAGAAATGAAAATTTTATATTTAAATTCCTATTGAAGACTATAGGGATTGGTGGATATGTTGGTAGAAGTTAAAAATATTTAGTACGGTAGATAAATTTAAAAATTTAATACGGGAGGTAAATCTAAAAAGTTGGTAGAAGTTAAAAAGACTTTTTTAACATAAATTGAATACGAGGGTAAATCAAATAGTTGTTAAACAATAAAAAGATTTTATTTAACATAAATAGAATACGAGGGTACATCAAAAAGTTGTTAAACGTTAAAAAGACTTTATTAAACAGAAATTGAATACGAGGGTAAATCAAATAGTTGTTAAACATTAAAAAGATTTTATTTAACATAAATAGAATACGAGGGTACATCAAAAAGTTGTTTAACATTAAAAAGACTTTATTTAATAAAAAGTGAATACGAGGGTATATCAAAAAGTTGTTAAACGTTAAAAAGACTTTATTTAACAGAAAATGAATACGGGGGTACATCAAAAAGTTGTTAAACGTTAAAAAGACTTTATTAAACAGAAATTGAATACGAGGGTACATCAAAAAGTTGTTTAACATTAAAAAGACTTTATTTAATAAAAATTGAATACGAGGGTATATCAAAAAGTTATTAAACGTTAAAAAGAGTTTAATTAACATAAATTGAATACGATGGTACATCAAAAAGTTGTTAAACGTTAAAAAGACTTTTTTAAACAGAAATTGAATACGAGGGTGAATCAAGTAGTTGTTAAACATTAAAAAGATTTTATTTAACATAAATAGAATACGAGGGTAGATCAAAAAGTTGTTTAACATTAAAAAGACTTTATTTAATAAAAAGTGAATACGAGGGTATATCAAAAAGTTGTTAAACGTTAAAAAGATTTTATTTAACAGAAAATGAATACGGGGGTATATAAAAAAGTTGTTAAACGTTAAAAAGACTTTATTTAATAAAAATTGAATACGAGAGTACATCAAAAAGTTGTTTAACAATAAAAAGACTTTATTTAATAAAAGTTGAATACGAGGGTATATCAAAAAGTTGTTAAACGTTAAAAAGACTTTATTTAACATAAATTGAATACGAGGGTACATTAAAAAGTTGTAAAACGTTAAAAAGACTTTATTTAATAAAAGTTGAATACGAGGGTATATCAAAAAGTTGTTAAACGTTAAAAAGACTTTATTTAACATAAATTGAATACGAGGGTACATTAAAAAGTTGTAAAACGTTAAAAAGACTTTATTAAACAGAAATTGAATACGAGGGTACATCAAAAAGTTGTTTAACCTTAAAAAGACTTTATTTAATAAAAATTTTAAAATGGTATACTTTGTATTTATTTTGTTGCTGCGAACCTCGCTACGCTCGGCACGCAGTGATGGATTTTTTAAATATAGTATGTATTACAATAATATAGTTGATAAAATTATTTAGAATACTGTAAATTTAGTAAAAACATAATAGTGTATCATTAATTTTAAATTTGTGAATTTTAAATACTTTTAACCTTTAACTATTGAAAAAAAAATGTTTTTAATAATAAATCTGGAAAATGTGACTATTAAATATCAATTCTATTGATGAAATGGGTAATTAGATATTAAAAATTATTCTTAATTTATATAACATGTATTATATACATAATTATAGACTATGATCATAAAATTATACAAATATTTATAAAAAACTTACCAGAAATAGTTTAAAACCATAAAAACACAATTTAACATACACTTTAACACAAATTTTGACAATGACACACACTTTCTTTCAAATGATCTAACTAAAAAACATATTTTTGTTTACAATTTGTTTTACATCGAAGCAACCTATAAAAACTATTAAATTAAAATAGTAATGTCCCTAAATGTCGGCAACACATTATACAGTATAATCCATCAATACATGACATTTTGTGAGTCGATTTAAGAAAAAAATCGCCTTTAATAAAATACGAAATTCTGATTAAACGATTTGCTATATTTTAAATGTTATGTACCAAATGACTTTTTAGTGAAATATACGTTATTTTAGAAATATATGATTATGGGATGGAAAAATATTATTTTTTTTACAATTTTATTAACGTCAATCAAAATTTAATATCGTAAAAACCTTAAACAATCAATAAAATATTTTTTTTATATTAAAACAGTAATACCCCTAGATATCGGCAACACATTATACAAAATGTATAATTAATTATTTTCTTAAAGATAACTCTTAATTTATATATATATATATAACATCAATAATATAAATAATTATGGACTATAATCATAATACTATACATATAATTATAAAAAACTTACCAAAAATAGTTTAAAAACACAATTTAACACATAATTTACTAAAAACTTTGACAACGAATCGTAATGACACACCCTCTCCTTCGAACTATCTAATAGCGTATGTAAATGGTTTTGTTCCTTTTTTATTGGATCGGCTATTACCAATTAAAAATCGCCTGAACATTAAACAATCTACAACTATTTATTCTACCAATCGTAGAAAAGGAGGGCAGAAATGAAAATTTTATATTTAAATTCCTATTGAAGGCTATAGGGATTGGTAGAAATGTTGGTGGATGTTAAAAATATTTAGTACGGGACTTTATTTAACATAAATTGAATACAAGGGTAAATCAAAAAGTTGTTAAATATTAAAAAGACTTTATTTAATTAAAATTGAATACGAGGGTATATCAAAAAGTTGTTAAACGTTAAAAAGACTTTATTTAACAGAAATTGAATACGAGGGTACATCAAAAAGTTGTTTAACATTAAAAAGATTTTATTTAACATAAATTGAATACGAGGGTACATCAAAAAGTTGTTAAACGTTAAAAAGACTTTATTAAACAGAAATTGAATACGAGGGTACATCAAAAAGTTGTTAAACATTAAAAAGACTTTATTTAATAAAAATTGAATACGAGGGTATATCAAAAAGTTGTTAAACGATAAAAAGACTTTATTTAACAGATATTGAATACGAGGGTACATCAAATAGTTGTTAAACATTAAAAATACTTTGTTTAAATAAAATTGAATACGAGGGTATATCAAAAAGTTGTTAAACGTTAAAAATACTTTATTTAACAGAAATTGAATACGAAGGTACATCAAAAAGTTGTTTAACAATAAAAAGACTTTATTTAATAAAAATTGAATACGAGGGTATATCAAAAAGTTGTTAAACGTTAAAAAGACCTTATTTAACAGAATTTAAATACGAGGGTACATCAAATAGTTGTTAAACATTAAAAATACTTTATTTAATTAAAATTGAATACGAGGGTATATCAAAAAGTTGTTTAACAATAAAAAGACTTTATTTAATAAAAATTGAATACGAGGGTATATCAAAAAATTGTTAAACGTTAAAAAGACCTTATTTAACGGAATTTGAATACGTGGGTTCATCAAATAGTTGTTAAACATTAAAAAGACTTTATTTAATTAAAATTGAATACGAGGGTACATCAAAAAGTTGTTAAACATTAAAAAGACTTTATTTAATAAAAATTGAATACGAGGGTTTATCAAATAGTTGTTAAACATTAAAAAGACGTTATTTAATTAAAATTGAATACGAGGGTATATCAAAAAGTTGTTAAACGTTAAAAAGACTTTATTTAACATAAATTGAATACGAGGGTACATCAAAAAGTTGTTAAACATTAAAAAGACTTTATTTAATTAAAATCTAATACGAGGGTATATCAAACAATTGTTAAACGTTAAAAAGACTTTATTTTACAGAATTTGAATACGAGGGTTCATCAAAATAGTTGTTAACCATTAAAATGACTTTATTTAACAGAAATTAAATACGAGGGTACATCAAAAAGTTGTTAAACATTAAAAAGACTTTATTTATAAAAATTGAATACGAGGGTATATCAAAAAGTTGTTAAACGTTAAAAAAACCTTATTTAACGGAATTTGAATACTAGGATGCATCAAAAAGATGTTAAACGTTAAAAAGACTTTATTTAACTAAAAATTAATGCTAGGTTTACCAAAAAAATTACGCATAATAAGGTTTTCGGGCCCATTAAACTCAAAAATGATGTTTTTTTTGGGATATCAACTCGGAAAACTAATTTTCCTGGAAAATTTATGTGAAGAAAATTTTTTTTTTTGAAACTGACTTTTTTTTCGGAATGTCCGTCCCAAAAAACCCCCATATGCAAAATTTGGTCCAAATCCAAGATCAATGATTTTTTTTTGATTTTCGTTCCAAAGGGGTACCCCTTTGAAATGAAAATTGAAATTTTTTAAAATGCAATAACTTGGACTGTAATTAAAAAAATTTCGAAGTGTATTTTTTTTATGATTATATAGGTGGTCCCCTTTCGTTTGATGTGTATTTGGTTCCTTAATATCCAGTGGCGTAGACGTAATAAGGGTTTTAAAAAAAATTTTTTTAAAAATTTTTTTCCAACTTTGACCCTGTATAACTTTGACAAATATAAAATCGAAGAAACCAAAATAGGTCCATCCTGTAGATTGTTTTTTTCTCTATCTACCTATGCTTTTTTGGTTTCTTAAATATATACTGGAAAAAAGTTATTCAAATTTAAAGAGACCGATGAAAAAATTTTGTAAAATTTTTCACGGATTTTGAGCTAGATTTATAAAAATTTGGTTTGAAGGAAATTACTGGAAAAAATTACGCATTATAGGATATTTGGGCCCACTAAATTCAAAAATGATGTTTTTTTGGGGGTGGGATCAATTTCAACTCGGAAAACCAATTTTCCTGGAAAATTTATGTGAAGAAAATTTTTTTTCAAGAAACTGACTTTTTTTTCGGAATGTCCATCCCCAAAAACCCCTGTATGCAAAATTTGGTCCAAATCCAAGATCAATGATTTTTTTTTCAACTTTGACCCTGTATAACTTTGACAAATATAAAATCGAAGAAACCAAAATAGGTCCATCCTGTAGATTGTTTTTTTCTCTATCTACCTATGCCCTTTTGGTATCTTAAATATATACTGGAAAAAAGTTATTCAAATTTAAAGAGACCGATGTAAAAATTTTGTAAAATTTTTCACGGATTTTGAGCTAGATTTATAAAAATTTGGTTTGTAGGAAATTAATGGGAAAAATTACGCATTATAGGATATTTGGGCCCACTTAATTCAAAAATGATGTTTTTTTGGGGGTGGGATCAATTTCAACTCGGAAAACCAATTTTCCTGGAAAATCTATGTGAAGAAAATTTTTTTTCAAGAAACTGACTTTTTTTTCGGAATGTCCATCCCCAAAAACCCCCGTATGCAAAATTTGGTCCAAATCCAAGATCAATGATTTTTTTTTGATTTTCGTTCCAAAGGGGTACCCCTTTGAAATGAAAATTGAAATTTTTTAAAATGCAATAACTTGGACTGTAATTAAAAAAACTTTAAAGTGTATTTTTTTTATGATTATATAGGTGGTCCCCTTTCGTTTGATGTGTATTTGGTTCCTTAATATCCAGTGGCGTAGACGTAATAAGGGTTTTAAAAAAATTAAAAAAAAAAATTTTTTTTCAACTTTGACCCTGTATAACTTTGACAAATATAAAATCGAAGAAACCAAAATAGGTCCATCCTGTAGATTGTTTTTTTCTCTATCTACCTATGCCCTTTTGGTTTCTTAAATATATACTGGAAAAAAGTTATTCAAATTTAAAGAGACCGATGTAAAAATTTTGTAAAATTTTTCATGGATTTTGAGCTAGATTTATAAAAATTTGGTTTGTAGGAAATTAATGGGAAAAATTACGCATTATAGGATATTTGGGCCCACTAAATTCAAAAATGATGTTTTTTTGGGGGTGGGATCAATTTCAACCAATTTTCCTGGAAAATTTATGTGAAGAAAATTTTTTTTCAAGAAACTGACTTTTTTTTCGAAATGTCCATCCCCAAAAACCCCCGTATGCAAAATTTGGTCCAAATCCAAGATCAATGATTTTTTTTTGATTTTCGTTCCAAAGGGGTACCCCTTTGAAATGAAAATTGAAATTTTTTAAAATGCAATAACTTGGACTGTAATTTAAAAATTTCGAATTGTATTTTTTTTATGATTATATAGGTGGTCCCCTTTTGTTTGATGTGTATTTGGTTCCTTAATATCCAGTGGCGTAGACGTAATAAGGGTTTTAAAAAATTTTTTAAAAAAAAATTTTTTTCAACTTTGACCCTGTATAACTTTGACAAATATAAAATCGAAGAAACCAAAATAGGTCCATCCTGTAGATTGTTTTTTTCTCTATCTACCTATGCCCTTTTGGTTTCTTAAATATATACTGGAAAAAAGTTATTCAAATTTAAAGAGACCGATGTAAAAATTTTGTAAAATTTTTCACGGATTTTGAGCTAGATTTATAAAAATTTGGTTTGTAGGAAATTAATGGGAAAAAATACGCATTATAGGATATTTGGACCCACTAAATTCAAAAATGATATTTTTTTGGGGGTGGGATCAATTTCAACCAATTTTCCTGGAAAATTTATGTGAAGAAAATTTTTTTTCAAGAAACTGACTTTTTTTTCGGAATGTCCATCCCCAAAAACCCCCGTATGCAAAATTTGGTCCAAATCCAAGATCAATGATTTTTTTTTGATTTTCGTTCCAAAGGGGTACCCCTTTGAAATGAAAATTGAAATTTTTTAAAATGCAATAACTTGGACTGTAATTAAAAAAATTTCGAATTGTATTTTTTTTATGATTATATAGGTGGTCCCCTTTTGTTTGATGTGTATTTGGTTCCTTAATATCCAGTGGCGTAGACGTAATAAGGGTTTTAAAAAAATTTTTTAAAAAAATTTTTTTTCAACTTTGACCCTGTATAACTTTGACAAATATTAAATCGAAGAAACCAAAATATGTCCATCCTGTAGATTGTTTTTTTCTCTATCTACCTATGCCCTATTGGTTTCTTAAATATATACTGGAAAAAAGTTATTCAAATTTAAAAAGACCGATGTAAAAATTTTGTAAAATTTTTCACGGATTTTGAGCTAGATTTATAAAAATTGGGTATGTAAGAAATTGATGGGAAAAATTACCCATTATAAGGTATTTTGGTCCACTGAATTTAAAAATGACGTTTTTTTCAGGGTGGGATTAATAACAACTCGGAAAAACCAATTTTCCTGGAAAATTTTGAGAAAAAAATTTTTTTTTAACAAATTGACTTTTTTTTCGGAATGTCCATCCCCAAAAACCCCCGTATGCAAAATTTGGTCCAAATCCAAGATCAATGATTTTTTTTTGATTTTCGTTCCAAAGGGGTACCCCTTTGAAATGAAAATTGAAATTTTTTAAAATGCAATAACTTGGACTGTAATTAAAAAAATTTCGAAGTGTATTTTTTTTATGATTATATAGGTGGTCCCCTTTCGTTTGATGTGTATTTGGTTCCTTAATATCCAGTGGTGTAGACGTAATAAGGGTTTAAAAAAAAATTTTTTTTAAATTTTTTTTTAAACTTTGACCCTGTATAACTCTGACAAATATAAAATCGAAGAAACCAAAATAGGTCCATCTTTTAGCTTATTCTTCCCTCTATCCAACTATGCCCTTTTGGCTTCTTAAATATGTACTTGAAAAAAGTTATTCAAATTTAAAGAGTCCGATGTATATTTTCTTTAAAAATTTCTACTGATTTAGCCCAAAATGTACAAATTTTTTTGTTAATGGAAATCAATGGAATAAAAAATGTTTTTAATATGATATTTTGGTTTTAAATCCAAATAAAAAATAATTTTTTAAAATTTTTGTTTGGTTCGGGTAGAAAAAAATTTTTTTTACCTTTTTTAATTAGTTTGGGGGGGTAAGAAAAATGAAAAAAAAAATCTTTTTCCGTTTTTAACTTTTTCTACACATTTTATACGATTTGTAAAAATTTTAGATCAAAAAAATAATTTTTACTATTTTTAAGACTCAAAAAACCTTAAATTTTTGATTTTTTTGACAGTTTTTCCACCGTTAAGGGTCTTTAATAATTTTTTATTTTTAAACCAATATTTTTTTCAAAATCCTTGACCCCAAATACCCCCTTCTACAAATTTTCAGCAAAATCGTAGCATTTTTATTTTTAAACGATCCCCCCCCGGACCTGATAAATTTTTTATTTTGGAATAAAAAAAAAATTTACCATTTTTTTTAAATTTTAACCTCACCATCGGTTTTTTAGGGTCAAAATACCCCCGTATACCGATTTTTGTGAAAATCGGAGAAAGTCGAGTTTTTTGCACCCCCCCGCCGGTCCTGATACTACATTAACGGGGAACATGAGCTGGGTTTTTGAACATGAAGGAAGCGTCCGATTTAAAAAAAAAAAAAACCGTTGTATAGAGGATCAAAATTCATTAGAATCGAGATCTAAGACAATTTGGGGGGGGAAGATTCCAGTGGCGTCCATAGGGTAATATTTTTAATATTATAGAAATTGGAAAAACTGATTATGGGGTATTGTAGTAAAGTGCAAGTACACCAAGGAAAAAATTATGACACACCCCCCCACTCCCCCCCCTTAAAATGACACTTGTTTAAAAAAATACAACTTTTTTCTTTAAAGTGCTATGAAAAAACTTTTAAATACTTTTTTGTAAAGAATTTTAAGACCTTTACATAGAAATTTTCAAAACTCACATCGAGATATAAACTAAGGTCAAAATTACGAAATTTCGAAAAAAAATTTTTGAAAATTTTTTGAAAATTTTTATTTTATGCCCATCGAAATTCTGGGCATCAACTCTATGGGAAACCATATTTTTTTTTTTTCAAAACTCCAAAATTTAGGCGCCACAAGAGGCGCTAAATTTTGAGGTTATGTCAAAATTTTTAGTAATTTTGTTATACCCGACGTACGCCTATGCCTAATAA
>JAYKXQ010000025.1:0-22500 GCA_035357415.1 Ophraella communa | reverse complement strand
AATCTATTAATAAAAATAGATCTTATAGAAAAAAAAAGACATGAAATTGTGTATCTCGTCTATCGTATTCACATATATGTATTATCTTTTTCGTATGCGTGTTTAATGCGTATATTCGAAAAGATACACTTTTCGACGCCACGCTTTACGAAAATGTTTTAATACAATGATTACATATAGAGAGAAACGATTGCACATTTCATTTTCTCTTTTATGTTTATATCGAATCGACTTTTGTAATACTAATTTTATACATACTACACTCGTGCTGTATATTACAGATCTAACATGAAATAAGCACGCTTGAATAGTAGTTTTATTAGTTTTACAATAAAACGCCGATCGATTTGTAACTTCAACATTCTCTCGACCCTTCGCTAGATTGAAAGCGACATGGTACTCTCGAAAGAAGCGTTACGGTATTTGAATTATTCTCGCTCGGTTTGAGGAGAGCTATCGCAAAAGTTATTTCATTCATTTTGTTTAGCCTTAAATAGGTATTAAACAAAATGAATGTTTTATTTGATCGCCTATGAATCGCTTACGAAAAACGTTTGCTAAATTCGCGATCTCGCTGTAAATGAGTGTGATGGCATGTTCACCTATAAAGCAACTTATGTCTCTTATCGTCGAAACGTATAACGAAACATAAAGCTTTATTCTAAACACAGATGTGTTTAGTGTAACAACCATCAAAATATTGTGATAGGAGGAAATCTTTTTTGAAATTGAATAATATTACTTGTTCAACTTTACGAGATATCCTACTATCACATATAACTGATAAACATATCGGCCACCGTTGGAACGGTGTTGTAACACATGTACATACACACACATACACACACATGAACACACACACATACACACACACAAACAAACAAACACACACACAAACCACACACACAAACAAACAAACACACACACAAACACACACATACTCACACGCACACACGCACACACATACTCACACGCACACACATACTCACACGCATACATATCCACATACACATACGCATTCCTATCGTAAACATGCGTGGTCGATTTAGTGGATTTACAATATTTTTATCAAAAATGACGAAACTTTGATTTTCGACTAAAATTCGAAGACATCAAATTCAAAGGTATTAGCTTTGCCATTTTTTGGGTGAAAAATTTTTTTTGATGAAAATGTATGAAAATATGTAAAATGGGGTTTTTTTGGACGCTGAATCGATTGGTGTAATCAGTTGTTCGATAGGATGTGTAGAACACTGTTAAATCTGGGTGGGAAAGTATCGAAGTGGAGTAGTAAAGTAAAACTTAAAAGTAGTACATTTTGTTTGAAAACTATTAGGAATATTGAAATTTTGAGTACATTTTCGTATTCTGCGTGGTCGATTTAGTGGATTCACAATATTTTTATCAAAAATGACGAAACTTTGATTTTCGACTAAAATTCGAAGACATCAAATTCAAAGGTATTAGCTTTGCCACACATACTCACACGCATACATATCCACATACACATACGCATTCCTATCGTAAACATGCGTGGTCGATTTAGTGGATTTACAATATTTTTATCAAAAATGACGAAACTTTGATTTTCGACTAAAATTCGAAGACATCAAATTCAAAGGTATTAGCTTTGCCATTTTTTTGGGTGAAAAAATTTTTTTTGATGAAAATGTATGAAAATATGTAAAATGGGGTTTTTTTGGACGCTGAATCGATTGGTGTAATCAGTTGTTCGATAGGATGTGTAGAACACTGTTAAATCTGGGTGGGAAAGTATCGAAGTGGAGTAGTACAGTAAAACTTAAAAGTAGTACATTTTGTTTGAAAACTATTAGGAATATTGAAATTTTGAGTACATTTTCGTATTCTGCGTGGTCGATTTAGTGGATTCACAATATTTTTATCAAAAATGACGAAACTTTGATTTTCGACTAAAATTCGAAGACATCAAATTCAAAGGTATTAGCTTTGCCACACATACTCACACGCATACATATCCACATACACATACGCATTCCTATCGTAAACATGCGTGGTCGATTTAGTGGATTTACAATATTTTTATCAAAAATGACGAAACTTTGATTTTCGACTAAAATTCGAAGACATCAAATTCAAAGGTATTAGCTTTGCCATTTTTTTGGGTGAAAAATTTTTTTTGATGAAAATGTATGAAAATATGTAAAATGGGGTTTTTTGGACGCTGAATCGATTGGTGTAATCAGTTGTTCGATAGGATGTGTAGAACACTGTTAAATCTGGGTGGGAAAGTATCGAAGTGGAGTAGTACAGTAAAACTTAAAAGTAGTACATTTTGTTTGAAAACTATTAGGAATATTGAAATTTTGAGTACATTTTCGTATTCTGCGTGGTCGATTTAGTGGATTCACAATATTTTTATCAAAAATGACGAAACTTTGATTTTCGACTAAAATTCGAAGACATCAAATTCAAAGGTATTAGCTTTGCCATTTTTTTGGGTGAAAAAATTTTTTTGAATGAAAATGTATGAAAATATGAGAAATGGGTTTTTTTTTGGACGCTGAATCGATTGGTGTAATCAGTTGTTCGATAGGATGTGTAGAACACTCTTAAATCTGGGTAGTGGATTTAATGGTTTTTCACATGCACATACACAACACACACACACATCGTAGTAGGAATGTCAATTCGTTTTTTTCCATGTAGTTTTCCAAGGCTTGAAATTTGTTATGGGTCGAGATCGGAATCGGAATGGGGGATTTAGAATTTTTACCTTTTTTATTATGGGGATGAGTAATAATAGGGGTTTGTTTGCAATAAGAAATAATGGTTTACCTAGGTCTTTTACGATGTAACTTACACCTTCAACGGCATTATAAGCTTATTTGGTTTAGTTTAGCTAGTAAGACCCATTGCATGTTATTTTTCATATGGTATAAAATTCTACATCCTAAAAAAAATATAGATTCGGATGTCTATCAAATTTTACTCATCTAGAACTTGATTAAAAACTCATTCATATACAATACTAGGAAATTTTACAACTCACTTACTGTTGTAAATTTTGTGATATCACTTTTACTATAATTGAAATACTTATATACATATACACACAACACATACACACACACACACACACACACACACACACACACACACACACACACACACACACACACACACACAATAATAGTAATTTATACAAAGTTACAAAGTATAAAAATGCACTTGTTTAAAGTAAATCAAATTATTAATTACGTTGATTATATTGTTCATAAAGTGAAAGATCTCCGTTTGCTTAGTAAATAGGGGTAGGTGATAATCATCTTTTTAAATTCATAAAAATAAACTAAATTTGTGGCCCTTAAAAGGGCCGGTGTAAGTATATGGTTTAATAGGATATTTTTTCTTTTAAAAAAATTATGCCTTCTTCTCAGTTTTAATAGGTAAAAGTACAGCCTGAATATTAGGAAGTACACCACCTTGGGCTATTGTAACTCCAGATAACAATTTGTTCAATTCTTCATCGTTTCTAATGGCTAATTGTAAATGTCTTGGAATGATACGGGTTTTTTTATTGTCTCTTGCAGCATTTCCCGCTAATTCCAATACCTCAGCTGCCAAATATTCCATGACTGCTGCCAAATAAACTGGAGCTCCGGCACCAACTCTTTCGGCATAGTTACCTTTTCTTAGCAAACGATGAATACGTCCTACTGGAAACTGTAAACCGGCACGATTTGATCGAGACTTTGCCTTTCCTTTAACTTTACCACCTTTACCACGTCCTGACATATTTTATTGAAATATTTAAAAAGTATTTAATGTGTACTTCAAACGACTCACTATAACAAACTGTTTTAGTTGTACCTTTTACCTACATATTTAAACTATTACGCCCCACCAATGAAGTTCGAGCGATTGCGTAAAAGCAGAGGGGCGGAGCCTATAACTTGAAGGATCGCTCACATAAATACAAGGAAACTTATAGTTTTGCATTACAACTACTAAATTGTCCGACCCCAAAACAAAGAAATTAATTACACAGACTGAGAAAATTCACATGCCTCTAGTTCTTGTGGAGCTCCCCCGTAGTGAGCACAGCAAGAATATTTATAACGTCAACAATTTATTTTATATTAAAATCAAAGTAGAAACACAGCGGTCCAGCACTCAGTCCGCGCAATGCCACAGATGTCAGGGATTTGGGCACACCCAAAGAAACTGCCATCTGGAAGTCCGTTGCGTGAAATGTGGACTGGATCACTTGACTTCAGAGTGCAAGAAAACGCCAGATACCCCAGCTTGCTGCGCTAACTGCGGGGGTGATCACCCAGCGAACTACAGAGGTTGTCCTTCTTTCAAAACTCCTACTAAAAAGACAAATACTCCACAAGATAAGACAAAGTCATACGCGCAGATGGCAAAAACACCTAATAGTGCCCCAAAAACAAATTCACCTTCGACTGAGTTAAAAGAGGCTTTATCCGAAATTCGCTCCATACTGTCTGCTGAACTAAAGCAGATGGTATCTGAATTAAAGAAAACCCTCTTAAGACATGACAAATAAACGAACACCTGATTCACTAAAGATAACTGCTTGGAATGCCTGTGGCATTTCAAGCAAAAAAGACGAATTAATTGACTTCCTTGATTCTCACTCCGTCGACGTAATTCTCATCTCTGAATCGTGGCTCAAACCGGCAGTTGGTTTCTCAATTCCAAATTACTTTTGTTACCGAACAGACAGACTGACAGGTAGGAATGGCGGAACCGCGATTTTAATTCAAAAAGACATTGACCACACTTTCACAAACCGTTACAACACCGAAAATATTGAAAATACCGTAATTAAAATAACGATGGCCTCAGGCATCACATACACTCTAGTTTCGGTTTATCTATCACCCACTAAGGATCTTCTAGAAGAAGACTTAGACAAAATTTTACCCCGCGACCAAAACACCATCATCGGAGGCGACTTGAACTCCAAACATACGAATTGAATTCAAGGCGCATAAATGCAAAAGGAAGAATTCTAAATGCACATTCGACTCGACACGATTACTTAGTTGCAGGTCCTGACGAACCGACTCATTTTGGTACAGGGATCTCTGATGTTCTTGATATTTTTATATTAAGAAATGTCAGAATGAACTTCCAAATTGAGACGAAAGCGGAACTCAGCTCGGACCACAATCCGGTTCTTTTAGAACTGGAGAACTGGCAACCGAATCTGATGAACGCATCACGATCTCGAGTAAATTGGACCAAATACTCCGAAATACTAAGTAACATTAACCGACCCCCCCCCTTGCTCAACAACATGCATGATTTAGACAAAGAAATCCTCCAAATTACCAATGAATTGAAATCAGCGTTATTTCGGAGTACTTCATCCAAATTATCTCCAGCATCGAACCCCGTTTCAATCCCTCCTGGGATTAAACATCTAATCAGAGTTAAGAACAGAGCCAGAAAAACGGCTCAATTAACGATGAACAGATTAGACAAAAACAGGGCTAATCAGCTAACAAATCAAGTCAAACGTGAGCTAGAAAAACTTCGAAACGACCGGTGGGCTGAGACCTTACAAACGATTAGTGATTGTAATGATCCAAATCCACTGTGGGCACTCAGAAAAAGGCTAAAACTGAAGAACAAAACCAACGATCCCCTTCAGGGAACTTCGGGTCTGGTCTACACAGACCATGACAAAGCCTCCACCTTTGCGGACTCCCTAGAGTTCCAGTTCTCGCCTAACAGGGACCCAGGCGACGACATCGAATGGGAAACTGAAGTCGAACATGCAATAGAACGCGACATCAGAACACTGCCTTTTAAGGCAATACGCCCGACTACAATTTCTGAAATTGAAAACATCATATTTACACTAAAAACGAAAAAAGCTCCAGGAGAAGATAATATTGTGAATCTCCAGCTTAAGCAGCTGCCTCACAGCTACTTGAAATTTTTGGCAAACATCACCAACACCATTCTAAAACTTCAAAAATTTCCTGACAGATGGAAGAACGCCATCGTTATTTTAATAGAAAAACCCGGGAAAAATCCGCTTTTCCCTCAAAACCATAGACCTATCAGTCTTCTGAGCTCAATTTCTAAAGTCATCGAGAGAGTTATTCTCGATAGAATCATAGATGAGAACGACGCAAAACACATAATCCCTGACTATCAGTTTGGTTTTAGAGCTGAACACTCTTGCGAGCAGCAGGCTCTAAGACTGACTGAAAATATCCTTGATCACTGGACTTCCCATCGAACATGCACCGCGCTTTTTCTAGACATAGAAAAAGCCTTCGACAAAGTTTGGCATGAAGGGCTAATTTATAAGTTAAAATCAGTCAATTTTCACTCGGGTTTGCTAAAGCTAATCAAATCGTTCCTCAAATCACGAACATTTCAAGTTAGAGTTAGATCTTCCATTTCACCGATAAGGAGAATTGAAGCTGGAGTTCCTCAAGGTTCGGTTCTCTCTCCTATCCTATACAATTTGTATACGGCAGACCTCCCTGAGTGTATTGGACTTACCAAAGTCTTTACATTTGCGGATGATACCGCGATTTTGTCAGGCTCTTGGAAACTCTCCAAAGCCGTTGAATACCTTCAAAAAACGACCGATGCCTATATAGAATGGGCGGGAAAATGGAAGATCAAAATCAATGCGGAAAAATCGCAATTAATTAATTTCACTAAAAAACGCGATCGACCAAATGTCGATTTTATGCTGAACGATTTGGTTCTAGAATGGAAAAATGAGGTTAAATATTTGGGTGTTATGTTTGACAGAAAGTTGACATGGCACTCACATATTGAACATATAGTCAGAAAAACGAACGTTTCAAAGTGTGCACTTTATCCCTTCATATCAAAAGACAGCAAATTAAATTTACGACACAAACTGAAGCTATACAAGACCTGCATATTACCTCAAATTATATACGCATCCACCGTCTGGGGCCAAACTTCTGTCACTCACTTTCGCAAACTTGAGTCTGTGCAAAATAAAGCCTTACGTCTGATCACTGGTGCCCCCTGGTTTCTCCGTAATTCAAACATTCGACGAGATTTAATGGTGGACTCCATCAGCCACCAAATCCGACTAAGAAACCAGGAGAAAATTAATGAATTCACTTGTCATACTAATCCTCTAATGAGGAGGGCACTTAATTACGACATTGACGAACACCCGAGGGCTAAACGGCCCAAATTGGTTCTTGCGAACCCACCCATCGTTTAGGGAGATTTTCAAAATTTTCTGCAAACAAAACAATTTCAAAATTCACGTATGCATTTATGCAAAAAAAAATCAAATAAAAGGTAAAAGTTTTTTGGAAAACTAGCCTAACTAAATTCTTCAAAGATCCCAGAGAGTTTTGCATTACAAAAACAAAAACAGAGATCGACAAGCTTTCATAGCGAAAGGTTGTACCCAAGCTTAGAGAGCGAGATTTCTTTGTACGGCGAGCGAAGGTATACTACCTGTTGCAGGTAATACCCGAGTTCTACGAACGATTACTGCGACCGAAGTCTTAACGACTTTAACGGGATTTTTTAATCCCAAACCATTAACATTTGTATTGAATTTTTCAATTCAATACAATATTTAATATTTATCTATAAATTTAAATCAATTTCAGCTACTCCAGGTGGGCCTAATAAAATACTTTTAAATAAGTATTTAAAATTAGAAACCACCCAGGATACAGGAAAGAAGAAAGAAGACTTCAGGGACAGGTAAATATAAAACACCCCCATAGTCAAACTTCCAGTGGCCAGGAATTCTTTAGCCAAGGATTTTAAAATCCTTTGGGCAGTGAGTCCGCTGTCTCAGCTGGTTTGACTACCCATCCCGATAACACATCCTTTCACACAACCTGTTAGGGACCTCCTGTTAGGGATTTGACTAACAAAAGGGAAGCAAGTCAAGCATGGAGTCGGACGGCTCCATTGCTGAAGAAAACGGAGAACGGACGACAAAAAAGAAGACCAAAAAGACAAAAGAAAAAGAATTCACCATGGAGGAGGTGATGAGGGAACTAATCGAGACGAGGAAAGCTCTTGCGAAGTACAAGCAAGAGACAAAAGAGCTAAGAGAAGAGCTGGAAAGAACCAAAAGGAGGTACGAGGAAGCCAGCCAAAAACAACAACCGAAGGAAACCACACAGGAACAAGCCCAGGACACCATGGAAATGGAGGACGACCCGGTACCCTTCAAGACCATCCTGAAGCAGCAAAAGAGGCAACGACAAGCAGAACAGACAGCGGCCAAAAAACCGAAAACCACCACCGAGACGACGCAAAAGGAACCAAGGCAAACAGGACAGGACCAAAGCGAAGAACAAGCCGAAACAACGACAACTACGGAAAGGAGACCGCCACCGATCACCCTCCGCAAATCAAACAGGTGGAAAGAGGTTAGTAGTGAGCTTTCACGTAGGAAGTTCAACTACATAAAAGCCCAGACGTGCGCCGAAGGAATCAGAATATTCCCGGCCACATCAAAAGACCACCGTAATATCACGGCAATGTTTAACGGGAGCGGCGAGGAATATTTCACATACGCGCTCCCATCGGAGCGCGAGTTGAAAGTAGTTCTGCGCCATGTTCCCGCGGAAACTGACCCAAAGGATATTCTAGAGGACCTCGCCGCACAGGGGATAACTGTGACTAAGGTGCAGAGGATGACGTCTAGGAGAAGCGGACAGCCACTGTCCCTATTTCTCCTGGACGCCCCCCGGGACCAGGCAGACAAGCTTTACAAGCTTGAAACCTGCGTCCACCTGAGGGTAAAAGTGGAAGCCCTGAGGAAGCCGGCTGGTCCCAGCCAATGCTTCCGCTGCCAGGGGTACCACCACACCCAAGGAAGGTGCACCTCACAATTAAAGTGCGTCAAGTGCGCACAACCTCACAGAGCGGCGGATTGTCCCAAGAAAAGGGAGGAGAAACCCACCTGCGCGAACTGCGGAGGCGATCATCCGGCGAGTTTCCGAGGATGCCCCAGGTATCCTAGGCCACAACCGAAAGCGACCAACACGCCTAGAGGTCCGCCGCCAGCGGCAAAAGGACCCACAAAGGCGCCCCAAAATGCGACGACCACGCCAGGTCGATCGTACAGCGCAGCGGCAGCCGGAACCACGGCAAACCCGATGCCAGAGATGATGAAAATGATGGACGAGTTTCGTAAAATGTACGAAACTATGGCCTCATTTTTCTCATCGATGCCTCGAACTAGCCTATAATGCCTCTACGACCTCAAAGACCAGGCCGCCTGAAGATCCTTTCCTGGAACCCAGGAGGGATTACGCCGAACGTAAACGTTCTCGAAGAACTCCTTGAGAGAGAAAAGATAGATATAGCAGCGATACAGGAGACGTGGCTTCGCGGCGACGCGACCATACGACTCCTAGGATACGCTGTCTATCGGACCGATCGAATAGGACGTCAGGGAGGAGGTACTGCGATCTTCGTTCGGAACGAGCTGACTCACAATCAGCTACCTGTGCCATTTATGTTGTCGGTGGAGGCGACATCCGTAGCAGTGCAAACTGCATACGGAGAAGTCGCCATAACCTCAGCATACCTTGCGCCACAGGAAGTTCTGCACAATGAGGACCTGGACCTTCTCCTGCCAGAGAACCGTCAATCAATCCTAATCGGAGACCTTAACGCCAAGTCACCACAGTGGAACAGCCGAACTACAAACCCGAGAGGTAGACAGCTGGTAGATTTTCTCGACGACAGAAACCGATGTATAGCCGTGGGACCTGACTCCCCGACTCACTACCCGCCGGTGGGACTTCCCGATGTTCTGGATTTCGCTCTTCTCAGCAACGTAAGATTCGGGGCAGAGATTTTCTCTCTGCCAGAAGGATCTGCGGGGCATAACCCAATCCTACTAGACGTAGGAGAAGGTGAGCTAACGCTGAGACAGAGAGAATTCAAAAGAACAAACTGGGAGGCCTACAGGGCGCACGTAGGACAGGTCGTGGGGCCGATTCCCGAGGTTAATAGCATCGAAGATGTCGGCGAGGCGATAGACCGGCTCGAAACCGCTATCGGAGTAGCTTACGCTGCACACACTGTAACGACGACGGTAGAGAGGCCAAAGAAATACGGAGAGATAGACGACAACACTCAGGCACTGATCCGAGAGAAACGTAGAGCCAGAAAAAGGGCCCAGCGGACGCTGCACCCAGACGACAAGCGACTAGCCAACGAACTCCATCAGCGAGTCAAAGAAGCGTTGAAAGATCACCTTCACGAACGCTGGCGGAACTTTCTGCAAACGCTGAATCCACAGGACAGTGGAATCTGGAACCTACAAAAAGTACTGCGAAAGGACAGGAAACCAATACCCCGCTCCACGGAGCGCGAGGTATTGTATACACCGACGAGGAGAAAGGACAAGCACTTCTCGAGACTCTGGAGCGGGAATGCCAACTCAACCAGCATGAGGACGACGACATAGATTTTGAGGAGGTTGTCGAGGATGCCGTTGAGGAAATGATGAACGAAGAAGACGACGAGGTCATCGACCCAACGAGTCCAGCGGAGGTCAGAGACATCATCCGGAAACTACCTCCGAGGAAAGCGCCGGGGTACGACTCTGTGTCAAACCTAATGCTAAAGAAACTTCCGTTGAAGGGCGTAGTATTTCTTACTGCGATCATCAACGGAATTCTGAGGCAAAGGCATTTTCCGGAGAGGTGGAAGAAGGCGGATGTCATCATGATCAGGAAGCCGGGGAAAGATCCACTCTTTCCCCAAAACTACAGGCCGATCAGTCTACTGCCTGCGATGTCCAAGATAGCCGAGAGGGTTATCAAGAAGAGACTTCAACGCATCTGCGACAACCTCAACTTAATCCCAGACGAACAGTTTGGCTTCAGAGCAAAACACTCTACAGAGCACCAAGTCTTGCGACTGGTGGAGCACATCAGTGAAGGTTTCAGCAGAAACCAAATCACTGGCACTGTTCTACTGGACGTAAGCAAGGCGTTCGACAGAGTGTGGCATGAAGGTCTACTCTTCAAAATGGACGAGTTTGGCATCCCGAGATCCCTAGTAAAACTACTGGGATCCTTCCTTGATGGAAGACTCTCCAGAGTCAAGATCAACAACACAACCACCAGATACACGAGATTGGAAGCTGGGGTGCCACAAGGAGCAGTCCTTTCACCCTTGCTGTACACCATATACACAGCGGATATACCAAAAACGATGAACACCAGGTTATCCCTGTACGCTGACGACACAGCAATATCAGCGCGTAGCACACATTCCCGCCTGGTATCCAGATATCTACAAGAAGCAGCTACCCTTGTAGAAAGATGGTGTACAAAATGGAAAATAAAAATCAACGCAGACAAGACACAGGCCATACTGTGTCAAAAAAGAAGACAACCAACACCAGAACAAGTGGAAATCAGCGAGCAGAGAGTTCCATGGAGTTCCACGGCGAAGTACTTGGGAGTCACCCTTGACAAAGGGCTGACTTTCAAAGAGCATGTCCAAACGGTTGTAGCGAAAGCTAAAACAGCAAGGTCTCAACTGCAGTGCCTGATAGGACGCAACAGCGACCTACAATTGCGCACAAAACTGCTGCTCATCCGGACCGTAATCATGCCGATCCTGACATACGCATCCCTGGCTTGGGGGCAAACTTGCAAAACCAACAGGAACATGGTACAAGTTCAGCAGAACCTATGTATCCGACAGGCAGTGAACGCACCCTGGTACGTTCGCAACCAAGACATCTTCAGAGATCTGGAATTGGAAACAATTCTAGATCTTATGAACGATAAAGCGGAGATAGGTTTTGCCAGACTTGAAGACCATCCAAATGCGGAACTCAGGTACCTGCTAGATTACGACCCGGGCGATGGGCAGTGGAAGCACGTTAGACCGAAGCACCAGCTTCTACCACACTAAATCAAAATTTAAGTATGTTACAGGTACTCCAAGAAGAAGAGGACCCAAAGAAAAAGACGAGGCCGATCTAATCGGATAACACGAGATGACCAATGAAGCCTGCCAAACCGAGAGAGACAACAACAAGAGGACACCAGTAAAAGATGCCTAGCATCAAACTGGTTCAACGGACAAGACAACAAGTCTGTTCTTTGAACCGAAGAACTGAAATTTGTACAGACCGGTACCAGGAGGACCGGGGGTGGTTGGAAAAGGGGCGCGGGAGTCGATATCCTAAAGACTGGATATGAACCCTTCGCTTCGGGCTTGTACAAATTAGGCTAGGCTAGTTTTGCATTAGTACATGTCTGTCGTTCTAAGCGTACGTATCGTTGTTTAACTGTAATTTGAACAGAATGCCACCAAAAGCAAGCGGAAAGGCCGCTAAAAAGGCCGGAAAAGCCCAAAAAAATATTTCAAAGGCAGATAAAAAAAAGAAGAGAAGGAGGAAGGAAAGTTATGCGATTTATATCTACAAAGTATTGAAACAAGTTCATCCTGACACCGGTATCTCCAGTAAAGCCATGAGTATCATGAACAGTTTTGTTAATGATATATTTGAAAGGATTGCTGCTGAAGCATCTAGATTAGCTCATTACAATAAGCGATCAACAATAACAAGTAGAGAAATTCAGACGGCAGTAAGACTTTTACTTCCAGGAGAATTGGCAAAACACGCCGTCAGTGAAGGAACTAAAGCCGTCACCAAATACACTAGTTCTAAATAATTTAAAAATTTGATTCTATATGCCACAACAATAAACAAACGGTTCTTTTTCAGAACCACAAAATTTTCATTATTTATGTAAGTGAATTGGTGAAGAAATTTATTATTTAAATATTTAAAAAAAATCGATTTATTTTACAAATTAGTTAAAAGCAACCATATCATGTATAAATTATTAGATTTGTTTACGATTTGTCAAGAATAACAAAAATGGTTAGGGTAAGGAAGGCGTTTGTGTTTTTTGTTATGTATGTGTATTATTAATGTCTTAGTAAATCAAAAAAGGCAATAAACATTTTAATTATTATTGAAAAGTATTACATTATTTAAAATAAAATTTAGTAAAAATTAGTGCTCTGGTTTACTTTAATACTTACAATTATTAACGTTGCAGACGTTAATAAAATTTAAAAAAAATTAAATTAAAAACATTAAACTTATAACTTTTTAATAAAACTCTCGCTATTTATTCAAAGAACTTAATTTTTATAGTAAATTACTTCTGTTCCAATATAGTGCCATCGTCAGAATGACATATTGAAAATGATGATTATTAACATTTTTAATATATATTTCTATCAACGTTAATAAATAAACAAAAATGTTATTGTCAATTTATGGGGAAAGCAAAACTTTATTTATTTGTGCACTCTGTACATATATATTTATTATATTCATAATAAGAAAAAAAATATTGTGGCTCTGAAAAGAACCGTTTCTGTATATATATGTGTATAAATGTGTTATGTGTATTTTCTTGTATTAATCCAAAGGCGAAGTAATGGAAATGAAATTAACCACCAAAACCATACAAAGTACGGCCTTGTCGCTTAAGTGCGTAGACAACATCCATAGCTGTGACCGTTTTCCTTTTAGCATGTTCGGTATAGGTTACGGCATCTCTGATTACGTTTTCCAAAAATACTTTAAGCACTCCACGAGTTTCTTCGTAAATTAAACCTGATATACGTTTAACACCACCACGTCTAGCCAATCTTCTGATAGCCGGTTTAGTAATACCTTGAATATTGTCACGTAAAACTTTACGATGCCGTTTAGCACCACCTTTTCCCAATCCTTTACCACCTTTTCCACGTCCAGTCATTTTTTAAAAAGTTTGTTACAAACGATATAGTCACCTTCCAGCGATTTTAAAATACTGATGCCTGGCACTTTTTGAACCTCAGTTTTGTTAACTTTTAAGCACCGCCCATAAAGGTTAATCTGACCAATCGCTACTTCAGTCGTGTTCGGTATAACCGTAAACGGGATCTTATAAATATCAGTCGTGTTAAAATCTTCTTTACTATCGCGTCGTATTGCTCGCAAAATTATTTTAAATTTAATTTGTGATTGTCATTAGTAATAAATAAATAATGGCTCGTACAAAACAAACTGCTAGAAAATCAACTGGAGGAAAAAGATCCTCGTAAACAATTGGCAACAAAAGCCGCTCGTAAAAGTGCGCCAGCAACCGGTGGAGTAAAAAAACCTCATCGTTATAGACCAGGTACTGTTGCTCTTCGTGAAATTAGGCGTTACCAAAAAAGTACCGAATTACTTATTAGGAAACTACCATTCCAACGGTTGGTACGTGAAATTGCTCAAGATTTTAAAACAGACTTACGTTTCCAAAGTTCAGCAGTTATGGCCCTTCAAGAAGCTAGCGAGGCTTATTTAGTAGGTCTTTTTCGAAGACACTAAATTATTTGCAATTCATGAAAAACGTGTTACTATCATGCATAAAGATATTCATTTGGCTAGAAGATTGGGTGGAGAACGCGCTAAATTTCTTTTAATTTAAAAAGAAAATGTAATTAAAAAAAAAACGGTTCTTTTCAGAACCACAAATGACTTAATATTAATGCATTACACGTCGTTTAATAATTATTGTCTTCTTCATGCTTTGAAAGATTATTTAATAAACGGTATTATATTTTTATCGAGTTTTAAACTGTAATTTTGGTGTCATGTAAAACCAACACATTTTTATCGTATTCTTATTTATAGACAAAAATAAAAAATATCTTTTACCTATGTATGAATGAATGAATGAATGCATGCGTGTATGACCATTGATTGTAGTCTTGTTAAATTTTAATATTTTTGTTATATAACCATAATTATTTGGATAACGAATAAAAGAGGATTTTTTAAAAAATATTGACGTTTAACACCATATTTCTAGTATAACTATTAATCGGGTACAGAACTTAATTAAATGATAAATATCATAATCATATATCATAAGTTCCGTAATATAATTTTTTATAATTTCATAAATATAGCAAAAATTTTGTGGCCCTGAAAAGGGCCATTTGTTATAACTATCGTCGGTTTCAAAGAAATAATCATGTTTGCACATCGTATGACTTACGATGTCCTAAAGAAAATAAACCTAATTTATTTCTTCTTTTTGGGAGATGCTGCTTTTCTGGCTTTTGGAGAGCTACTTGCAACTTTGGATGTTTTTGGTTTAGGAGCTTTCGGTTTTTTGGTAGGACTACCCTTGTTGGATTTTTGCTTTTGTTGAACTCTTTGTTTTAACAGCGGATGTAGCACTAGATGCAGCATTGGTAGAAATTGTCGCCGTTGCCTTGGATATTTTTTTTGTCGGTTTTCTTAGATTTAACAACTTGTTTTTCTGTAACTGGAGCAGTTGTCGCTTTTACAGATGCTGTAGCAGTAACTTTTTTGCCTTTATGAGATTTTTTAGCAATTTTGGCCTTATCACCTGCACCTGCAGAACGTTTTGAAGGTGTCACTTTTTTTGACTTGCTGGCTGTAGATTTTTTCTTGTCACTTGTACTTGGTTTAGCTGAGCCTCCTGTAGAAGTAGCCGATGCTAATTTGAAAGACCCAGAAGCTCCTTTGCCTTTTGTTTGTACCAAAGAACCAGAAACGACGGACGCCTTTAAGTATTTTTTTATGAACGGTGCCACTTTTTCAGCATCTACTTTATAATTTGCGGAAATGTACTTTTTGATAGCTTGAAGTGAAGAACCTCCCCTTTCTTTTAATCCTTTAATAGCATTGTTTACCATTTCTGATGTTGGTGGATGTGATGGTTTAGCTCTAGGATTCTTAACTTTTTTTTCTTTTTTAACCGGAGATGAAGAAGCTTGTGGAGAATTAGATGCGGAAGTTGCAGATGCTCCAGAAGCTTGATTTTCTATATCTGCCATAATGTCGTTTTTAAATTCGTCGTCTAACTGAGAACTATATATTTAATAAGAAATATAATACGTACAGTAACCGTAACGGAATAAAACTAACTACTGTCTAGATGTGAGTGCGTCGTCCGTCATTAAGATCAGACGGACGGAAGACTGAACGGGTATAGAACAGAATATTTACGTCGAAAAAGTTTTTGGCCACATTTTAGTAATTGGCTTTTTATCATTGTAATCAGTCAATAACCATATAATAAATTTATAAATGAAAAAGATAATCTTTTCGCCGGTTAATAGTGATTTTTATGGAAAACTAATACAATACGTATAAAATCTATTCAAAATCAAAAACCTTAAAATATTTTCGCAGAAAATTCTTAAGGGTTTACATCAAAATAATCTATAGCCTTTTGATCCTAAGCCTTTTCTCTTATTAATTTAAATAAATCAAACTCTTTAGAATAATGTTCAAACATTTTTTCGGACAAATATATTATATTATAATCGTAATAAATAAACAAACGGTAACATGTCTGCCCTGGAATGATAACTCATCTGCAATACATGAAAGACACCTAAAGCAAGAATGTTATTGAGTTTCAACTTGTTATATTATATGTGTGATCATTTTTATGAGAAATAATAATAGTTTAGAATAATACGTCGTTATATTTCCAGCGAAAATGGGAGTCTCTCATAAAATTTCTTATACCGTTTTGTTCCAATATTTAAATACATATATTTTACATATATTTGGTATGTAGTAAAAGTTTAATATAAACGTATAAAAAACTACAAGTATAATGTTCTATTTTCTAGTACTTGATCACAAGAAGACAAACAATATATCGTAAATACCGTCATTTTTGTTTAAATAAAACTTTTTGTGTCTATGTGTTAAACGTGTGCCCTCTTTCTTCACGTCAACTAACCGTGAATAAAAATCTATAACAATATAGATAAACATCTACTCCCGCCGATTACACGCGCTTGCTTTAAAACATAGCGAGTGTACCTTAAGAGAGTCATACCTACTCCCGCCGATTACACGCGCTTGCTTTAAAACATAGCGAGTGTACCTTAAGAGAGTCATACCTACTCCCGCCGATTACACGCGCTTGCTTTAAAACATAGCGAGTGTACCTTAAGAGAGTCATACCTACTCCCGCCGATTACACGCGCCTTAAAAGATAGTATATTAAGTGCGGAAAAAAGTGAGTAAGTAATTTTAATTTAAAAATAATTTTATGGATCGAGTTTCTTTTTCATTTTAAAGGTGTATAGAATGTTTTTGTTTAAAAAATTTATAATAATACCTACCACGAAAAAAATAATTGTTTGGATAGGATAGAGATTCTTTTTCATTTTAAAGGTGTATAGAATGTTTTTGTTTAAAAAATTTCTAATAATACCTACCACGAAAAAAATAGTTGTTTGGATAGGATAGAGATTCTTGTTCAGTTTAAAGGTGTGTAGAATGTTTTTGTTTAAAAAAGTTCTAATAATACCTACCACGAAAAAATAATTTTATGGATAGGATAGAGTTTCGAGTTTCTTTTTTCATTTTAAAGGTGTATAGAATGTTTTTGTTTAAAAAATTTCTAATAATACCTACCACGAAAAAAAATAGTTGTTTGGATAGGATAGAGATTCTTTTTCATTTTAAAGGTGTATAGAATGTTTTTGTTTAAAAAATTTCTAATAATACCTACCACGAAAAAAAATAGTTGTTTGGATAGGATAGAGATTCTTTTTCATTTTAAAGGTGTATAGAATGTTTTTGTTTAAAAAAATTTTAATATTACCTACCAAAAACTTAAACATAAAAACTGTGCCATTTGAAAAGTGTATAGAACAAGTTTATAAAAAAAAAAACCGTTTTCGGTATACAATTATACCGAAAACGGTTTTTTCTTTTAACGTAAAAAATACGTAAGAATATAAAGGGGCCTCGTCTAATCGACAAGACGAATCCCCAAGCTAAGGGCTGAGTCTCAATAGATCGCAGCGTGGAAACTGCTCTACCAGGTACAACACCCTGCCAGGTACGTAAGTCGTCTACAGACAATTCCGAGTTTCAACATCGAAATAAATTTTTACCCATATTCGTCTATTAGAAGATCATGTCGAACATAGCAAGGATCGATCCCACCGTCGACAGTTGATCTCATATAGAAATAGGGCTCGTGCGACGATCGTAGCAAAAACTACGACCGCCTAGTAAAGTCACATTGTTTTGAGCCTTTCGACTCTCGAAACTCCAAGAGATATCGTTGCCACCTTTGACTAGAAAGGATACGGCCTTAGAGGCGTTCAGGCATAATCCCACGGATGGTAGCTTCGCACCATTACCCGCTCGAGTAAGTGCGTCAACCAAATGTCCGAACCTGCGGTTCCTCTCGTACTGAGCAGGATTACTATCGCAACGACGAGTCATCAGTAGGGTAAAACTAACCTGTCTCACGACGGTCTAAACCCAGCTCACGTTCCCTTTAGACGGGTGAACTAGTTGAAGCGCCACAACATTGTGGCTGTTTTTCTATGTATATATATATAAATATTAGTTATAAAAAATTTGTTATTGTAAAATGTAGTTAAAGTTTAAAATGGTATACTTTGTATTTATTTTGTTGCTGCGAACCTCGCTACGCTCGGCACGCAGTGATGGATTTTTTAAATATAGTATGTATTACAATAATGTAGTTGATAAAACTATTTAGAATACTGTAAATTTAGTGAAAACATAATAGTGTATCATTAATTTTTAAAAATTTGTAAATTTTAAATAATTTAAACTTTAACTATTGAAAAGAAAATGTTTTTAATAATAAATCTGGAAAATGTGACTATTAAATATCAATTCTATTGATGAAATGGGTAATTAGATATTAAACATTATTCTTAATTTATATAACATGTATTATATACATAATTATAGACTATGATCATAATATTATACAAATATTTATAAAAAACTTACCAGAAATAGTTTAAAACCATAAAAACACAATTTAACATACACTTTAACACAAATTTTGACAATGACAATACTTTCTTTCAAACGATCTAACTAAAAAACATATTTTTGTTTACAATTTGTTTTACATCGAAGCAACCTATAAAAACTATTAAATTAAAATGGTAATGTCCCTAAATGTCGGCAACACATTATACAGTATAATCCATCAATACATGACATTTTGTGAGTCGATTTAAAAAAAAAATCGACTTTAATAAAATACGAAATTCTGATCAAATGATTTACTATATTTTAAATGTTATGTACCAAATGACTTTTTAGTGAAACATACGTTATTTTAGAAATATATGATTATGGGATTGAAAAATATTATTTTTTTTACAATTTTATTAACGTCAATCAAAATTTAATATCGTAAAAACCTTAAACAATCAATAAAATATTTTTTTTACATTAAAACAGTAATACCCTTAGATGTCGGCAACACATTATACAAAATGTATAATTAATTAATTTCTTAAAGATTACTCTTAATTTATATATATAACATCAAAAATATAAGTAATTATGGACTATAATCATAATACTATATATATAATTATAAAAAACTTACCAAAAATAGTTTAAAAACACAATTTAACACACAATTTACTACAAACTTTGACAACAAATTGTAATGACACACCCTCTCCTTCGAACTATCTAATGGCGTATGTAAATGGTTTTGTTCTTTTTTTATTGGATCGGCTGTTACCAATTAAAAATCACCTGAACATTAAACAATCTACAACTATTTATTCTACCAATCGTAGAAAAGGAGGGCAGAAATGAAAATTTTATATTTAAATTCCTATTGAAGGCTATAGGGATTGGTGGATATGTTGGTAGAAGTTAAAAATATTTAGTACGGTAGATAAATTTAAAAATTTAATACGGGAGGTAAATCTAAAAAGTTGGTAGAAGTTAAAAAGACTTTTTAACATAAATTGAATACGAGGGTAAATCAAATAGTTGTTAAACAATAAAAAGATTTTATTTAACATAAATAGAATACGAGGGTACATCAAAAAGTTGTTAAACGTTAAAAGGACTTTATTAAACAGAAATTGAATACGAGGGTAAATCAAATAGTTGTTAAACATTAAAAAAGATTTTATTTAACATAAATAGAATACGAGGGTACATCAAAAAGTTGTTTAACATTAAAAAGACTTTATTTAATAAAAAGTGAATACGAGGGTATATCAAAAAGTTGTTAAACGTTAAAAAGACTTTATTTAACAGAAAATGAATACGGGGGTACATCAAAAAGTTGTTAAACGTTAAAAAGACTTTATTAAACAGAAATTGAATACGAGGGTACATCAAAAAGTTGTTTAACATTAAAAAGACTTTATTTAATAAAAATTGAATACGAGGGTATATCAAAAAGTTATTAAACGTTAAAAAGAGTTTAATTACCATAAATTGAATACGATGGTACATCAAAAAGTTGTTAAACGTTAAAAAGACTTTATTAAACAGAAATTGAATACGAGGGTACATCAAAAAGTTGTTTAACATTAAAAAGACTTTATTTAATAAAAATTGAATACGAGGGTATATCAAAAAGTTATTAAACGTTAAAAAGAGTTTAATTACCATAAATTGAATACGATGGTACATCAAAAATTGTTAAACGTTAAAAGACTTTATTTAACAGAAAATGAATACGGGGGTACATCAAATAGTTGTTAAACGTTAAAAAGACTTTATTAAACAGAAATTGATTACTAGGGTACATCAAAAAGTTGTTTAACATTAAAAAGACTTTATTTAATAAAAAGTGAATACGAGGGTACATCAAAAAGTTGTTAAACGTTAAAAAGACTTTATTAAACAGAAATTGATTACTAGGGTACATCAAAAAGTTGTTTAACATTAAAAAGACTTTATTTAATAAAAAGTGAATACGAGGGTATATCAAAAAGTTGTTAAACGTTAAAAAGACTTTATTTAATAAAAATTGAATACGAGAGTACATCAAAAAGTTGTTTAACAATAAAAAGACTTTATTTAATAAAAGTTGAATACGAGGGTACATTAAAAAGTTGTAAAACGTTAAAAAGACTTTATTTAATAAAAGTTGAATACGAGAGTATATCAAAAAGTTGTTAAACGTTAAAAAGACTTTATTTAACATAAATTGAATACGAGGGTACATTAAAAAGTTGTAAAACGTTAAAAAGACTTTATTTAATAAAAGTTGAATACGAGGGTATATCAAAAAGTTGTTAAACGTTAAAAAGACTTTATTTAACATAAATTGAATACGAGGGTACATTAAAAAGTTGTAAAACGTTAAAAAGACTTTATTTAATAAAAAGTGAATACGAGGGTATATCAAAAAAGTTGTTAAACGTTAAAAAGACTTTATTTAATAAAAATTGAATACGAGAGTACATCAAAAAAGTTGTATAACAATAAAAAGACTTTATTTAATAAAAGTTGAATACGAGGGTACATTAAAAAGTTGTAAAACGTTAAAAAGACTTTATTTAATAAAAGTTGAATACGAGGGTATATCAAAAAGTTGTTAAACGTTAAAAAGACTTTATTTAATAAAAATTGAATACGAGGGTACATTAAAAGTTGTAAAACGTTAAAAAGACTTTATTTAATAAAAATTGAATACGAGAGTACATCAAAAAGTTGTTTAACAATAAAAAAGACTTTATTTAATAAAAAGTTGAATACGAGGGTACATTAAAAAGTTGTAAAACGTTAAAAAGACTTTATTTAATAAAAGTTGAATACGAGGGTATATCAAAAAGTTGTTAAACGTTTAAAAGACTTTATTTAACATAAATTGAATACGAGGGTACATTAAAAAGTTGTAAAACGTTAAAAAGACTTTATTTAATAAAAGTTGAATACGAGGGTATATCAAAAAGTTGTTAAACGTTAAAAAGACTTTATTTAACATAAATTGAATACGAGGGTACATTAAAAAGTTGTAAAACGTTAAAAAGACTTTATTAAACAGAAATTGAATACGAGGGTACATCAAAAAGTTGTTTAACCTTAAAAAGACTTTATTTAATAAAAATTTTAAAATGGTATACTTTGTATTTATTTTGTTTCTGCGAACCTCGCTACGCTCGGCACGCAGTGATGGATTTTTTAAATATAGTATGTATTACAATAATGTAGTTGATAAAACTATTTAGAATACTGTAAATTTAGTGAAAACATAATAGTGTATCATTAATTTTTAAAAATTTGTGAATTTTAAATACTTTTAACCTTTAACTATTGAAAAAAATGTTTTTAATAATAAATCTGGAAAATGTGACTATTAAATATCAATTCTATTGATGAAATGGGTAATTAGATATTAAAAATTATTCTTAATTTATATAACATGTATTATATACATAATTATAGACTATGATCATAAAATTATACAAATATTTATAAAAAACTTACCAGAAATAGTTTAAAACCATAAAAACACAATTTAACATACACTTTAACACAAATTTTGACAATGACACACACTTTCTTTCAAATGATCTAACTAAAAAACATATTTTTGTTTACAATTTGTTTTACATCGAAGCAACCTATAAAAACTATTAAATTAAAATAGTAATGTCCCTAAATGT
>JAYKXQ010000024.1:0-125000 GCA_035357415.1 Ophraella communa | reverse complement strand
GATCACACGAATAGGAAGTACTCAATTTTTTTTCGGTCCGTTATGAAAATTGTAGCTTAACTTAAAACTGTGGTATTCTGGATCATTTTCATCACGAGAAATAATTTGTCGAATAGCTGGTCCTCGGAACAGCGACTTATCGATACTCTATGTTCTACGGCAATGTAAGATGTGGGTAAAACTGAAAGAAGGAAATATTCGATCACACGAATAGGAAGTACTCAATTTTTTTTCGGTCCGTTATGAAAATTGTCGCTTAACTTAAAACTGTGGTATTCTCGATCATTTTCAGCACAAGAAATAATTTGTCGAATAGCTGGTCCTCGGAACAGCGACTTATCGATACTCTATGTTCTATGGCAATGTAAGGTGTGAGTAAAACTGAAAGAAAGGAATATTCGATCACACGAATAGGAAGTACCCAATTTTTTTTCGGTCCGTTATGAAAATTGTCGCTTAACTTAAAACTGTGGTATTCTCGATCATTTTCAGCACAAGAAATAATTTGTCGAATAGCTGGTCCTCGGAACAGCGACTTATCGATACTCTATGTTCTATGGCAATGTAAGGTGTGAGTAAAACTGAAAGAAGGGAATATTCGATCACACGAATAGGAAGTACTCAATTTTTTTTCGGTCCGTTATAAAAATTGTCGCTTAACTTAAAACTGTGGTATTCTCGATCATTTTCAGCACGAGAAATAATTTGTCAAATAGCTGGTCCTCGGAACAGCGACTTATCGATACTCTATGTTCTATGGCAATATAAGGTGTGTGTAAAACTAAAAGAAGGGAATATTCGATCACACGAATAGGAAGTACTCAATTTTTTTTCGGTCCGTTATGAAAATTGTCGCTTAACTTAAAACTGTGGTATTCTCGATCATTTTCAGCACAAGAAATAATTTGTCGAATAGCTGGTCCTCGGAACAGCGACTTATCGATTCTCTATGTTCTATGGCAATGTAAGGTGTGAGTAAAACTGAAAGAAGGGAATATTCGATCACACGAATAGGAACTACTCAATTTTTTTTCGGTCCGTTATGAAAATTGTCGCTTAACTTAAAACTGTGGTATTCTCGATCATTTTCAGCACAAGAAATAATTTGTCGAATAGCTGGTCCTCGGAACAGCGACTTATCGATACTCTATGTTCTATGGCAATGTAAGGTGTGAGTAAAACTGAAAAAAGGGAATATTCGATCACACGAATAGGAAGTACTTAATTTTTTTTCGGTCCGTTATAAAAATTGTCGCATAACTTAAAACTGTGGTATTCTCGAAATAATTTGTCGAATAGCTGGTCCTTGGAACAGCGACTTATCGATACTCTATGTTCTATGGCAATGTAAGATGTGGGTAAAACTGAAAGAAGGGAATATTCGATCACACGAATAGGAAGTACTCAATTTTTTTTCGGTCCGTTATGAAAATTTTCGCTTAACTTAAAACTGTGGTATTCTCGAAATAATTTGTCGAATAGGTGGACCTCGGAAAATCGATATATCGATACTCTATGTTCTATGGCAATGTAAGATGTGAGTAAAACTGAAAGAAGGGAATATTCGATCACACGAATAGGAAGTAGTCAATTTTTTTTCGGTCCGTTATAAAAATTGTCGCATAACTTAAAACTGTGGTATTCTCGATCATTTTCATCACGAGAAATAATTTGTCGAATAGCTGGTCCTCGAAACAGCGACTTATCGATACTCTATGTTCTATGGCAATGTAAGATGTGAGTAAAACTGAAAGAAGGGAATATTCGATCAGACAAATAGGAAGTACTCAATTTTTTTTCGGTCCGTTATGAAAATTGTCGCATAACTTAAAACTGTGGTATTCTCGATAATTTTCATCACGAGAAATAATTTGTCGAATAGCTGGTCCTCGGAACAGCGACTTATTGATACTCTATGTTCTGTGGCAATGTAAGATGTGAGTAAAGTGAGAAAGAAGGGAATATTCGATCACACGAATAGGAAGTAGTCAATTTTTTCGGTCCGTTATAAAAATTGTCGCATAACTTAAAACTGTGGTATTCTCGATCATTTTCATCACGAGAAATAATTTGTCGAATAGCTGGTCCTCGAAACAGCGACTTATCGATACTCTATGTTCTATGGCAATGTAAGATGTGAGTAAAACTGAAAGAAGGGAATATTCGATCACACGAATAGGAAGTAGTCAATTTTTTTTCGGTCCGTTATAAAAATTGTCGCATAACTTAAAACTGTGGTATTCTCGATAATTTTCATCACGAGAAATAATTTGTCGAATAGCTGGTCCTCGGAACAGCGACTTATTGATACTCTATGTTCTGTGGCAATGTAAGATGTGAGTAAAACTGAAAGAAGGGAATATTCGATCACACGAATAGGAAGTAGTCAATTTTTTTTCGGTCCGTTATAAAAATTGTCGCATAACTTAAAACTGTGGTATTCTCGATCATTTTCATCACGAGAAATAATTTGTCGAATAGCTGGTCCTCGAAACAGCGACTTATCGATACTCTATGTTCTATGGCAATGTAAGATGTGAGTAAAACTGAAAGAAGGGAATATTCGATCACACGAATAGGAAGTACTCAATTTTTTCTTCGGTCCGTTACTTACTTACTTTAAACTGTGGTATTCTCGATCATTTTTAGCTTGAGAAATAATTTGTCGAATAGCTGGTCCTCGGAACAGCGACTTATCGATTCTCTATGTTCTATGGCAATGTAAGATGTGGGTAAAACTGAAAGAAGGGAATATTCGATCACACGAATAGGAAGTACTCAATTTTTTTTCGGTCCGTTATGAAAATTGTCGCATAACTTAAAACTGTGGTATTCTCGATCATTTTCATCACGAGAAATAATTTGTCGAATAGCTGGTCCTCGAAACAGCGACTTATCGATACTCTATGTTCTATGGCAATGTAAGATGTGAGTAAAACTGAAAGAAGGGAATATTCGATCACACGAATAGGAAGTAGTCAATTTTTTTTCGGTCCGTTATAAAAATTGTCGCATAACTTAAAACTGTGGTATTCTCGATAATTTTCATCACGAGAAATAATTTGTCGAATAGCTGGTCCTCGGAACAGCGACTTATTGATACTCTATGTTCTGTGGCAATGTAAGATGTGAGTAAAGTGAGAAAGAAGGGAATATTCGATCACACGAATAGGAAGTAGTCAATTTTTTTTCGGTCCGTTATAAAAATTGTCGCATAACTTAAAACTGTGGTATTCTCGATCATTTTCATCACGAGAAATAATTTGTCGAATAGCTGGTCCTCGGAACAGCGACTTATCGATACTCTATGTTCTATGGCATTGTAAGTTGTGGGTAAAACTGAAAGAAGGGAATATTCGATCACACGAATAGGAAGAACTCAATTTTTTTTCGGTCCGTTATGAAAATTGTCGCATAACTTAAAACTGTGGTATTCTCGAAATAATTTGTCGAATAGCTGGTCCTCGGAACAGCGACTTATCGATACTCTATGTTCTATGGCATTGTAAGATGTGGGTAAAACTGAAAGAAGGGAATATTCGATCACACGAATAGGAAGTACTCAATTTTTTTTCGGTCCGTTATGAAAATTGTCGCATAACTTAAAACTGTGGTATTCTCGAAATAATTTGTCGAATAGCTGGTCCTCGGAACAGTAACTTATCGATACTCTATGTTCTATGGCAATGTAAGATGTGAGAAAAACTGAAAGAAGGGAATATTCGATCACACGAATAGGAAGTACTCAATTTTTTTCGGTCCGTTATGAAAATTGTCGCATAACTTAAAACTGTGGTATTCTCGAAATAATTTGTCGAATAGCTGGTCCTCGGAACAGTGACTAATCGATTCTCTATGTTCTATGGCAATGTAAGATGAGAGTAAAACTGAAAGAAGGAAATATTCGATCACACGAATAGAAAGTACTCAATTTTTTTTTGGTCCGTTATGAAAATTGTCGATTAACTTAAAAATGTGGTATTCACAATCATTTTCAGCACGAGAAATAATTTGTCGAATAGCTGGTCCTCGGAACAGTGACTTATCGATACTCTATGTTCTATGGCAATGCAAGATGTGAGTAAAACTGAAAGAAGGGAATATTCGATCACACGAATAGAAAGTACTCAATTTTTTTTCGGTCCGTTATGAAAATTGTCGCATAACTTAAAACTGTGGTATTCTCGAAATAATTTGTCGAATAGCTGGTCCTCGGAACAGTGACTAATCGATTCTCTATGTTCTATGGCAATGTAAGATGAGAGTAAAACTGAAAGAAGGAAATATTCGATCACACGAATAGAAAGTACTCAATTTTTTTTTGGTCCGTTATGAAAATTGTCGATTAACTTAAAAATGTGGTATTCACAATCATTTTCAGCACGAGAAATAATTTGTCGAATAGCTGGTCCTCGGAACAGCGACTTATCGATACTCTATGTTCTATGGCAATGTAAGATGTGGGTAAACTGAAAGAAGGGAATATTCGATCACACGAATAGGAAGTACTTAATTTTTTTTAGGTCCGTTATGAAAATTGTCGCATAACTTAAATCTGTGGTATTCTCGAAATAATTTGTCGAATAGCTGGTCCTCGGAACAGCGACTTATCGATACTCTATGTTCTATGGCAATGTAAGATGTGAGTAAAACTGAAAGAAGGAAATATTCGATCACACGAATAGAAAGTACTCAATTTTTTTTCGGTCCGTTATGAAAATTGTCGATTAACTTAAAAATGTGGTATTCACAATCATTTTTAGCACGAGAAATAATTTGTCGAATAGCTGGTCCTCGGAACAGCGACTTATCGATACTCTATGTTCTATGGCAATGTAAGATGTGAGTAAAACTGAAAGAAGGAAATATTCGATCACACGAATAGAAAGTACTCAATTTTTTTTCGGTCCGTTATGAAAATTGTCGATTAACTTAAAAATGTGGTATTCACAATCATTTTTAGCACGAGAAATAATTTGTCGAATAGCTGGTCCTCGGAACAGTGACTTATCGATACTCTATTTTCTATGGCAATGTAAGATGTGAGTAAAACTGAAAGAAGGGAATATTCGATCACACGAATAGAAAGTACTCAATTTTTTTTCGGTCCGTTATGAAAATTGTCGCATAACTTAAAACTGTGGTATTCTCGAAATAATTTGTCGAATAGCTGGTCCTCGGAACAGTGACTAATCGATTCTCTATGTTCTATGGCAATGTAAGATGAGAGTAAAACTGAAAGAAGGAAATATTCGATCACACGAATAGAAAGTACTCAATTTTTTTTTGGTCCGTTATGAAAATTGTCGATTAACTTAAAAATGTGGTATTCACAATCATTTTCAGCACGAGAAATAATTTGTCGAATAGCTGGTCCTCGGAACAGTGACTTATCGATACTCTATGTTCTATGGCAATGCAAGATGTGAGTAAAACTGAAAGAAGGAAATATTCGATCACACGAATAGAAAGTACTCAATTTTTTTTCGGTCCGTTATGAAAATTGTCGCATAACTTAAAACTGTGGTATTCTCGAAATAATTTGTCGAATAGCTGGTCCTCGGAACAGTGACTTATCGATACTCTATGTTCTATGGCAATGTAAGATGTGAGTAAAACTGAAAGAAGGGAATATTCGATCACACGAATAGAAAGTACTCAATTTTTTTTCGGTCCGTTATGAAAATTGTCGCATAACTTAAAACTGTGGTATTCTCGAAATAATTTGTCGAATAGCTGGTCCTCGGAACAGTGACTTATCGATACTCTATGTTCTATGGCAATGTAAGATGAGTAAAACTGAAAGAAGGGAATATTCGATCACACGAATAGAAAGTACTCAATTTTTTTTCGGTCCGTTATGAAAATTGTCGCATAACTTAAAACTGTGGTATTCTCGAAATAATTTGTCGAATAGCTGGTCCTCGGAACAGCGACTTATCGATACTCTATGTTCTATGGCAATGTAAGATGTGGGTAAAACTGAAAGAAGGGAATATTCGATTACACGAATAGGAAGTACTCAATTTTTTTTCGGTCCGTTATGAAAATTGTCGCATAACTTATAACTGTGGTATTCTCGATCAATTCCAGCACGAGATATAATTTATCGAATACCTGCAATTTGGAACATCGACTTAACAATTCTCTTTGTTTTATGGCAATGTAAGATGTGAGTAAAACTGAAAAAAGGCAATATTTGATAACACGAATAAGGAGTACTCAATTTTTTTTCGATCCGTTATGAAAATTGTCGCATAACATAACTGTGGTATTCTCGATCATTTTCAGCACAAGAAATAATTTATCGAATACCTGCAGCTCGGAACATCGACAGAACAATTGTCTATGTTCTATGGCAATGTAAGATGTGAGTAAAACTGAAAGTAGGGAATATTTGATCACTCGAATAGGAAGTACTCAATTTTTTTCGATCCGTTATGAAAAAAAAACCTAACCTAATCTAACCGTAGCAAGCACGTTTCGTGTCTGACGGATATCGGACTTAGTGCCGATTCTGTCCCGGAACGACTGTTGGTTACGGTGTTCTCGAACAGACCTCGTTTTGAAACGCCGATCAACGACGCTATAGATTTGGGTACTTTCAGGACCCGTCTTGAAACACGGATCAAGGAGTCTAGCATGTGCGCGAGTCATTGGGACTTAACTAAACCTAAAGGCGTAATGAAAGTAAAGGTTTGCCCTGCGTAGACAGACCGAGGGAGGATGAGCGATTTGCCCTTAAAAGTGATCGCTTCGCACTCCCGGGGCGTCTCGTTCTCATTACGAGAAGAGGCGCACCAAGAGCGTACACGCTGGGACCCGAAAGATGGTGAACTATGCCTGGTCAGGACGAAGTCAGGGGAAACCCTGATGGAGGTCCGTAGCGATTCTGACGTGCAAATCGATCGTCGGAACTGGGTATAGGGGCGAAAGACTAATCGAACCATCTAGTAGCTGGTTCCCTCCGAAGTTTCCCTCAGGATAGCTGGCGCTCGTTGCGTACGAGTTTCATCCGGTAAAGCGAATGATTAGAGGTATTGGGGTCGAAACGACCTCAACCTATTCTCAAACTTTAAATGGGTGAGATCTCCGGCTTGCTCGAACTTATGAAGCCGCGAGACTCGAATCAGAGTGCCAAGTGGGCCATTTTTGGTAAGCAGAACTGGCGCTGTGGGATGAACCAAACGTCGAGTTAAAGCGCCAAAATCGACGCTTATGGGATACCATGAAAGGCGTTGGTAACTTAAGACAGCAGGACGGTGGCCATGGAAGTCGGAATCCGCCAAGGAGTGTGTAACAACTCACCTGCCGAAGTTACTAGCCCTGAAAATGGATGGCGCTGAAGCGTCGTGCTTATACTCGACCGTCAGCGGCATGTGCGGTTCGCGTCATTTATGACGTGACCATGAAGCTCTGACGAGTAGGAGGGTCGCGGCGGTGTGCGCAGAAGGGCTGGCCGTGAGGCCGTCTGGAGCCGCCGTCGGTGCAGATCTTGGTGGTAGTAGCAAATACTCCAGCGAGGCCCTGGAGGACTGACGTGGAGAAGGGTTTCGTGTGCCGTTGCACACGAGTCAGTCGATCCTAAGCCCTAGGCGAAAGCCGATGTTGATGTGGTGTAGCTTTATTTACGTACATATTAGTCGTGACAAGTTGTACACACTCATCGGGCGAAAGGGAATCCGGTTCCTATTCCGGAACCCGGCAGCGGAACCGTCAAAAAGTCGGGCCCTCGCAAGAGAGTTCGTCGGGGTAACCCAAAAGGACCTGGAGACGCCGTCAGGAGATCCGGGAAGAGTTTTCTTTTCTGCATAAGCGTTCGAGTTCCATGGAATCCTCTAGCAGGGAGATATGGTTTGGAACGCGAAGAGCACCGCAGTTGCAGCGGTGTCCGGATCTTCCCCTCGGACCTTGAAAATCCAGGAGAGGGCCACGTGGAGGCTCGCGCCGGTTCGTACCCATATCCGCAGCAGGTCTCCAAGGTGAAGAGCCTCTAGTCGATAGAATAATGTAGGCAAGGGAAGTCGGCAAATTGGATCCGTAACTTCGGGATAAGGATTGGCTCTGAGGATCGGGGCGTGTCGGGCTTGGCGAGGAAGCGGGTCACGGCTGACGTGCCGGGCCTGGGCGAGGTGAAGTGGTCGGAACCTCTCCTTTGGGGTTGGTGAAGATTATGGATCCGAGTTCGGTCCCGTGCCTTGGCCTCCCGCGGAACCGTCTTGCTGCGAGGCTCCGAATTACCTTCACGGGTGTTTGGATGTCCTCTTCGGCCGCCATTCAACGGTCAGCTCAGAACTGGCACGGACTAGGGGAATCCGACTGTCTAATTAAAACAAAGCATTGCGATGGCCTCAACGGGTGTTGACTCAATGTGATTTCTGCCCAGTGCTCTGAATGTCAAAGTGAAGAAATTCAAGCAAGCGCGGGTAAACGGCGGGAGTAACTAGGACTCTCTTGTCAGCCGTGATAGAGTGCGGGTCGGCTCCTCCGTTAATGGGGCAATTTTGCTGATTTTATTAAGTTTTGAAACGGGTGAGTGAGTAGGTGTACAAGTGTGAACCATACTAAACATATGTACAGTGAAAACCAACGTAGAAAGCCTGAAAATTAGTAAATTCCTTTAAAATATCGCATTTTATTTATATTTTAACAACGAAAAATCAGTCGAAATTGATTGATAAGGCTAATTGTTGACATCGTTAATTTACCATTGCGATTATTAAAATAAAAGTCCGAATAAATCGGGAAGCCGGCCAGTCGTTGAATAGTCTAAGTTTTTCTTTTTTTTTTCTTTTTATTTTTTCTTTTTTTTCTTTTTCCTTCATCAAGTATTTTCTTCCTTCCAGTAAATTTCCTTCGTTTTCGATAATTCATTTCTCATATAGTATATACATATTTCCACCCTGCGCCTCCGCCAATTTTAATTAATTGGTGCCTCCACCATTTTTTTATTTTCTTTATATTTTGCGGCTCCACCAATTTTTCTAAAGCGCATCCGCCAATTTTTCTAAAGCGCCTTCGCCATTTATTTTTTACATTTTTTTATATTATCATTTTGGCGCCTCCGCCGATTTTATTGAGCGCCTCCACCATTTATTTTTTTCTTACATTTTCATTTTTGCACCTCCGCCAAAATTTTTGACTTTGACTATTCCCGACTGTAGGTAACTATTCTTGGAAAAATTTTGTACATCCAACAGAACACCGATTTTACATACCAAAAATAAACTCAATGCGACATAATATCGTCCAAGGTCATCATGGACAAACGAAGGGGCTCCCTATCACCCTTCAACGGAACAACTGACCATAGGAGTCTAAACTCGTTGACCAGGAGGGAATCTCTCCCCCCCCCACGAGGCACACTATAGCGAGGGAAGAAGGAGACACAACTAATGAAAGGCGTGCAAGTATTGCTGGCACTCCCACTTCTTCGCAACACATATGCAGTGTTTATGGTATCAAGTATCAGACCACAAGCGGCCTCCGTAAACACCAGAAAACGTGTGGCATAAGAGACAGAACAAAATGCCAATACTGCGGCGCATCATTCCCGTCTTATACAGGAGTACGTCTTCACGAGCAAAAATCACATCCACGTGAAGAGAATAACACCAACTCCACATCCATGGGCAGGTCTGAAGCTGAAATTTTCCAAATAATGGCCGAACACGAGATAAAACTCGGTCCCGGAGCTCATGTTCTAAAAGAGCTCTCGAGAGTTACTGGCCTTACCACGCATCAAATACGTCATAGGAGGGAAAAGGAAACATATAAGATCTTACGAATCCATCCCCCCTAGGAAAAATGATGACGCCAAAGCAACTGATCCACTTCATACGTTGCCAGATGCACCAAGAAAAGCATCAACGGGATTTCACTGTTCACAGACTCCGTCCACGTCCAAAGGAGTCTGCGTCAGTATCCCTCAGACACCAAAGAGGAAACGAAGATGTCAAAGCGACGACTCATCTGATGAGGACCCGATGACCTCGAGAATTAAGGCACCTAGACCTACGCAGCCCTCCCCTACCAAAGAAGTGTTGAGTCCACCAAAACCAACTGAGACAACAAACCCAGGAATAGAGCCCTGTGGAATAAATATTGGAAAACCGGATGACTCTGGACTGCAAGCTTTCCTAAAAGGAATGAAGGAGGAATTATCCGTTAGTAACCCCAATGACCCAACACTTAGCCTCCAACTTTTTTAACAGAAATAACGACCAAAACACAGGGAAGCGAGCGAAGAAGAAAACGAACAAGGGGAAGTCTAAGAATTACGGCCAAACAAGAACAGGCCAGGGAGACAGAACGGCATTTTACAAAAAGGTTCAAGATCTCCTCAACAAAAATAGATCAGCTCTAATTGATATGATCATCACGGGCCAAAACATCAACGCGCCTGATACACTTCCCCCAATAGAAAGCGTGGAGAATCTATTCGCTAAAATTTTCGAGTCAGAGGTACTATCGGCTTCAGAATTTGTAATATTATTTGTGCGTTGGGCGACAATTTGTAATATGAGTTACCTGTTGATAGTGAATTTATAAAAATATTTAGTTAACTTTTTTGAAAAAATAACAATATACCAAAAGAAAAAATGTAATTTACAATAAAACAAACATTAAGCTTAATTTCGTCTTTAATTAGTTGTAAAAGATACTTCAATAATTAACAGAATTTATAAATGTTTATCACACAAAAATTATGATAGTTAAATACCTCGGCTAGGGGTGAGTAAGTTCATTAGCTCTGACTATTGTACAATATTTGTTTCTTTAAGAAATTATAAGGGCGCCACTGAAATCTTTTTATTTTTTATGATACTACTGAAGAAAGTTGTTTTAAGCTGAGTTATTTAAATAAGTATCATAAGATGACAGAAAGATGTCAGAAAAAACTGTCTATGAAGATAAAAAAATGATTTGAAAATGTACAAACATATAAAAGATAATAAGATTTCCTTGGTGCTGAAATTAATGAGGGAGAGAATACGTTACAACAAAATAATCCGCAAACAGTTCTTTAAAAATACTTATTCTAATACAGTTGACGATATAAATAGATATACACGGAAATAAAAGAGAAAAAATATGGGAACAGTAAACTTGATAGATCACAATAAACTTATCTGTTACAATAGTGGACGATCCTTCGCCGCACCTTGGGGTCGCTACGGCACTGTCTAGGTGGTTCCAAATGATTATGGAAGATCATTAGTGGAGGGATGATCTGCCCCAGTTGTAGAGATAATCCAGTTAAGAATGTACATACGAGAGCTTAAAGTTTACAAGCTGTTCAAGTTTACGGAATCTCCAAATTCAAGAGATGCTTCTGGTTTACAGAATCTTCAATTAAAGAGTTGCCTCTAGTTTACTGTATTATATTCCAACTTTCTGAAAATTACCAGTGTCAAACACGTGTTACATTTACTTTTCTGGCACAAAAAGTACAAATCAGCATAGTCCGAAATCTACAGTTAGAACGTATTTTAATAGATTACAAAAGATACATTTTTACATTAAATTTACTTTTTAATAATCTTACACACTAATCAAAATTCCAGAAATGTACTTTTACCAGCCTTTTATAAAAAATTATCATTAATACTTTTAATTACCATAAAAAGATTCTTTGAATAATAATGAAATATGTTGAAATTCTCATCTGATATAATAAAATATAATATAACTTTCGATATTTTATAAATATCTTAACAAAAAGGAATTATAAAATTGGAAAAAAAAACATACCTGTATATGACAGTAAATCAATAGAAGAAATGAGACTGGGAATAATTATTAAAACCTATTGAACTCGATAATGCCAACTCATTAGTACACCTCGTAGTGTAGCTACTTTGAACTTCCAATTATAATTATAGAGACCGTATTCATTATTTTATTATTAAAAATGTTTTATGATAGATGGAGCTAGCGGCACTAATTGAATTTAATATTTAAGATACCAGGTGCTTAAAATGTTAACAGGTACTGTTACAAATTGCATATACATTTTCAAACTCAAATCGCTTACATTGAATAGACAGCCTTTTTTTGTGTAACCAATCACGGTTTAAATAATAATAAATTTGAAATCAGTTAAACAGTTGTCCATGCCCACATCTTCACTTAGTTTGGAACCCTCGATAATAAATGTTTGTTTGGGATTATAATCCCTTTTTTTATTATATCAGTACAAAAATGCGAAAAAAACCTATTTATTCGGGACATGACCAACCATTGTAAATACACTTAATCTCCCAAAACCATTTAATGAAGGCGTTTTAAAAATTGCCATTCCTTTGTTGTATAAGAAGGGCGTTTTTATAACTTCGGTAGGTAAACGAAATTCACATTTAACATGTATATGCTATTCTAAAGCCGACTGTACCTACAGAATGCATCGACAACCTAAATGCAAAATCCATTTAGATGAACACCTTTACGCCCTTCCAACCTACAGATATAGAAAAGGCTAAGACCAACTGGCCTAACTCAGCGCCCGGCGCTGACGGAATCAAAGTTGAGAGGGTAAAGAAAACATCGAACCACCTATTAGCGGCGCTCTTCTCTACCATCTTGTTAAAGAATATCCATCTGGAAAGATTCAAGACATCACGCACGACTCTAATACATAAATCGGGCAACAGATTGGATCCAACAAATTGGAGACCTATCACCATCGCATCCGCGCTACAGCGCCTCATGCACCGAGCTTTGTCGAACAGGCTGAAAAGCTCGATATCCCTTGACAAAAACCAGAGGGGTTTTACTGAAGTAGATGGAACACTGGCAAACACTTTGATCCTAGACACATACATCAGATCTAGGAGACTGAATAATAAGCAATTTGCAGTAGTGTCCCTAGACATAAGAAAGGCTTTTGATACAGTGGCTCGATCTTCCCTCCGAAGGGCACTGCATCGTATAGGCTTGGAGAACAAAATGATACAGTACATCATGACATCATTGAATACTTCCACCACTACCATCAAGGTGGGAAAAGAGCCTACAAGACCCATCAAACTGAAGAGAGGAGTAAAACAAGGGGACCCTATCAGCCCACTTCTTTTTAATATCATAATTGACGAATTAATGACAGACCTTAATAACGGCAAATATCCAGGTGGAACATTGGCAGAGGGAGTTAAAGTCACAGCCATCGCATTCGCGGATGACATCATACTATTATGCGATGATCCCGTAGCAATGCCGTCCTTTTTTGAAAAAAGAGGGATGGAGTTAAACCCAAATAAGTGCATAGCGGTATGCCATGAGAAACTGAAAGGGGTAAAAACAACCTGGAGCAGATCTATATTTAAAATAGGAGAAACTTTGATCCCCGCTGCCGATGATCTAAACCCCTTTAAATACCTGGGACACCATTTTACGGCTTCAGGAATATTAAAACCATGTCTTTCCAATTTACCGACATGGCTAGACAACATCAGAAGAGCTCCATTAAAACCGGACCAGAAGCTGCATACATTGAAAGACATAATAATCCCTAAACTAATGTTCACCCTCCAAACTTCGAGGGTCACTGCTGGCACACTACGTAATGCAGATCGACTGATAAAAAGATTCGCTAAGACGATACTACACCTGCACCTGCATACGCCAGACGCATCGCTTCACGCTAGGATAAGAGATGGTGGTTTAGGCATATTAGAACTAAGAAGACAGGTTCCGAAAGTACTGCTTAACAGAATGGAAAACCTACTGAGACTGACCGAAGATCCTATAGTCAGCGCCTCCTTACAGTCGGAAATCTCCACCAAACTTTTCGAGAAGCTACAATCATTAGTTGGAGAACAACCCCCTGACCTGTATTGGAGAAACAGAATCCTGTCTACATGCACCACCAAGGGTCTACAACACGCGGAAGAGGACTCAGCTAGCCGTCATTGGATCCAACAAACACCGTATGGATGGAGCGGTAGAGATTTCGTAAAAGCAGTGCATCTAAGAACCAACAATCTACCGACGGTTGGCATACCATCGAATCCGGAAGAAGCTAGATGGTGCAGAGCACAATGCAAAGCCAAAGAAACAATATGCCACGTACTACAACAGTGTCCCAGCACACACTGGGAGAGGATACGCAGGCATAACGAAGTAGCGCAGAAAATCGCTAGCCACTGCAGGAAAAAATGGACTACGGATGAGGAACCTCAATCAGACACGGTTTATCTACCAACGAGAATGGTTGTTGCCGATGTGGCGGTTAATTGGGAGGGAACACAATCAATGGAGACAATATACTTAAATAAAAAGAATAAGTACGACCACAATCACTTCATAGAAGCACTAGGAAAAAAATACCCCAACAAGGAGATAACCGTTTTGCCGATAATCCTTGGTGCCAGGGGTATATGGCCAAAGGTAAATGATAGGGTAACAGAAGATCTAAAAATTGACCAGGGTCTGAGGAACAGTTGTGTACAATCAGTTATAAAATGGGGGGCAACGATCCATTCCGCCTTCGGAAGGAAGGTGTGGAAAAAACGTTAAACGATTGTGACAAGCATTCACTCACGGAAAATAAGTTTTAATGTGTGCGTGATGTGCGTAAAATTATATGACGACAACTAGAAAGTTCTTTTACATCAATATTTATTTATTTACATATTTTAATGTGTTTTTCTAGTTTTTATATATTTGTGTCTTTTTTTTAATTGTACTGTTCAATTTTATATTTAAACTTCATGTTTCATGTAGATTTTTTCTTTTATTTATACAACGTATGTTTTTGATACTTTTACTATATTTACTTATTGTAAATTTTCTTGCAATCAGCGGTACTTATTAAGTTTGTGTGCTGATATTTGTTATGTATAAACATTGTATTAACCCGTATGGGTACATGTATTTATTTTTTTTTAAATAAATATTACTACTAGCCAAATGCCTCGTCATCTAATTAGTGACGCGCATGAATGGATTAATGAGATTCCCACTGTCCCTACCCACTATCTAGCGAAACCACTGCCAAGGGAACGGGCTTGGAAAAATTAGCGGGGAAAGAAGACCCTGTTGAGCTTGACTCTAGTCTGGCATTGTAAGGAGACATGAGAGGTGTAGCATAAGTGGGAGATGGCAACATCGCCGGTGAAATACCACTACTTTCATCGTTTCTTTACTTACTCGGTAAGGCGAAACGCGTGCGTCGTTCGCTCACGAGGCGGCGACTGTCACGGTATTCTCGAGCCAAGGGCACGGAGTGACGTGTCGTTGCGTCGCGTACCGTTCGTCGGTTCAGTTCGTGAGGCTTCGTGCCTTGCGGGCGACTTTATTAATTACAGTCCAAGTTATTGCATTTTAAAAAATTTCAATTTTCATTTCAAAGGGGTACCCCTTTGGAACGAAAATCGAAAAAAAATCATTGATCTTGGATTTGGACCAAATTTTGCATACGGGGGTTTTTAATATACTATCTTTTATGCGCGGGTAATCGGCGGGAGTAGGTACGACTCTCTTAAGGTACAGTCGCTATGTTTTAAGACGCGGGTAATCGGCGGTTAGTTGACGTGAAGAAAGAGGGCACACGTTTAACACATAGACACAAAAAGTTTTATTTAAATAAAAATGACGGTATTTACGATATATTGTTTGTCTTCTTGTGATCAAGTACTAGAAAATAGAACATTATACTTGTAGTGTTTTATATGTTTATATTAAACTTTTACTACATACCAAATATATGTATTTAAATATTGCAACAAAACGGTATAAGAAATTTTATGAGAGACTCCCATTTTCGCTGGAAATATAACGACGTATTATTGTAAACTATTATTATTTCTCATAAAAATGATCACACATATAATATAACAGGTTGAAACTCAATAACATTCTCTTTCATGTATTGCAGATGAGTTATCATTCCAGGGCAGACATGTTACCGTTTGTTTATTTATTACGATTATAATATAATATATTTGTCCGAAAAAATGTTTGAACATTATTCTAAAGAGTTTGATTTATTTAAATTAATAACAGAAAAGGCTTAGAATCCAAAGGCTATAGATTATTTTGATGTAAACCCTTAAGAATTTTCTGCGAAAATATTTTAAGGTTTTTGATTTTCTTATAATCTTTATTTTATCATTAATTTTACATGTATGTTAATCACAAGTTGTGGTAATTGCTACAATAATAATTCAAGATATTGTGGCCTGCACCGTTCTTCTGGCTGGAACCATTCCTTGCGATTTTTCTATTATTATTTCCCCATGTGGCTCCTTGCTACATAGCAGTATCCAACGTTGGTTGTTTCATGATATACAATCAATCCCTTGTCCTCTTAAAAGTTATGATACCCTAAATTTTATTTTGTATGTATCTGAAAAATAGTTAAAAAAAACGAAAAAACAGAATCCTATCTAAGAATTTATGAAAGTTTTCTTGTGCCTATCTTAAAGAAAGTATTGCTAATCTACTATGTACATTATTTACACTAATTCATACTTCAGTCATTCCTATATACAACCATTCATCCTTCATACACTCAGCGTTAGGGTTTCGGTCCCTACAATTTAAGAAGTTCGAGTTCATTTGGCAGGAGTTATATTCTAATATCACCGTGCAGCGGTAGATAGCCCTTAAGGCGGGTGTTGGCTGCGCGTTTGGCTTGTATTAAAATATTTTCTGGGACACTATACTCATAAAATCTTTCTGAAATAGTACGAACGTAGTCCCTTATCCAAGGGATGTCCGCTTTATTGTGTAACCAGTCATTCCTGGGATATGGTTGTGGATAGTGCCCTTTCCAGAAAGCCATTCTTAGACATTTGTTTTGCACAACCTGCATACGATTATACGCCTTTTTAGTTGTATTGTAGAAAACTGGATATCCATATATCATGATTGGTCTGATTATCTGTTTGTATAATAAGACTTTGATGTTTTCAGCCAATTTGCAGTTTCTACTTAATAACGGGTATAATAGTTTTAAGGCAATATTTGCTTTTGAAATGCGTTCGTCTATATGCTGATTGTGCAACGTGTTATGTTGTATTACATACCCTAAGTATTTTAAATTATCTACTGGCTTTAGTACTTGACCTTGTACTTCCAGTCTAGTAAATAGGTATGTTTTTGCTCCAAATTTTCCAAACAGGACCATGTATTCTGTTTTTCTTGCGTTGATTTGTAATTTGTTAGTTTTGTAATAATCCAAAAGGAACCCTCCTTCCCCGCCCCGGGTTGATATGAGGGAAAAAGATACAATTCATAAAAAGTTAAATAACATATCGGAGCTCCCCCGTATCATTAATTCAAAAGAAACTAAGTAACCTTTGCGTAATAGCGACAGGACATTAGTCAGCGAAAAGCTATTTCACAAGAATGTATTTGAAAAAATGTAGAACACGAAACTAAAGAATTTGCAGTTCTGAAAAAAAACAAAAAAGTCACTTAGGAGCTAGCCGCGATGTGTAAGACAAATTTTGCTGCCTCATGAGGTACTCGGGTGAAAAAGACTTTTGCTGGGGACCGAAAAACGAAGAATGAGGGAATTCGATTTGGACGTCTCCAGAGGCTAGATGCCTATCGAATCCTCCGTGTTTTTTTTTTTTTTTTTAAATTAAGATTAACTCTTATCGGTTATTACATCTGGTGACAGCGGTTTTTCGGATTAGTTTGGCAGGTTAGAAAGGGAAGCTGGGAATTTTGGGTGATTTCGTTGGCTCAAAAAGTTGTTTTTTAATTTCGGTCCAGAACATACACTTTTTTAGCTCCTCTAAGTAGTACAGAAATAAGTAAAACAAAAAAAAAATAATTTTTTTTTTCCGAATTTTAGTTGATCACTTGTAAACGATTTCAGTGGTAGTGGATCTCACATAACTTAAATCGTAAAGTGAAACCCAACTGTCTAACGTAAATTATAAGTAAAGTTAGTTATCAAATCGAAACGATTTCAGTGGTAGTGGGTCTCACATAATTGAAATCGTATGTAAATATTTTTTTTGGTTTTTGCTAATTCAAAAGATAAAGTACGGTTGTGTTTCTTATTGCCGCGTAAAACTTTGAATAAGCATAAAGAGAGGAACTAAAAAGAAGCGTACCAGTTTCATTTCAGTCCCAAAAAGTTGTTTTAATTTCGGTTCAGAAATACACCTTTTAACTCCTCTAGATAGTACAGAAATATATGAAAAAAAAAATTTTCGAATTTTAGTTGATCACTTATAAACGATTTCAGTGGTAGTGGATCTCACATAACTTAAATCGTAAAGTGAAACACAACTGTCTCACGTAAATTAAAAGCAAAGTTAGTTATTAAATTGAAACGATTTCAGTGGTAGTGGGTCTCACATAATTGAAATCGTATGTAAATTCTTGTTTGTTTTTTTTGCTAATTTAAAAGAAAAAGTACGGTTGTGTTTCTTATTGCCGCGAAATAGATTGAATAAGCAACAAAGAGAGGAGTTAAAAAGGGCATACGAGTGTAATTTTAGTCCCATCAGGGAATATAGCGAGAGCGAAATCCCAAAAACATTTAAAAGAGTATAGGAAAAATAAAGAGCAACAAAACGAAAACTAGCAGTTTAATAGAAGTAGTAAATAGTTAAATTTTTTTCCCGTTAAACAGAACAAAGCAAAATAAAAGAAAGAAAAATGAAAAAACTGCGGGGTAATAAATAATATAATAACGTAACAAAGGTAAAATAAAATCTTTTCTTTGTATTCAATTTTAAATTTAAAAAATAAATAAATCATACCCAGACTTAATTCAGCGGAAATTTAAAAAAAAAAAAAAAAAACTTAACGTGATATTACGACAAAAGCATTTTACAACCTTATGACAAGGTGAATGACTTGGTGACGAAGCGCTCATATTTCAGATTTGGTATAGAAAACGTTATTTACACCAAGAAAAATATAACATGAGAAACAAGTAAAACGCAATAATAATTAATGTTGTGCGAGTACGCCCCTGGCGCTCTGAACCAGACGCGAAGCAGACGGAAGACGCGAGAATATTCCAGAATACGTTTCTTTCAACGGCGCCCGATGAGCGAAGCCGTCGAACGATCGAGAAAACTACCAGAAAAGACCGGAGTATGCTGGAACAATACTTACCTATATATTAAGGACCGATTTGAATATTTTAGTTAGTTAGTCAGTAGTATGTTGTTAGATAAATGCGATTGTAAATATTGTCTTACATAAATTAAAGTATTGTAAATAAATTGTGTTATATAAATTAAACAGTGTTAGTGATTTAAATAGTATAAAAATAAATTAAAAGACTAGTAAAAATAAATAAACGTTACATTGGTGTCAGGTGTGGGGTATTGTAAATAAATAAGGTAAAATAATAAATAAATAAATATGTCGAAAAAACTTTGTGACTTGAAAGTGACAGAATTGCGTCAAGAGCTGGAGGATCGTGAATTGGAAACAACAGGAAGGAAGACCGAGTTGTTGGAGCGACTTAAGCAAGCATTGGAAAATGATGGTTTAGATCCAGAAAATCATATTTTTGTAGACGACTCTTCTGCTACAATTATTTCTTCATTAAATAAAGTTTCTTCTGATATTTCTTCTTTGGAAAATAAAGTTTCTACTGAAATTTCTTCTCTGGAAAATAAAGTTTCTTCCGATATGTCTTCTTTGAAGAGTGATATCTCTTCCGACATGTCTTCTTTGAAGAGTGATATTTCTTCCGAAATGTCTTGTTTAAAAAATGATATTTCTTGCGATATGTCTTCCTTGAAAAATGATATTTCTTCTTTAGAAAACAAAGTTTCTACTGATATGTCTTCTTTAAAAAATGATATTTCGTCTTTGGAAAATAAAGTTTCTTCTGACATTTCTTCTTTGGAAAATAAAGTTTCTTCTGACATTTCTTCTTTGGAAAACAAAGTTTCTTTGGATATTTCCTCTATGGAAAATAAAATGTCTTCATTTGAATAAAATTGAAGAGAAAATAAGAGAAATGGAAAAGCAAATGGAAGAGATGGAAAAAGGAGGTAAAGAAGATATGGAAGATTTAGGAGAGGAAAACGAGAACGAAATAAGAAGCTACAAAGTGGAGCGGAAACCGAAATTGGAAGGCAGCGAAAGTTCCGTTCGTGTTAAGGCCCCAACCTTTGACGGAAAGATGTCTTGGGAAAATTATCTCAAACAGTTCGAAACAGCTGCAAGAGCGAACGGATGGTCTCAAAAAGAGAAGGCAATAAACCTCACCATCGCTCTGAGAGGAGACGCTTTGGATGTTCTTCAGACCATACCAGTAGAGGACACAGACGATTTTGAGCAACTGAAGAAAAGCTTGAACATGCGATATGGTCACGAACACTTGGAGAACTTGCACCGATCGCAGTTAAAGACTCGAAAACAGAAGCGAGAGGAGACGCTTCAAGAGTACGAAGTAGATATTGCCAGATTGGTAAGATTTGCTTACCCTTCAGCTCCAGAACAAATGATGGAATGTTTAGCTGTTGAAGCATTTCTTGATGGACTTCGTGACCACGAAATGGCAAAGACACTCCGTTTAGCCCACCACAAAACATTAGTTGACATCTTGTCTGCCGCGCTTGAGTATGAAGCGGCTTCGAAAGCTTGTGGAGGATACAGTAAAGTAAGGTCCGTAACGGAAGAGGAAGATGAAAATAAGTTAGACCAATTAGTAAACATGATGAAGAACTTTACTGATAAGAAAAAGAAAAAGACCATCAGGTGCTGGAATTGTGGTGAAATAGGACATGTTCGCAATTCATGTAAACGCCCTGGGGTCACTACGAATCAAGAAACTACTCCACAGGAAAACTAAAACGGGTCGGCCTAGAGGGGCAGCTTCGACCCGGAACGTTTCCAAAGACCCTCTCATACTAATAGCCTCTTTGAAATGCCGCGACGACAGTGTATATGTAGATGGTGAAGTCAACGGTAAAAAGTATACACTATTGGTGGATACTGGAGCGACCAGAACGATTATACGGCCAACAACTATAAATAGCCGTAAGAAGCTTTTACCAACAAGGCTACGACTGCGAACTGCCACAGGTGATAGAGCTAACATCCTTGGAGAAGCCCAGGTTCAAATAGGAATTGGCTCAGAAAAGTTCACGCATACTGTTATTGTCGCTGATATTGAGGAAGATGTTATATTAGGAATGGATGTGATGAACTTACATGGTTTCCAACTGGATTTCAAGAACAGAGTTATCAAAGTTGGTTCTGAAGAAATATTCCTTCATCCATATGAGGACAAAACCGTGCCAGCCGTTGTCCTGGAGGATACTGTGGTACCTGGTAGAAGCGAAACGATCATAGCGGCCAGACTGCAAGGATCTATTGATGAAGGAATACCTGTGATGATGGAACCATGGAACCATGATGAGGAGGTCGGTCGAGGAATTTTGATAGGAAAAGGATTGGTCACTTCTGCTAAAGAAATTCCAGTACGAGTTATAAATGTCAATGATCACCCAATTACGATAAAGAAAGAGACCAAAGTTGGAACCTCCGTACCAGTAACATCTATAATTCGACAGACAGCTATTCCCGATAATTCCAACGATAAGTTTGAACAAATGGTGGCGGTTGCTGGTACATCTTTAAACCGAGAAGAGAAAAGAAAAATGAAAGAATTTCTTCATCGCTATCGCAACATTTTTGTACCAAAGGGAGGTAAGACAGGACGTACCTCTGCTGTAAAACATAAAATCGACACGGGTGATGCCAAGCCAATTCGTCAATCAGCTAGAAGATTACCACAGGCAAAGAGGCAAGAAGCTGAAAGGATTGTTCGAGAAATGGAAGAAGATGGAGTGATAGAACCTTCTACCAGTCCATGGGTCTCTCCGGTAGTCTTGGTCAAGAAAAAGGATGGAACTACGAGGTTCTGTGTAGACTACCGTCAGTTGAACAATGTCACCAAGAAGGACAGTTATCCTCTGCCTCGAATCGACGATACCCTGGACACTCTAGCTGGAAGTAAATTATTTTCCACCTTAGATTTGAAGTCTGGTTATTGGCAGGTAGAAATGGACCCAAGAGACAAAGAAAAGACAGCTTTTACCACCGGTTCTGGATTATTTCAGTTCAATGTCATGCCATTCGGACTATGTAATGCTCCTGCGACATTTGAAAGACTGATGGAGAACGTATTGAGAGGGTTGTCTTGGAAAACGTGCCTGGTCTACTTAGACGACATCATAGTCTTGGGGAGACATTCGAAGAACATCTGAAAAACTTAGAAGATGTTTTTAAAAGACTTCAAGCTGCCCAACTGATGCTGAATCCAAAGAAATGCCAGTTATTCCAAGACAAAGTTAATTATCTGGGTCATATTGTCAGCAAGGAAGGCGTGTCTGTAGATAAGGACAAGGTTTCTTCTATCAAACAATGGCCACAACCAACTGATAAACATCAAATAAGAAGTTTTCTTGGTCTATGTACATACTATCGCAGATTTATCAGAAAGTTTTCAGACATTGCTAAGCCATTAACACGCCTTACAGAGGAAACGAGAGAGTTCTGCTGGGATGAAGACTGTCAAACGGCTTTTGAAACTCTGAAGAAGCATTTAACCGCAGCACCGATATTAGGCTACCCACAACCGGAAGGAGAATTTATTTTGGATACAGATGCCAGTAATGTCGGAATTGGAGGAGTCCTATCACAGATTCAAGATGGACAAGAGAGAGTCCTGGGTTATTTTAGTAAAGTACTCTCCAAACCTGAGCGGAATTACTGCGTTACGAGAAGAGAACTTCTGGCAGTTGTAAAATCGGTGGAACACTTCTACCAATATCTTTATGGAAGAAAATTCTTAATCCGGACGGACCATGCAGCCCTAAAATGGCTAATGCAGTTTAAGAACCCTGAAGGTCAAATTGCCAGGTGGATCGAACGACTCCAAGAGTACGACTTTAGGATCGAACATCGAGCTGGGATAAGTCACAGAAATGCAGACTCCCTTTCCAGAAGACCGTGCCCAAAAGAGTGTTCTCACTGCAGTAAGACGGAATTAAAAGAAACTGCAATACTACGAACAACTGTAGTTAACGACGACTGGGCACCTACTAGAATTAAAGAAGAACAAGATAATGATCCTGTTTTAAAGAAAATGAGAGAATGGAAGATAGAGGATCGTCGACCTACTTGGCAAGAAGTGTCAAAATTCTCTACAGTCCTTAAATCATATTGGGCCCAGTGGGAGTCTTTCATTTTGGAAGGCGATTTATTAAAGAGAATAATTGAAAATGATGACGGTTCCGTTAACAGAAAGCAATTAGTTATACCAAAGAGTAGAGTAGCCGAAGTACTACGACAGTTACACGACAGTCCATCAGGAGGTCATCTTGGTGTTAAGAAAACCCTGCAGAGAGTTCGTGAAAGGTTTTATTGGATGAATAGTTCCGATGATGTTAAGGACTGGTGTAAGAAGTGTACCATCTGTGCTGCTAGTAATGGACCTCAGAAAAGAGGAAAGGCTCCCATGAAACAATATAACGTTGGTAGCCCATTTGAGAGAATTGCTTTAGATATTGCTGGACCGTTCCCCACTACTGAGAATAAGAATAAATACATGTTGGTGGTGATGGATTATTTTACGAAGTGGGTTGAAGTCTACGCCATTCCAAATCAAGAGGCAGCAACTGTCGCAGACGTGCTAGTGAAGGAGTTTATTTGCCGATATGGAGTGCCCTTGGAGATTCACAGTGACCAAGGAAGGAACTTCGAAAGTCAACTCTTTCAAGAAATTTGCGACAATTTAGGAATGAAGAAAACAAGAACTACAGCATTGCACCCACAATCAGATGGAATGGTAGAACGCATGAATAAAACCATTGGCAAATATCTATCAAAAGTAGTATCCAATCACCAAAGGGACTGGGACCAGTATATTTCGCTCTTTGCAATGGCTTATCGATCCGCCGTCAATGAATCAACAGGTCAAACACCAGCAAAAGTCTTGTTTGGACGCGAGATGAGGTTACCATGCGACCTCGAGTTTGGATGCCGACCTGGAGAGGATATAGCTGGAGAAGACTATGTAATCCAGTTACGAAGAAAAATGGACGACATGCATGATTTGGTTCGCTCCCATCTTCAAGTTGCCAGTGACAGGATGAAGAAACGGTATGATACCCAAGCTATAGAGGGATGTTTCCAAGAAGGTGACAAAGTGTGGCTCCATAACCCGAAAAGACAGAAGGGGTACTCACCAAAGCTACAACAATCTTGGGAAGGACCATACATCATTAAGAAAAGAATCAATGACGTCATATACCGTATAATAAAGACCCCGAATGGAAAACCTAAGGTAGTACACCGAAATCGACTGGCGAAATTTGAAGGAGATCATGACCAGGAAGAAGAAGTCGTAAATCAAGTCCAAGATACACCCGACCTTGCTTTCGAAGAATTTATGGGTGCATATGGAGGTACTGGGAAAGCTAGATACGGCGTGACTATTGAGAAACAGCAAGACCTGTTCACACTTCCTGATGACTACTCATTGGCCCATAGCGTTTCCGCCACTATCAGCGACGGCCGAGGATTAGCGTCTGTCTTTCGAAGGAAGATTGGTCGACTGTCAGAACTTCGAAATCAGTTACCAGCCACTGGGAAGGCTTTGATACTTCGAGATGACTCCCGTTGCCTCTTCTATCTGATTACCAAGAATACCTACCAAGACCAGCCCACTTATCGAAATATATGGGAATCATTACTTAACTTGAGAGAGCACGTATTGGAGTCCAACATACAGAAGCTAGCCATGCCGAAAATAGAGTGCAACTCATTGGATTGGAGGGTCATCCGAAATATGGTGGAAGTAATCTTTCAAGATACCGAAGTCCAAGTGTTGGTATGCAGCCATTCGCCCCGTGTCCAGCTGACATCAAAGACCATCCCATGTTATTTCCATGCAACTGGAAATTGTAGACGAGGATTCAGTTGCAAGTATCTCCATCCAGTCTCAATTGCTTAAAAGTTCCAGGAGGAACTATCTCTTAAGGAGGGGGCAATGTTGTGCGAGTACGCCCCTGGCGCTCTGAACCAGACGCGAAGCAGACGGAAGACGCGAGAATATTCCAGAATACGTTTCTTTCAACGGCGCCCGATGAGCGAAGCCGTCGAACGATCGAGAAAACTACCAGAAAAGACCGGAGTATGCTGGAACAATACTTACCTATATATTAAGGACCGATTTGAATATTTTAGTTAGTTAGTCAGTAGTATGTTGTTAGATAAATGCGATTGTAAATATTGTCTTACATAAATTAAAGTATTGTAAATAAATTGTGTTATATAAATTAAACAGTGTTAGTGATTTAAATAGTATAAAAATAAATTAAAAGACTAGTAAAAATAAATAAACGTTACATTAATAAAAAAACCAGTAACTCTGGCAAAAGCTAGGATAATTCTATTGATAGGTATACATTGTCGCTTAAATTTTTCTTTTTTCTACAACAAGTAACTTTTCTCTTTGCAAATTTACAGCTAATCAAAGTAAAATAAAAATAAAAAATTTTATCAGTGTTGAATAAAGGAAGAAGTGGTCTTTAAAAACTGTAATTAAAATAAACGGTAATTAAATAAAGCTATACAAACGATATCATACACAAGTCAATTTCTATTATTATCAAACTCAATTTACCGACGGAAAAAATAAATAGAACAGTTAACCTACATACAATAAACAAAAAAAACACATTACTTAACTCTTTTTTTAATGAAAATCAAAGGGATAAACTAAGAACTTCATTTTGAAAATGAGGGGTGACGTATCATACGGTATTTAACCTTTTACCATTCTAGTTTTGGAAAAAGACCGTTTCATTCTCTATTGTATTTTGTTTATTGGATATTATATATATATTTTTTTTGATTAACGTTTTTCAAAAAAAACAAAGGAAAAGTTCTTTTACGTAATAACATTCAACCCTTCTCCAGAATTTACTCTTCGTCGAGAACTCTTTTTTTTAGTTTGTCAGTTTTCTCAGTAACAGAAGTTATTTGATTCTCTTTCGAAAATACAAGTGAATTTGTAAATCCTTATTACTCTTTTTTGTCGGAAAAATACAAAAGACCAGGGCCGTAGTAACTATATTAACGTTTTTTAAATCGTAGGCGCACACTAAAACGGTGATTCACTGTTAGATTGGTTTATTTGATTTATTTTTTTGTAGGATTTTGAATTTGAACAATTAAATTTTTTTTTAAGATCATAGGCGCACACGAAGGAGTTATTCAATTTTAGACTTGCTTTTTTGGACTGTTGTAGAATTTTGGGATTGAGAATCAAGTTATAAATTTTTTTTGGTTGGATCTTTACATTTTTTTTTTTGACTTAAGACTTTAGTGTGGAAAATCATTTATTGGGAGGACTAAAAATCGATGCTATTTGTTTTCTTTTTCTGACTTTAAAAGAACAAGGCAGTATTAATAAATCAAATTTGATTCAATTTTGTAAAACCATAGGCGGACATAACAACTTTTTTTTTTCGTCCAAATTTTTTTTTAATCGTGACTAAGTAAAATTTTTTTTTTGTTTCTTCGTTTATCCTCTCCTTTTTTTTCGAAAAGGCAGTGCCGTAGTAGCATATTTTTTTTTCTGTTGAAATAAATTATAGGAAATAACTTTACAGTTGAACTGCACAGCAACAAAAATAAAAACAGATAAAAATTTTTTTTTCGGAAAAGTCATTAGCGTACAGTAGTACTTAATTTTTTTTTCTAATTCGCCCTCTCCACAATTTTATTTTCTTAACTTAAACTTAGTTGAATATTTTACTTTTTTTTGGTTATTTACTAATATTTAATTTAATAAATAAAGGAGTTACAACTAAGACTATAGTCACAAAAGTTCAAAAGGATTAGCACAGTTATTAAGGCGTGTATAAAATAAATTTAAGGAGAATAAAAGTCAACAATTTTTTTTTCTTGCGAAAAAGGATAATATACAGCTATTTTTTTTTATCTCGCGTACTCATAACAAAAGACATACACGTACCTTTTAAACCCATCCTCAACCTCCTACCAACCTCCTTCTACGAGAGGATCTCCGTCAAGATAGGAATATTTTATTGTTTAATTTATTAACTTGGGAATTGTATTTACATTTGATCGTAAAAATCCAAACAACCATAAAATGCCTGATACTAACAAAACGAAGCAAGCAGCAGCAGCACCTACCCCCACTCCAATGGTGGTACAACTACCCTCTCAGCCGTTAGGACTAACAGCGACAACCTTAGATGGAAAATTGAGGGTAGTGTTAGAAAATAATTTCGTTCTTGCAACAAAGTCATTCACCGAGGTATCTCATTCTGTAGATGTGCTGATTAATTAAATTTTAAAAGTACGCTAAAATATTTATAATTAAAGTGATGACGTATAAAATGTTAACACTTAACATTTGGAAAGGTAGTATATAATTTAAAAATAATTTTTAAGTACTTATACTAGGCGCAAGAATATATCAAATATAAATAGAAATTTAGGTAAAAAAGATATAATGCCAAGGCCAAAATGGAATACGTGGTATGCAGAAAAGTGTGCATACAGGATGGACATATAAATGTCATTAGGAGCCCGATGCTAATAGCTCGTTGCTCAAATATAGGGGCAACATGTTGACAGTAACAAAAAAAGTGCAGGACAGTTTATACTAAAGAGTACAGCTCCTGTAAGTAGTTACTAAAATAGGATGCTCATCTTACCTAGAACTAGAAGCTAGGACATAATCTGAGTGAGCAATGGGAAAAATGTCAGAAATGTGTATTCGCGATTATTCGGGGCGAATAAAAGTGGTATAAATATGTATGAGATTAAAAAGAATTAAGTACTACACAAAGGGACAGCCCGCAAAAAGGTAAAATGGAAATGTATAATCGCCCAAAGGAGGCGAATAAAGGAAATAATACGGTATATAGAGTATACTCGAGTAAAATAATGAAAGGTTCAGATATTTGTATATGGAGTATATGCAAGTAAAATAAGAGAGTTTTAGATATTTCTATACGGGGTATACGCAAGTAATATATATTTGCCCAAATGAGGCGAATAAAAGAAATAAAAAGGTTTAGAAATGTGTATACCGGGTATACGCGATTATTTGGGCGAATAGGGCCTACATGAGAAAGGATCGTGTCACGTACGGGACACCAAGATTAATAGTGAAAAAAAAAGAGAATTGCGAGATTAATAAAGAAGTAAATACTTCAAAATAGGGCAAAATAGGTCGCAAATAGGGAAAAAGAAATGGTATATATAGAAATGTGCCAGGCAAGACGGATCTATGAATCCAAAGCTAAATTATGCACAACGAGTATAATCTACAATGCTATTAAAAAATAGCGACGAGCTCGAAAAATATACAGTGTGAAATGGTGAGCTCAAAAAGATATAACAACCCCACAGAGGTTAAAGAATTTGATATAGGAGAAAAGGTAAAGTTGAGAGATTTAGCGCAACGATAGGAGTATCGAAGAAGTCAGAAGAAATGGATTGGGCCATTTGCTATAAGAAGAAGTAGGAACGTAACCTACAAAATAAGTATGGAAAAAGGTAAAAACGCATAAGTAGTGCTCATCAATTGGCTGGAAAAATATTATGAAGATGATATGAAATTCCTCTCAGAAGAGGAAATGGTAGTAAAAGACCTCAAAGGAGGCAAAGAGAAAACCGAAGAAAAAGAGAAAAATGAAGGCAAAGAAGAAGCCGAAGAAGAAGAAAATGAAGTAACCCCGGAAAAGGTTGCAATTCTTCCGTTATGGAGCGCGGGAGCACAACCGCAAAAAGGAAAGCCCAAAAGGAAAATAATTAAGAGTAACAGGGAAAATGTACCCCTGAGAAGGTCGACGAGAGTAAGGAATCGACCAAGCAGTGTATCAGACTACGTATGCTACGCAACTTCTACTACAAAACCACTATGGCATAAAGGAACGAAAAGTCCGAATGTAAAACAGACAGCTGACAGTTAGGAAACTTATAATGAAGAAGATACTGAAATAATAGGACAAGGACCAGAAATAGACTAGAAAGCACAGGAAAATTTATAAGCAAATTAAACCAAAAAAAAGTAATGATAAACGGAGAGTACCAATCAATAGCTCACAGGATGAGGGAACCATCGGCCAATGGTAACCTCTATCTAAGCGATTGATAGATACTATCCAAATGTCGTGATTTTTCTTTCTAAAACAAATAGACAAAATATTAACAACTGTTAAAGAGTATACTCACAAAATTTTCTATTTTTAGTAAGCACAACCACGACGGTACAAATAAATACCAAATCACTTTAACTCTTCATGTAGACACAAATAAAACAATGAGTGCGGGAAACCAACTTTAATTTATCAATATTAGATAGGTCCAAAGAATACATATTGCAGTATAACCACAATCAATAAAAGTATCAGTAATAGGTTTCAGTTCAGTAAATTAAAAAGTGATCACTAATGTCGTATACAGAATTATACATAATGGTCTTTAGTGTAATAACATAAAGAAGTAAAAAGGTAATAAGGTATTAATGAAAAAATAATCAAACTGACATATAGGAGGATCACCCAGCAGCTGACAGAAAAAAAAACGTAATAACAAACGCGACCAGCCTAAGCACAAAGGAGGGCTGGAATCAAAACTAAACAATACCTAATAAACGTCAATACACTTCGCTCCAGCTGTAAGGGCGACTATACTATGAAGCACGGGGGTTTACTCAATGGACCTGCGCGATGACCTATGGTTACTGTGGACACCAACAGGCAACATCCCTGGACTACAGTGAGTTGGCTCCCTGCTACATGATGTTAAACGCCCAAACAAAAGGTAGCGTAAGAAGCTCTGACATAAAATTTTGGGTAATTTTGTAAAAATATAATTTGATTTCGGACCCGCTGCTAGACAGTAAGTGTAACATAAGGCCATCGGAAGTTTCTTATAAGATTCATCCCCAAAACAGCACTCCTAGTCATGGGAGGAGAAAAATATTTCAAAAAGGGAAAAGGAAATAAGGTAAAGTAACTAAGGGTTATGCTCTAACCAGGATAAATTAAGAAAGCAAAGGTAAGTGGAAAGTTTAATTATTAAATGGGATAAGGCTAGTAAAAGCCACAACTAATAAAAAAAATTCTTAATTAATAAATTATGGGTATACAAATATAAGGGGTGTATCTAGATAAGATGAAGCTACAAATATTAATTTTACTATTTTGAATTAATTAATTAAGTACATAAGACTTTAAAGTGAAAAAGTTTTCTTTATTGTATTATTGAGACGAGTCTCTAAAGGTTCATTTTAATTAAAATAACTGCAATTATTTTTATTTTAATAGTCAGTCAATTAGTCTATGGTCAAGTAATCAGCCAGATATTAGATTTTTTGGGATATAGTTAATTTAGAAAAAGGCTACAGGAAGCCATAAATAATTATAGAATGTGCTTTAACGCTAGTACTTTCAATTGCGCTTGTGTTTTGCAACCTTTTATGCAGGTCTGTACGCATTTTTTTATCTAAAAAGGGGAAGGAATTAGTATGAATATTCGCTGTCAAACTCCAATTAACAGTCAAATAAATAATAACAAAAAATGACGCATACTAATGGCAACGCAGGGGAGAAATACAAACTATTAAAAAGTACATGTAATATTAAGGGAAACAATTAGGTTAGGAGAAGCGAAGTACTTCAAATATCAAGTGTAGTATATACAATAGGTAACCTCCACTTTGAAATTTTTCGTGAACATAGGGGTAGTTTAGTTAGAATAAGGGTATAATATTTTTTTTTTGGTTTTAATTTTTTTTTAAAAAAAAGGGGGTATCATTTAAAAAAAAAAGTTTTTTTTATTCTTTATGGGTTTACTATTTACAAAAAAAAAATTTTTCCCCAGCAACAATTTTTTTGCGCCTTTCCGCATCGAGTCAGTGAATTTTCAGATAGTAGGAAGATTGAAATAAAAGAATGGATCCACTTGTAATATTTCAATTTTCCGAATCATTTTGTAAATATAAAAAAAAAAGGTTAATTGTGCAAGAGCTAATATAATTATTAATAGAGTGTTTCCTAGTTAATATGCTGAATATATTTTTTTTTGTAATTATTGGTTGCTTTAAGCTATTATTAGCATTTCATATGTTATTACGGTTATTATTGTAACAAAGACTTTTAATTTAATTTTTTTTAACAAATATATGTAACGCGCAAGAACTTAGTTCGAATTATTAGTTCAGTATTTTGCAATTACTTTGCTGAATATTTTTTTTATTATTATTGATTGCCATTATTATGAATTTATATATTATAGGTAGTGTTTAGTGTTGTAACAAAGATTTTTGATTTTTTTTGTCATGTGCACGAACTTAGTAAGAATTATTATGTGTTTGTTAGACAATTACTGTACTGAACTTTATTTTTTTTGTTATTATTATTTCGCTTAAGATACAGTTATTGTTTATTGTTGTGATAAACACCCAGTTTTTAATTTAGTTAGGAAAATGAGATCGGACTATAATTACACAAGTGCGCGGCTTACACTTGGACTATATGTACTCTTAAAGTGCGCGAAGCGCAAGAGGAACAAGAATCAAGAATGGAGCTGCCACAACTAACAATGGATTTAGGTGTTACCCTTACTCTAGCCCTAACCAAGACTGGAGGTACAATAGGATTCAGCGCGTCCGACTGCGCAGACCCAAAAACGAAAATAACAGCACTATCATTATATACCAGTAGAAATTGCAGTAGAGCGGAAGAAGAACTTAAGCTAACACCACTCCAACCAATAGGAGCGGAAGGACTGTACACACAACAGGAAATTAAAGAAAAGCAAAGAATACTCCCATCTGGACCAAAAGAAGAAGCAGATCCAAACCAGAGAAGACACTGGACTGACTCACAAGGTTAAGTAAACAAACCAGAGGTTGTCCAGTACATGACCCAAACAATCAAACATTCTATAATAACCCGGAGAGAGTTGATCGTCTTACCTTGTTCTAATGCCCCAACATTACATACTATTGATAAATAAAGTTTCGAAAGGAAATCCTTTCACCTATTCGCAGATCAACTGCATATATCAACTCTTTCATCTCTGTCCATTAAAAATGAATTATTTCTGTGCATCGCAATGCCAGCAGGCATAGCCTTGTACAACATTATTCTATAGGCAATCAGTAAGCCTACCCCCACAAAATCCCAAGGAAAACGCAATGCCAGAGAGGCCACGACGAGCAACAACTAGCTGTCACACCGAAGCTGGCATCGAGGGAACTTGCTAGCGTGGCGCAATGCCGCTAGCAGGCAACGGAATCAGTAAGTCAGAGAAGATAGGGCAACAATGGAGAGTACGGATGGATAAAGAATAAACTACGCAGAAGCTAGTGTAAGTGCGCGACGCGAAAACCCATGTGACAATAACGAAGCGCGATAAGATGTAACGGTACCTACTGTATGGTAGGATAATGTAACAGATTGTAATATAAGGTAGATAGGGTAACTAGTATTTAAGGAATAGAGGGAGGGGGAACTTCCGAAAAGGAAACGGCTCTGTAAAGCAGTTTCTTTTTCAAAGGGGAAAGTAATGTAATATTCCAAAAGGAACCCCCCCTTCCCCGTCCCGGGTTGATATGAGGGAAAAGATACAATAATCCAAACAATAATTTAAATAACATATCGGAGCTCCCCGGTATCATTAAGTCAAAAGAAACTAAGTAACCTTTGCGTAATAGCAGCTTGTCAGCGAAAAGTTATTTCTCAAGAATGTGTTTGTAAAACAAAGTATAACACGAAACCAAATAATATAAAAATTGCGGTGCTGAAAGACAAAAAAAGTCACGTAGGAGAGCAACGATGTGTAAGACAAATTTTGCTGGCTCAGCTCACAAGCAGTGCCGGTAGCAGGGCTGCTAGCCAATAGTAAAGAGACAAGTGAGCAGAATGAGGGAGAAAGGGTAGTCTTATGAGGTACTAGGGGGAAAAAGACTTTTGCTGGGGACCAAAAAACGAAGAATCAGAGAATTCGATTTGGACGTATCCAGAGGCTAGATGCCTATTGAATCCTCCGTGTTGAAAACATGGGGGCAATTCGATTTGGAGCGTTCCATAGGCTAGATGCCAATCGAATCAAACGCGTTTAGGGCAAAGTTAAGTGTTTTTTTTTTTGGAAAGTGAGCTAAGTGCTAATTTTCAATAAAAATAATTAAAGAGTAATAATTTAAATAATCGATCATCGGGCCGCGGAAACGAAGTAATCTTTTGTAATAATAATAATCAGTGAAATTTTATCCAAGTGATAAATCAAAATATTAGTTTTACCGGGGCGATTAAAAAATAGTGAGTGTGTGAGTGAACCTGAACTCGCTACAGGGAAATTGGTGAGTCAATTTAGATTATACTAACCCTTAACAACTAAGAAATTTTATGGGAGTTTGGATTTGTTTGTTAAGCGAATTTCTATCGTCTTAATTATTCAGACGAACATTGTAACTTTTATCCTCAACCGGAATATATAGAGTTTACCGGGTCTCCACTGTCGGGACGTAGATAATATTCTCCGACAGAGAACTGAGTCCACCGGTAAGGGAATTCATAAACTAGCGACTAAGGAATTAAATCATAAATAAATTGAATTGTCACGCCAGGGTCCATCAGACCATATTTTAATTATTTTTGTTGATTAGTTTTAAATCTTGTTAATGTTAAGTTAAAAAAAGTTTTTTTGTTTTTTTCTTTTTCTTTGGGAGATGCATGTAGCATTCCGCAAGAGTTTCATCTAAATTTACACTTGTATCATCAAACTTAGAGTTTAATAAATTTGCTAGATTCTCCCGAGGATATTGTGTATCATTTCTCTAGACTCCAGATCTTTTTCAGAGCCCAGCAACAAATCCCGTCCTTCCTAACCGCCGAAGTAAGACCTCCCAACACCAAATACTGCGGAGGCCGAATCCACAAACCCTAACTTTAGCCTAACATCCGCTCGGCTAGGCCAAAGTTTATTAAAAATTAAGATTAAAAACATTTGAGGTTATTACATCTGGTGATAAACAACTAAGAAACTTCTTTTCGGTTATTACACTAGTAAAAGTAAACTTGGCAAAGACATTTACAACACAAAGCCATTATTACAATCTCAGAAAAAGAGAGTGCTCACCAAAGCCGGGGAAAAAGTAATGAAGAAAGAATATCATTTAAAGAACACAGCCAAAAATTTCAACGCAAAATTAGAACCAAAATATTCAGGACCCTATACAATTAAAAATAAAATTGCCAATAACGTTTGCCAGATAAGAAATGATAAGGGACTTTTTAACGTGCATATTAAAGACCGGTAAGGATTGATAGCATAGACGACAATAAAACAAGTAATTGAGAAGAATCACCCCACCACAACCATTCTCCCCACCAATAAATAAAAGGAACCTCCAAGACTTAAAGACTGCAGTTCCCAGTCCCGAAGTATACACTGCGATGGAAGACGAGCTCTTATTAGAAGACAACTACGTTCTGCCGGGAGAAGATGATCCGAATCGGCCATTGATACCGGGTAAAGGCTTGGAAGAACTTTTCCAAGTGGCGAAACAAATCCCGTAGTTAGAAACGAAAATAATAATAAAAAAAGAATACAACGGACCCCAGTATTAATCTAATTGTTGCTGCTGTTAATTTAAAATATGCAAATCTGTGTAAACAATTTAACCATCACTACTATATTTAAGTGAATAAACATTAATATTATTAAGAATAATAAAAAACTCTTCGTTTTAACAAAAAATCCACTATTTATTTAAAAAATTGTTTTTTCAACCTCAATGACAGCCGTTTCGCTAGAATTAGCATCGTCAGATTGACATTATTTACACATTTATTTTTATGATCATAAATTAACATCTTAAAATAATATCTATCCACGGCAAAAGAGCATTATGAAGTATTGTTTAATTTTTTCTTCTTCTGTTTTTTATGGCTTCACTCCAAGGTGATTCGCCAGGTTTGATTTTTTAATAATATTTGTTAAATTAAACGTTTATTTATTTCACATAATAGGTTAATATTTATGGTTTACAATAAATATTACAAAATAACTCTGTTTTCATAAACTTTGGGTATAGGGAATGCTGAACAAAAATTAAAAATACATAATCGGGTATTCTATTTATGATATAAAATACAGTGTGTTCCATTTAAAAGAAGAGAGAAAATGAAAGGGTCGAGTTATCGTCCACCCTGTATACAAAAGGGAAAATAATTAATATTTAATAGAATACGGTGATATTGTATCATATTACGAAACTCTGTTAGGCAAAATACTTTTTTTTCTTCAACGTACAATAAGATACAGAGCGTTGATTTACCTCCGATTTTCACACAAACGTGTCCATAACTTCTGAACTCTGTATAACATATTAAAACCTTATACCAAAATCTTCAAAAAAATGTGAGCAGTCCGAATTCGGTATAATATACAGGGGTTCCCATTTAAAAAATCATTTGTTCATTGGCCTCACATTCTAATTCTACGGGGCATCCCATTGACTTTCCAAATGCACAGGTGTTATCTTCTGAAAGTAATTACAGGAAGAGTGTTTCTTAAAATGGCGTTAATCTTTCAAGAGAAGAATCCTATGAATAAAAAAACCGATATCATAATTTGAGTGGTTTATATTCAATGCTAATTACGTTAGATAGTAATCATCTCATTCCCAGTGGTGAAAATTCTTCTATTTCAGTGCCCTTATTCTCACCCATGAGTAAAAGTGAGAGAAGGGAACATTCGATCACACGAATAGGGAGTAGTCATATTTCTCCTGATCGGTCCAACTCGTATTCTGAACCAAGAGAAAGTAACTGACTTTGTTGCCAAATTTATCACAGACATTCGAACTAATTGGTAGTTAATACATCTACAAAAAGTAGGCAACTGAAGTATATCCTATCTGCCAAGTTGTTAGAAACACGAAATAAACTCATAAATTGATCATCATTCATTGTTGCAAAAAGGTCGATTACATTGTACATTTGTCTTGGTGGATTATTAGCTTCAGCTTGCAACATATCATTATTAATTTGGTTCACAACCATTAATTCCTCTTTATCTAAATCCATTATAATTTATATTGATACTAAATACGTGTATCTTATAGTAAATACCATAAATGTATTCAAAAATAAGTTAAAATATCGACAGCACTCAAACTGAATAAACACAATTGCAAAAACACCAAAAACCAAAGCTGAAATATATAACAAAATTTAAACAAAGTTGATAGAAAAATTAAATTTATTGTACTAACCCTTACTTTTTGGAAGAATAATAAAAAACTCTTCGCTTTAACTCAACATCCACACTCACTCATACACACCAATGACACTCAAATACTACATATATGTGATAAAAAACAAAATTTAGATTTCCTCGAAGAACTTGATATAAAAAGACATCTAACAGATCAACAATTTAAAGTAGTGAATGAACAAATAAATCTTGGAAGTTCTCCACTATTACTTTGATTGAGTCTTCATTTTATACATAGATAAGACATTATTGTAACATAAATATATTAAGTTATTGTAAAGATCAGCATATCATTGCATAGTTATACTGATCTTAGAGGGAAATACATCCAGGATAATCCCTCAGGGCTAATAACATCTAGGCTTTAATATTGTTATGTCTTATTACTTCTATACTTGGTCTAGCCTTACCTACTTAATCAACATCAGAGCTACAAACAAACAAAAAATGTAATTTCAATATGTCAATCTGACGATGCTAGTTTTTTAGCGAAACAGAGTTTTTTATATTCTTAGTATGATAGAACAATAATTATAATTATAAAAAACACAGATCCTACGACAATAACGACATATAAAATCTATAAAATTTAAAATTCGGCTTTACGCTTAGATAACTGCTTTACGGTTATGAAAGATCAATTTGTAATCACTGCGCATGCGATCCACTTGAAAATACCCGATTCTCTTGGTTTATAGTGAGAGAACAAATTCCATTGAAAAGTTGTAAGAAAGGAGTAGCATTCGAATGAATAGGGTTATTGTGATTACGATAGAAAGATGGCGGACTTTCCTATAGAAGTAATCATATCCACTGGATGAGAATAAGGGCCCAGATGGTTAATCATATCTTCTATCTCTCATTTACCCCATTACAATATTTTAAATCTTTAGTAATATCCTTTGACATTCACTATGGCCAATGTTTAATACCTCTAGAGTTTCATAATTTTAATTACTTGATTCTTCAAATCTATTAAAGGAGATACAATTTCCTTAGTTTCACCCCGAACTCGTTGTTCTGGGATTTCGTTCCATTTTCATACGATTAATTTGAAAATATTTCATTAAAAAAACCATTTTCTTTCACATAGGTTTGATTTCACAATTCATTTTGTCAATTATTCTTCAGTGTAATTTATTAGGAACTGTCTCACTTGGTAAACTTTACCATGTTTAGCTGTGGTTGTTTAGGTTTTGCTATTGCTTCTCTTTTAAAATTTGAAAGAAGAAGAGTGTTAATCTGACCATATTCAGTTACACATTTTCGTGACACGTGGCAGAGGTAGTACTAACCTTCCTCAAATAAAATTTTTTTAATATGTAAACAATTTTACTGTGAGATTTTATACTGGCTTGATTGGCTTTTTGCTTTTCTGGATGTATTCAAATGATTCTTCACTTTCTCCAACTAACATCTAGACTTAAACCTCAATTAGTGTAAGTTACTTATAGTAAAAAAGTTTTTTACTGATTTGTAATCTCATACTAATTCACATTTGTAGAACCCTGATGATGCAAATAAAGATTTGCGAAAGCTTGGTATACTGAAAAGAGTACTGTATTCATAATTTTTTCACGTCCTTTCCGCTGCATTCCCAACCAATTTTGAAGTTTATATCTAACTGATCAGCGTTGATCACAAAAATTTATATATCATGCAACTGGTTTTTTTATTTCGGGTAAGCGATCAGTAAAACTAATTTGAATTTACTTAATATTTATTATATCTAGTTTCTCAATATTTTGCTAATATATCAATAGCTTTATCAGGAGAAGCTGAAAAGAACATGATAGGCAACAATCAAATAATTTTCTTTTTCATCACTTTGTAGTACATACATATATTGATCTAAGTGTAAAAACATAAATTCTCAAACATGAAATAAAATATTAATAAGTTATTAGCTCAAAATATAAATTAAATTAAAAGATACAAAACTCTAAGATCTTAATTACAAATAGTACAGAGCAACTAGGTATAACATAAAACAGAAATATTTATTTTTATACAAATTATAATAAATACAAAAAAACAAATATCTACCAATTAATGCAGTATCATTAAATGTTGTCTTTTTGGATTATATGCAGTACCTAACTGTTTCGACCTTCCTTGGTCTCATCAGCATTATACGGTTCTTAAAAAAGAACAATAATGGACAGTTTTTTATGTGATCTAAAAAAACTGCCAAATAATATTTAAAATTAAAGTTAATAATAAAAAAAATATTATGAAACAAAAATAAAATATTATGAATATAAAAACTGAATGGTGAATTTTTTAAATTTAATTTTAATTTTAAATATTATTTTAGTTTGAATGAATGTCTATAAATATTGCTCGTCAAGAATTTAAAAAAAGAAATTAATGAATGAATAAGCGAAAGAAATTTGGTGGAGATTTGATAATTTACTACGAGTGTTAGAGAGTAAATAGAAGAGCCCAGATTAGGATTTAAGATCCTCAACAGGGCTGGGGTGGCGTTGTTTTTGTGTGGAAGTCGCGTTGCCTTGGGTGGATTGAGTATGGTTGGGAGATAATGGCTCGGTGTGACAGAAGAGTGCCAATTGGGGGTAGCAAGGCTTGGGGATTGGCTCGGAGAACTCGCAGAGAACGGGCCCAAATTTGGGCGGCGATTGGACATCGTAGGGAATCGGGTACAGAGCTGTGGCTGTATTGTTCCCTTCCTGTCAGCCATTCGGTAAGTGTTATAGGGAAACCACAGAAAACCTATAACCTGACAGAGCGCCGGGGAAGTTCGAGGAATTGAGAAGATTGCTCGAAGGAGTTACCTGGGTTTTGTTGAGTTAGAGATTGATGTAATTGTTGCATCCCCCGGGAGCGGGGGATGGTGTTGCGGGGTGGTCCCCGGGGTGGGTTTTAGCGAATCGCTAGGGGTTATGCGTCGAGGAATACTTCGTATTCCTCGGGGAGGGTGTTTCGGAGGGTAGCTTGGAGTAAGCGAAGTGGAGAATTGTACAGTTAATGCCGTACGATACAGGCAGTAACCGATTAAGGGGTTTGTGCGACAATGTCGCGTGAGAGGGGGACGGCGTTCAGAAGAGCGGTAGCTAAGACTTCGGGTTTGGGTTTGGCGGACGAACTCGAGGAGTTTCTTGGGGCGGGGTAGGGTGAAGGGAGCGGTTTCTTGAGGGAGGATTAGGGATTCGGTGCGTTTTGGGCATCTTGGATAGAAGGCAGGGTGATGGCCTTTACAATTTGGGCAGGAGAGGGAAAGGTTTTTTTTGCAGGATTCGACCTTGTGGCATGGATCGCCACAGATGGGGCGGGGCAGGTAGGGGCTTTTGACCTGCACTCGGCAGACAAGTGGCTTAATTTGGTGCACTTGGTGCAATACTTGCGTATTGCGGGAAGTGCATTGCAGTTGGAGGCCTCACAAGGATGATTGAGGCCATGGAATTTAATGCCTTGAGTTAAGGCGCGGTGAAAATGTGTTTCATTAGAAGTGATGACTCTCATCATCGAAGTGGAGATGTCATTCGCTCTGGAGATGATTCTCCAGCAGCGGGAGTGGTCGAACTTGGCTTCGGTCAAGATTGCGGAAAATTCCGCACCAGAGATTGCTTTATCTACATTTCTGCAGACAAAGGAAAGGTTGGGTCTTTTGGAATTGGACTTAGCAGCGGCCCTGAGGTTTGAGTTAAGCTGAAGGCTGCATCTCCCGAGAAGCGGCGGATTTTGGCTTGGACCTCCATCAGCTCGATTGGAGAGATAGTTTTCAGAACGGCTGTTATGTCGAAGTTGTACTTCAATAATAGGATTTGGCCGTGGAGAATTTCGTATTTGTTTAAGAGGTTATAAAGAAATTTTTTGCTTGCCAGGTCGTTGGGTATTTGACGGAGGTTGTAGGTTTTTGTGGGTTGGGTAGGTTTGGGCTGTGTTGGTTGGGTGGTTGGAGTTTTAGGTCTGGAGGTGCTCGGTTTCTGGGTGTTTGGTGGTTGTTGTGTTTGTTGGTCGGTGGGAGGGATAGTTTTGTGTGTGCGGTGGGATTGATCGGAGAATCTCGATGGGCTCCGATCACGTATGGGGGAGTACCGGTTCCTTACGGAAGCGGCATAGGAATAGGTAGGGGAGGTGGGACGGGATTTGTGTAGGAGAGCTTGTTTCAGCTCTTGATTTTCGGCATGGATTGTGGCTTGGATTGGTAGGAAAGCGCCTGGACCTGTCTTGCAAGATCTTGTACCAGGGCATTGGCATCTTCAGGAAATGGAGGGAAGCTTAGTGGATTGGTAATGGCGGAGCTGGAGGGAGGAGGGGGGGCAGTTATTTGAGGGGATGGGGATTAGTTTGGATTTTGTGGAACTGGTTTAGATGGGGGAAATCCTGGAATTTGAGGACATACGGAACTCTGGGAAGAAAAGGTTGGCTGTTTGGGGAGGGTTGGGGGTTTCTGCCGAGGAGTTGAGAACTCCCCGGCTGGTAGAGGGTGGTGTTTGGTCCGTGTGGTTGGTGTTTTCTGCTTCAGGAATAGTTTAAATTGGTTTTTTGTGGTTTGTAGGTATTTTAAAATTTGGTGGAGGAGCTTGGCGGATGCAACGGATTGAAAATGTGTACGCTCGGAACGTGAAGGGAAGTAGTTACGCCGGAGATCGGCTTGAATTCGGTTAAAGAAAGGGTTAATTCGAAAGAATCAACCATAAAATTGGAGGTGAACAACCTCTATGCTTCAGATACAAAACAGAAACTGAAAAAAAATATGAAAATTGACCTTTATTAAAGTTTAATTTTCACCATTGTTTAAATTAAGAAATAAAACAAAACTTTTTATTATTTGTATAACAATGAATATTGATTTGAATAAGAAAATTAATAAATAAAAACTTGTATTGTTTACAACTGTTTGTGGTTATTGTAATTGTAATTATTTATTTTCTATATTATTTTTTTGTTTATAATTGTTTTTGCTTTTATATATATTTTTTTATTTTAGGTTATTATTATTTATTTTTTATATATTTTTTTTGCTTATAACTGATTTGGTGCATAAAATCCCTAACATGCAATTTTGATAGACAAAATATTTTTCTCAAATCAAGCCAATACAAAAGAACAGAAAAAAATGTAAATAATTTGTTTTTAAATAAAGACTTTAAAATTTTATTATTAATATTATATTATACGATTAAAATATATTTTCCGCTTTATAGGCGTATGAATTATTGAAATTGAAAAATATATAAAAATGTATTAAATATGCAATTTATTTGACAATATATTTGTATGTCAATTAATATAAAAATAAATTTAAACGATATTAAATGTTTTCAAGTAAAGAAGGGTTCTTTGAAGCTCAAAAATTATTATTATTAAATAATTTGTTCAATAAGAAAACGTAAATAAAAAATAGAAATGTTGAGAAATAATTGTTGAATTTAATTAAATGTAAATAAATAACAAAAAGTTTGAATTTAGGTAATAAATTGAAATTTAAACAAAAATCAATGTTGAAAAATAATTGCGGGTATTAATAGAATGCTTTAAAAAATTACAAAAGTGACTTCTTGTATGTATATATTTTTGTTTTCAAACCGTTAATTAATTAAAGAGTTCTGAATTAGTTTTATTAAAAATATACACTTATATTAGTATAATTTTACAAAAATTTAGTACATATTATTTATATTATATTTATATTAAATTTTGATAAAATATGATAAAAAATATGATAAAAGTATAAATTAGATATATTTAACAAACAACCAAGAATTTATGAAATCGATTTATGTTCATACCGTATTATATACTAATAAAATAACATTTTTTTTTGGGTTTTTATAGATTTTGAATTTTTTTGGTCCGACGTTATTTTATAACAAAAAATAAAATGAAATGTGCAAAGTAAATATAAGAAGAATGATGAAAATAATAAAATAAATGAAAAATAATATAATGACAAAAATTAAACTTATTATTTGTTGTTATATAATGAAGTTGGGTTTTTAATATATTTTTTAATGGACAAAATGGAGCAAAGTTAATCTGAATCGTCACTACTTGATGGTACTCGCTTTTTGATTAGACCGATCTTACCGATTCTTCCGATGGTTAAACGTGAAGTACCTGGCATGTCGCCTCTGGATACACGAGACGCGAGTTCACATCTCGTATAATCAGGGACGCCACTTTGCCAGAAACGTTCCATATCAACAGTAGCTACTGGATTTGCTTGGGGTAAAGCTAGTAAAGCTAGTAAAGCTAATATCTGCTGTGCTCTAATTTCTGCACACTTGATATTAATTATTCGTTTTCCTCCAAATTGTTTAGTTTATTTAATAATTCAGAATTACTGCCCTTACCTTAGTCCAAATCCTCACCAATAACGTTATATATATATATATATATATATATATATATATATATATATAATCTAAAACCTTTTTACCTTGCGGTGTAAGGTAACCGATAACGTTAATAATGTTAAACTGACCTTTAACATCGTCTTTTGTGCCACCAGAAAAAGAAATCAAATTAATTCGAAGTCGTTTCCTGTTGTTGCGGAGGGCGATGGAATTCCTCAGTGGCACCTACAGAATCATTATGATTCATAGTATCCAAAACATCCCTACATCCCATAGTACCCCGAAACTTGAACCTTGTTGATTACCTTCGGTAACAAAGAAACTAGCATTTTGTTACGGTTCTATTTTGCACTCACACAATGATCATTATAATCATAACTAAAGAATACATATATACAGTTAAAATACTTAAATTATAAATTAAATGGTAAACTTACCTTAGGAAAAAATAATAATATAAAATTAAGATTCTAAAATTAAGTGAATACCAAATAAAATAAAACAACAAATTAATCCAATTACCTTAACCCCAACAAAACAATATATACAATAATAAATAATATACATAAATATATATACATGCAAACTATTCTATATAGTAAAATATAAATAGGAGAAAGTGAAACTTACCATATTAAAATTTCAACAAATGTTTTATAATACCTTGATTACTCCTACAATTAAAAAATTGTGTCTAGTTTGCAAAATTAATTACCTTGGACAAAACATCGAAGTATCCCGAAACTTGAATGAACCTTGTTGATTATCTTCGGTAACAAAGAAACTAACATTTTCAGCAGAGCCTACACGCAAAAATGCAACGTAAAGTTGTCCGTGGGTAAGACAGGAAGTACATACCTGCTCTACTTGGTAACTGCGCGCGAACCATTTTCTTCATTCATTTTTATATTCGGCAGTATGACCTTTCGGCCGATATTCACTCCGAAAAGAACTTCGTCCAAGGAAATGATTCAAACCCTCGTACCATTACATAATCTGTCCTCGATATCGAGATTTAATCTTAATTCGGAAATCGTCATTGTCCTCCCTTTTGTACTCCAATATTATAATAAGTATGTGCTTCTATATCCAATATCTTATCAAGAATAATTTCGTAAATTTCATTCGTATATAATGGACGTAACCCAACGCTTCGATGGTCAAATGCTCTGTTTCTTTTTAAAATTATTTCAATTTCTCTAAGAGCTTTTTCCTCCACACTGTTTAATAAAAGCCGATCCAAATTAATGAAATCATTAATCGTATATTTATAGAATTGGCGCCCAATTTCAAGCTGCTTTAGAACGGCTTCTCTCAAAACACGTTCAAATTCATTTGTTTTAAGATCATAACTTTTATAACGACATGCTTCTTCGAAATTATTGGCCGTTGTACCATCTTCCTCATTTACTATTTTTAAATGTTGAAGCGATGTCCCTCCTCTAATTCGTGATAATAAAATTCTTAAAAAAAAAAGTTCCATGAGCCCCGGAACAGGGCAAATATCAATCATACATCCTATTTGCTTACTTGGCGCCTAGGTTGCCATCTGCCTTCTTTATTATTCCATGTATAATGTTCTGTGATTTCTGGATATAAGTACTCTCGGGCGAGAACGTCGTGCGTATTTAAAAAGAATTAAGCCTCCAATTTTGAGCGTTTCTATATTATCGGCTTCTTTTAATTTATCATACATTATTGCTCTTTAACCTGGCAGGTGTACAAGTAACCCCATCACCGAGTGGAAGCGATCGTGCATTTTATATTCAAAAATTATTCGCATCGCTTCCATCTTGGTATTCTTACGATTTCATCCGTTTGAGTGTTAATCTCATTATTACCGTCACCTGGTTACGCGAAGAGTTATGAAATTTGACCCTTTTTGTTTATACTTGTGTAGATGTTTCATTTAGTAGAGAGAAACTTCCATTCTGATATCTATATGGCATTGATATTTGCTTAGTAAATAAGCATTGTAGGGTTTTTGTTGGTAACCCTACATTTCAATGAATCAATATACATCGTCCTGGCATCATCAGGACGTTGGAATTCCGGTCTCTTATTATCACCTTCATGAAGAGTTGTATGAGGTCTGTATGGTTTTGGTAAAACTTTTTACACTTCCCATTGAACATAAAGAGAACGCGTTAAACGTGTCTTCGAAGGAGCGAACAGTCATAGTATTATTCGCCAAGTCAGTATACAATCGAGTCGAAGACAATACCAAGTAGCGATTACATGGATTAACCTTAGGAACACTATTTGTCTTGATTAAGAGAATCTACTTTTTTTAATATTAGGGATTTTTAATTGACTTACCAAAAATTGTACACCTAAATAATCTGAAAAAAATAAAATAAAAATAAATACATTAAAATAAATATTAATTTAAAAAGTATCAACACATTTTTAATGAACTTGTATATTTTACAAAGTTATGAAACCCAATACCAAAATTTAGAAATGAACAATGATCATGTTACGGCTGATTTATCGGTGCACTCTTTTAAGATTTTCCTAATATCTCGGCTATTTATAAATAAAATCGTTTCATTTTTTGCAGAGACGTTCAAAAGAAAACTTCGAACAATCTGTAGGTTTTAGATTTTTATATTAGGTTTCTGTATAAAAAAAATATTAAAAACTAATATTTATTAATTTTCAAAAATCAAAATTTGAAATATTATTTGTAACTATTAAAAGTATCTCGCGCTCTCTGCTAGTGCTGTGGTGTGAACACTCCGTATATTTTGTATACTTAATTAAATTTTTTATTAGAAAATACCGATGGCCTAGACCACCGTAGTTTGTTTATAGTATGGCACGTTCAATGCCACATCGTGTCTTTAACAAAGGTTGAATAAACAAAAGATAAACATAAATACACAGCAATGCGTAGACGACGAGTTCAATATATGATATTCACGATCAAGTTCACTATGTTGCTGATACAGCATTAATTTAATTTATTTATAGTAATTAAGTGTTGTACTCTAATTCATTCATAGAAAATATAGTTTAATGTCTTTAGTGTGAAAAGTGTTTATTCCATACAACCCCCAATATTAAATATTACAGTGCAATACGATCTATTGAGAATTATTAAATCCGCCAGAGTCAAACCCTAGGGTTTAAGTTAAACTTTTATTTCAATATCTTTTAATGTTGTTTAAGATTAAAAAAAAAAAACAGTTTAAAAAATTTAAGAAATTTTTACCAAAAATCGAGTTTATGAAAATGTGATAATTAGAATAGATAGATAATTGGAGGCATAAAAAAGAAGAAATAACTGATTAAAACAAAAACTATTAATATTTTTAAAATAGATGAGTGTCAACTATTATACTAAATATAAAAAGTTTCTTTAAGGTGTTTAAAATTTTAAAACAAAGTAAAAATTAATTAAATAATTTTAATAAATTTATATAACTCGAGGGACCTGTTTTATAAAAGAATTATAAAAGTTTATATAAAACAAAGAAGTTTAAAAGATACACCTCTAATATAGATCAATTCAGTTTATTTTTAAAAATAATAAACTCATGGTAATTTATGGTACTAACCCTTACTGTGTGAAAATTCATGTTATTCAGAACAATAAACAACTAAAAGGTTGTATTAACTTTCACTATTTATTCTATAAATTGCAATTACAGCTGTTTCGCTATAACTAGCATCGTCAGATTGACATATTGAAATTACATGTTTGTTTGTAACTAGGTACTTGATGTTGATAGGTAGTTAAGGCTAGACCAAGTAAGGAAGTAATAAGACATAACAATATTAAAGCCTAAATGTTATTAGCCCTAAGGGTAATTGTTAAAATATTTTACAAATAAGTAAATTAAAACTCATTGGCGAGATTAGCATTAGGTAAGAGGATTTCTCAAATGAAATGGGTACACTTAAAATTTATTGCCTAACAAGGTTGCTTTATGTTTTAAACTTAAATCTCTAAAAAATAAAATTAAGACTGTTTATTTGTTATTCTTTCAGTTCTTTTCTAATATCTCCGTTATTTTTTAATAATATTATTTTTTTGCAAAAGTATTCAAAACTAAACTCCCAACAAGCTGTACGTTTTTAATTTTTATGGTAAGTCCTCGTTTACCAAAAAAAAAATAAGACTTATATTTAATTCTCTCCATTTGCAAATATCAATTTTTTTATTGGTCGCCTGAGCGTATTTAAATCACTTTCAAAAACGCGCGTTTTTTAAAGTTGACAAGGCATCATAACCAATTCAAAACCCATTATAAATGACAATTTTTTTATTATTGATTTGACAGGAGTATACTTGTAACGTCAAATAAAATATTACTAACAAATTCAAAACCTTTATTCAAACATTATTTAAGTTATTTGTGTAACTATAACTTACCTAATATCTGAGTTATTTATAAATAAAATCATTTAACTTCTCTACTAAGGTATTTAATAAAAATATTCGATAAATCCATAGTTTTTAATTTTTATATTAGATATATTTTGTGAGATTAAAAAAATGAAGAACTAAAATTTTTATCCAATATCATTTTTGAAAACCTAGAGATTGTTCCTGATATTTTATAATTAAATCTTAATTGTTTTTGTTTGGCTCAAATTATACATAATTTTGGGATAATTAGTTTCGAAATATTATTATTGAGAACTGATGTAAATGAATCGCCCTCTCTATTATTCCTAGACACCACCACATCTACATCAAAGCCTAAGCTAATTAAAAAAGGGGTACTTTTTTATTTTATTTTTTACTCGTTTTAGAACTAGTGAACTCCCGTTTTTACAGAAATATGCTTAAGTTATTTTTCTTGTCATATTTAATTTAAAGAAAAGTATAAATACAATAACTCAAATTTGGGGCCATTCCAACTGTACTGTTTTAAACAGTATTATACTGTTTTTCACTAAATTATACTTTTTACTGTTGAACAAAAATAAAGTATACAAAATACTGTTTTCAGTATCAACATGCAAACACATTATTATGTGTTATACTTAGACGCTCACACAAAGTTTTTATTTAGTAAGAGGGCGCTCACTGTTTAGTACAGTGCATGCATGCAGCGCAGCCACGAACAAAAATCACACTAAATTTCTGAACGAATCTATCAATGTCAATGAAATGCGAGTGTGTGTGTGTGCGTTCTCAGAACATAACTTTTTTTCGCGTGGATGTTGTTTTTTTGTTTTACAACTTTCAGTGATAAACAGTGATAAGTTTAGTGTACAAAAGATGGAAAGTGATGACGAATTAACTTCTCCTCCTACAACGCCAAGAAAGAAAGCCAAACTATCGAAGTCGAAGGTACAACAAAAATATAAGCGCGAATGGGAATCCCAATATGACTGGTTAACGAGTTATCCTCAATGCGAATTTAATGCTAGATGCAAAATATGTGCTTTAACTTTTACTATTTCTCACGTGTTGGGCAGGTTTGTTGCTTTTGTATTTTCTTTGCATAAATGATTAGATATTTAGGTAACTAATTTGCATAAAATATAAATATTTCGTTTCCGTGTTTTTAGGTTAAACAGCACTTGACCAGCAAAAAACACACAGCAAAAACGGAAATGAGAAAATCTAGTGGATTGTTACAATAGTTTTTTCCTAAAACTTCTGCTTCTACATCAGGCTTGTCTTTCCCTTCTAATGAAGATACCAAGATAGCAGTGGCCGAGTTATCGATGACATACCATACTGTCAAGCATAATTTATCGTACAATAGCCAGGACTGTAGTATGAAATTAAATAAGATTATCTATAAATTAGAAAGATTATCTATGTTGATTCCAAAACAGCCACTAACATAAGATTGGCTAGGACAAAAATGGAGGCATTAGTGACTGAAGTTCTTGGCCCACACTCCTTGCAGTCTGTTATTGACCGGTTAAATAAAGATGATGCATTTTACTGTCTACAAACTGATGCCTCCAATAAAAAAAATATTAAATTGTTTCATCTGGTAGTTCAATATTTTACCCCAAAAAATAATTAATTTCTATGAAAATCCAGATGAATCAGCCAATGGGATGTTTTCAGCCATCAAAAACTCCTTAGAGTCTTGTCAGCTTCCTTTCAGCCAATTATCTGGTCTTGGCGCTGACAATACAAATGCAAATTTTGGTTGTAATCATTCATTATACAAAAACATGTTAGAGGTTGTGCCAGACTTAATAAAAGGAAATTGGCATGCCCATATTGTGCACAATTCAGTAAAAGATGCTATGAACTGTTTAAATTTTGACATTGAGAACATTATATTAAAAATCTATAGCCATTTTTCTGTTTCTGCATGCAGAAGAGAAGAATTAAAAAGATTTGTTGCGCTTGCTGAAGGAGAGTTTCATGAAATAAAACGACACATAGGAACTCGTTGGCTATCTCTTCTACCAGCAATTGATACAATTTTACTCAATTGGACACCAATTTGTAACTACTTTGTTAGTTTGGATGTTGACTGTCCAATGGTTATACAAAATTTATTGATGTTGGGTAATGATGTACAAAATAAGGTAGTTCATAGTTACCTTCTTTATGCCAGTCATGTATTAAATGTTTTCAATAAAACAATCAAAAAATTAGAGGCAAACAGTGTAACTATTTTAGATATTTACAACATTATGACTGGTTTAAAAACTGAGCTAATTCAAAGAAAAAATGATAAGTACTTTGGCCATGAAACAAAAAAAGTATTAAAATCTATTATTACAGAGTCCTCTCAAGAAGTTTATAATAGAACTATTAGTAACTTCATACTATTTATTGATAAGGCTATTTTGTATTTAGAGAAATGGTTCGATTTCAATCAGACTAACTGGCTTTCTTTAATTAGCTGTTTGTCATTGAAGTCTTTGGTCACATTTGATCATTATGAGAAAATTATAGTAATCTAAATTTGTACAGACTCAATATTGGTATCGATGATTTATATTCAGAATTAACAAATTTAAAAGTGATTTATGAAAAAATATCAGAAGTTAAAGATTTTCTTGAAATGAGTACTGGCCATAAGTGGAGCCATTTATTAGTAAACATTTCAGAAGAATTTAAAAACATAACTAAAATTGTCTCCTATCTACTTTCTGTACCCGCCATCTCAGCATTTACTGAAAGAGCATCTATTAATTTAATAAAAAATGAGCTCCTCATTTATTTTAATTGCAGTTTTAAGTGTGATGAGACATATGAAATCTTTAAAAAAGATTGTAAATTAGTCAGTTGTGCGAGAAACTCTAAAAAATATGTATTTAAAACAACAAAGAAATAAATACTGTGTAACACCTTTGTAATGTTGGTTGCCTGCCCAGTAGGCCTCCCGAAAGGGAACGCGTAAGAAAAAAAAGAAGACTAATAATAGGTTAACTTCACTTACTTCGATGATCACGTTTTCTTTGTATTTTGTTACATTTTATTTTATTAAGAATAAAATCATATTTCTTAGTACTTTTTGTCAACCACAGTTATTTACGCGACCCTCGACGAGAAAAACCTTCAGGTAGCAACAACAAAACTAAAGAACCCGTCGCAATTAACACCACCTGCGATAAATCTGGCGCTCCAACGTGTAACCTAAAGTTTTTTCGTGAGTTCGATTGTAAATTAATTGTGTTTTATTCTAAACAGACACTGATCGGGACTCAGTACTCTTTAGAACATACGTGAACATTGTTTTAACCTTTTTTAATTACATTATTCGGTCGAAACTCGAAGTTTATAGTGTTTTTACCTCCTCGTGTGCGTTGTACTTGTTTTAGGTAAATATTTTTCTGTAAACGAACACTGATTTGTACAGTTTCATTCACGTTTACTGTAAAACCTACATACAAGAAGTGATTTTGGCCCAAGGCACAACTGCATGTTTTTAAGATCAGGCCGCAAAGTACATTCAGTTGCTAGTCAAGAAGAAATCAGACCTGGAAAGATGTCAGATATCCAACAGGTAGTTATGTCTCCGGACATGTTAAAAAACCTCATTGAAAGCATTTGTATCAATATAAAGGATAAAGACACTGTAAGTACATCAAATTTTTCAGCATGTAAATCTAGGTTTGATGGAGCTCCTGGAGCTGATGTGGATGCATTTGTGGACTCCATTACAACTTACAAAGAATGTTTAAACATTTCTGATGAAAATTCCATTAAGGGTTTAAGCATGTTATTGTGTGATCAGGCAGCTACATGGTGGCAAGGGATTAAGGGATCCATTACTTCTTTTGATGAGGCCACCAAGGCTCTACTGCATGCATATGGGTTTGCTAAGCCTGCATACCAAATTTTTAAAGAAATATTTGCCAGTTCTCAGGGTAATGAGAAAACTGATATTTTTGTAAGTCAGAAACGTGCATTATTTTCTAGACTACAGGGTAACTCCGTTGTTTCTGAATATGTTCAAATTGACATGATTTATGGTTTACTAAATCCACTGATCAGAGATAGGATCTCTAGAGAACAAATTAAAGATTTTAGGGAATTCATTGAATCAGCTCGAAAAGCAGAGATGTCCTTAGAAGAGAATGGTGTTTTAAAACCAGTAAATTCCACACAGACAAACCATGCATTTCGCAAACAAAAACAATGTTCTTACTGCAGAAATTATGGCCACATAAAAGATGAGTGTCGCAAACTAGCAGCCCGTGATAAGAAATCACCCAGTAGCACTCCAAGTCACTCAAACAGTTCACCAATAAGTAAGCAGTCTTCCTCCGTTCCTCCTAAAGTTCTAATCTGTTATGGTTGTCAAACACCAGGTTATATAAAAAGTAACTGCCCTAAGTGTTCTAAACCAACACCATCCACTTCTCATTCTGCAGAATTTTTATGTAATTCTTTTGCACAGCCTTCTGGCAATAGGCGTCCTTTAGCATTTATCAACGTCCAAGGTCATGTAGGGTTGACATATCTAGATTCAGGTGCTCAATCTAGCATAGCAGGTGCAAAGTTAAGAGAGATTTTACTTCGGGATGAAGTTCCTTATACGTCCAAGCCAATGGAAATGACATTAGCTGACGGTAAAACAAGTTTGGTCACTGCTTTATGTTTTGATGTTACTGTCACTCTCGAAGGCAGAGAACATAGCATAAATTTGATTTCTATTCCTGAGCATACTTCTAGCAGAACTCTTCTAGGCTCTGATTTTCTGAAGTTAGCAAATATTGTTTTAAATATTCCATGTGATTGCTGGTACTATGGGGATAGTCCAGAGATATTTCATCCTTTTGCAGATGAACCTGTTAACCAACCATGTACTTTAAATGCTATTAATCTTTCAGATATCAAACTTAGAGATACTGAAGCACTTAATCTTAGTCCTTCTCAGAGAATCCATCTTGATAATATCCTTTTAGAAAATGCAGATGTTTTTGAGGAAATTTCAGAAGCAACACCCTTTGCAGAGCATTCTATTAATCTAGTAGATGACACTCCTATTTCCGTCCCACCATACAGGCTTTCTGAACACAAAAAAGAACGTCTCCGACATGAAATCGATAAATTGCTATCCTTGAACATAATTGAAGAGTGTGAATCTCCATATGCAGCACCAGTGGTTCTTGTACCCAAAAAGGATGGTGAATTAAGACTTACTGTTGACTATAGAAAACTCAACTCAATTACTCGTAAAGACAAATATCCGCTTCCTAGGATTGATGACATCATCCATAGTACAAAACAACCTAAGTATATAACTACTTTAGATTTAAAAGCAGGTTATCACCAAGTTCCTGTCAAAGTCTCTGATCGAGATAAAACTGCCTTTATCTGTCCTTTTGGAACCTTTAGGTACACCAGAATGCCCTTTGGCCTTTGTAATGCCCCGGCCACCTTCCAACGCCTCATCGACCGTTTTCGGTCAGGCCTCCAAGATATTAATATCCTCGCATATTTGGATGATCTAATCATCGTCTCTGTTTCTTTTATGGATCACTTAAATGATCTTAAAGCAGTATTTAATCGACTTCGTTATTTTAAACTTCATCTGAATAGACTCAAGTGTTCTTTTTCATGTGACTCTGTCCTATATTTAGGTCACATCATTTCACCTCAGGGAATTTCTCCAAATCCTGACAAAGTAAGTGCCATATCAAACTTACCTGAACCCAAAAATGTCAATGCTCTGGTCTCATTTTTGCAAACCTGTTCTTGGTACAGACGGTTTATACCGGGATTTGCTGATATAGCTCAGCCATTGTCTATGCTTACAAAAAAGAAGGCAACATGGTCTTGGGGTCCTCCTCAAATGCAAGCGTTTAATAAATTGAAAGTCATGTTAACTACTAGTCCCATCTTGCGACAAGCTGACCCATCAAAGCCTTTTGTATTGAGGACGGACGCTAGTGCATATGCACTCGGAGCTTGCTTACTCCAGGGGGAGACCTTGGAAGACGAACGTCCCATCGAATTTATTAGTAGACTGTTGACTTCAGCCGAAAAGAATTATTCAACGACTGAGAGAGAAGCATTAGCAGTTGTATGGTCAGTAACCAAGTTTAGAGGTTACTTAGAAGATTCTACGGTCATTATACAGAGTGATCACCAGCCTTTAAAATGGCTCATGTCTTTGCGATCCCCTTCAGGTCGTTTAGCACGCTGGAGCCTACTCCTACAATCATATGATCTAAGGATTGAGTATACTCCAGGACGTTTTAATGTAGTGGCAGACATGCTGTCTCGTCCAAGTGTGGCCGAAGCCGCTGAAATTGATTTTGTGTCTGTAGATATGCCCAAACAGTCATCTAGCGAAATACGTGCCCTTCAGCTAGCAGATGAAGACCTTCAGAAAATCATTAATTCTTTTGAAAGCTCATCAAATGACCTTGACCTCAAGAGATGGTTGGAGAGAGGGTATGTGATGAATAATGGAATATTGTACAGATACGTTCCTGAAGCCGACGAAGAAGAGGCTCAGCAGGTGGTTCCCAAAACACAGATTCCTTCCATTTTGGCAGAATACCATGACTCTGAACTCGCAGGTCATTATGGTGCTGACCGAACATACCGGCGCATTGCTAAACGGTTTTATTGGCCAGGAATGCGAACCACCATCACGAAATATGTGTCAACGTGTATTGAGTGCCAGAGGTATAAAGCCAATAATTTAAAACCTGCTGGACAACTCCAAACACCTGTCCAAGCTAGAAGATTCGAAACTCTATCAATCGATCTATTTGGTCCCGTACCCGAGACACCTGATGGTTATAAATGGATTTTCATAATCGAGGACACGGCCAGTAGGTGGATCGAGTTATTCCCACTGCAGCAGGCGACCGCCGAGTCGTGTGCAAGGTGCCTAATTGATGAAATCATTTTGAGATATGGAACTCCTAGGAGAGTGATAAGCGACAATGGGACTCAATTTGTCAGTGCTGTGATGCAGCAAGTGGCCCACGTACTAGGGTACAAACAAGTTCTCACTCCCGCGTATCACCCCGCCGCTAATCCGGTCGAGCGGAAGAACCGTGATTTAAAGTGTCAGCTAGCGATTCTGACTGAACACGACCACTCTAAGTGGAAGGACAAATTACCGGCTATACGTTTCTCAATGAACTCAGTGCAATCACAAACTACCGGTTATAGTGCCGCCTACCTAACATTCGGTCGCGAGCTACGTACGCCCGATGATGTTAGCCGCGACACTCGTGCTATTCTGGACAATGATAATTTCGTCCCGGAGATAACTCCTTATTTACAAACTCTAGTGAATACTCTAAGTGCCGCGCGCGAAAACCACGAACGTGCCCAAGATCGTGCTAAAGACAATTCCGACAAACACCGTCGTTCTGTCGATCCCTTTGAAGTAGGAGATAGAGTACTCGTTGATGTACACGCGCTCAGTAAAGCAAAGAACTCTTATACGAGTAAATTCGCTCCGCGTCGAGATGGACCGTATCAAGTGCATCGGGTCGTTACCCCAACCACGTATGAGATTTCTACTATCAATCCGCCTATCGAAGTCGTCGGAAAATATCACGTGTCCGCATTGACGCCGTTCCGCCAAGTCGAACTTGACGAGGTCCCAGCTCCGGTAAGACCGATCCGAAAGAGAGGGAGGCCCCGCCTCCAGCCTTTGGACTCATCGGAGACAATTATTACTGAATCCGAGATGTCAGTACCTACAACTTCTGTGGATCAAGAAGATGACAACTCTCCAGAGACACCCCCTGAGGACACTCTGGTAGTCGAACCTGTGCCTCTGCCTGACGATCCACCCACCAGAAGACACGCCAAACCCAAGAAGTGTTCCTGTTGTTTAGTAGCCTCCATCCATCCTGCTTCTACTCCCGAGACGTTTCGTGAAGCAGAGGGGGAGAATCTGTAACACCTTTGTAATGTTGGTTGCCTGCCCAGTAGGCCTCCCGAAAGGGAACGCGTAAGAAAAAAAAGAAGACTAATAATAGGTTAACTTCACTTACTTCGATGATCACGTTTTCTTTGTATTTTGTTACATTTTATTTTATTAAGAATAAAATCATATTTCTTAGTACTTTTTGTCAACCACAGTTATTTACGCGACCCTCGACGAGAAAAACCTTCAGGTAGCAACAACAAAACTAAAGAACCCGTCGCAATTAACACCACCTGCGATAACTGTTCATTTTTCTAAAATACTGTTTAATTTTCGTCATCATACCTGAATATACTTTATTTCTTGTAAAAAAAGTTGGCAAGCCTAGGCCAGTCCCTGTTGCACAAGATGTGAGAAGAAATTCAATCTCAAGAGAACTATTTGACGTTAAATTGTAGGTAATGTTTTTAATAGTTTATAATAATTAATCTGAACTATTGGCAAGGTGCAAAGTATGTGGTGGAGACAACTGAATCGACTACAGCGATGCAGTGGACAAATTTCTCATAAAAAGGGGTCAAATCTTATTGCTTTGTGTGTGTTGTTATAAATAAACACGTAAAATTCCTGAAGAAGACATTAACTTAATTAAAAAAATATCTTCCTCATTATTATACTTTAAGAAAGATTTTGTTACCTCAGGGAAAAACCAGAGTCGAAATTCAAATTTGAGGAAGTATTTCATTCCATGGGCATAAAAATTAAACAACTCAATAAAGATACTTGTGCTACATGTGACCAATTTCATATGATTATAAAGATCACTAAAGATGAAAACAGAAAACTTAAAATTGATGTCCATCAAAAGGAAGCATCTGATGCATATGAGGCCAAACCTATGGATAAAAATGATGCTTTACTAGACTCATCCAAAATTGTTTATACTTTTGATCTACAGCAGTGCCTGCCGACACCGGATCTACATACTTCGATAGCATTTTATAAAAGACAATTATGGACCTTTAATTTGACGATGCATGATTAACATAACAATCAAGCAATATGTTTCATGTGGCACGAACGTGTGGCTGGACGAGGTGCAAACAGATTGCCTCACGCTAGTACAAACATAACCAAATTTAACCTGATACCAAAGAAATAACATTATATTCTGATACATGTGCGTGACAAAATAAGAATTAGTTCTTACCCGCCATGTTTATGATGATTATGAAAAATAATCCCAATCTAACACTTATAAATCACAAATTTCTTATGGACACATGAAGTGTGATTTAGACCACTTAGTTATAGAAAAGAAAAATAAAATATATCCTGTCCAATAGAGCATCCAAGGGACTGGATGAATTTAGTAAAGTTATGTGGAAATAAAACGTCTTTTTTATATAGTTACCAAAATTACCAAAACCGATTTTTTTGAGTTTTTATCATTATACAAAACCATCTTACAACAAAAGAATATTAACCACTCTGGTGAAAAATGAGTATGGAAAAATATGAAATGGTTAAGATTTTCCTAAGATCCTGGTGTTCCTGAATACAAAAACACTTTAAATAAAGATAAACCATTTAAGAGTGTAATTTTTTTTGAGAAAGGGAGACTTTCAAAAAATATAAAGATACCTTTATCGTACAAAGGTTCCAACCCTATGAATGTGTATAAGAAAAAAAATTAAATGGACCTATGTTTCAGAATCATGGAACGACTTATAAAAATTTAACGACAAAAGACAATATACAAAATGTTTTACCAGACATTTGACATTTTTGACTTATTCCATATATTTTTTTGAGGTTTTCCTAAATAAAGTAGGTATAGTGTAAAGTGATATATGTAGATTTTTTACAAAAATAGTGAGTTGTTTTTGAAAACTTTTGTTCTTTGCAGACAATGCCATAAAATGCTACCCAAAATTTTTATAAGAAAGTATGAATTAATAAAGAACTGTAATTTTTAGGCGGTAGCAGATCAAAATTATGAAACAGTGTAATTAGGTTTTTTGTCAAATGTACATATTGTGACATACCATTTCTCACCAACACCGGCCATATAGTATTTTAGAGCTGCATTTAGACTGTATCAAAGAAACATTAGAGATTTGGGTAACCCCCATGATACAAAGAAGAGAAGGTAAGATATCGCGCATGTATGGGCGAGTCTTACTGACGTCACAAATAATAAACTACTGTTTTATATTACGCGTATATTTTAATGTAACATAATATATTTGTTTTTCAAACCTTTATTAAAATATTGTTATTGTCACGTATTACTTAATATATAAAGAAATGCACGTATTTAGTTAAAGACTTCATTGCAGACTTCATTTGCAGACCTCTTGCTTATAATTACTTTGTTACTTTGGTAAACGATAATTTTGTATTAATAAATAATTGTTGTGTTTTTAAAAGTGTTTTGAGAGTGAAGAAACATAATTGGCGCAGTCAGTAGGATAGTCAAACGATTTAGTGAATATAATACCGGTTCGTTTCAACGATTTATTGACTATAGAAAGCTTCAAGACCACGCGAGTTAGTTAGGGCACGTAATAGTCCTTTTTAATAGTGACTTTTCGTGAAAATAACAACTCTAACGTTTCATCGTTTTAAGTGTGAATTTCGAACTTGAACATTTTTGTGTGTGAAGTGAAGAAGTTGCAGAAGTCCGAAAAGAAATCAAGTACTCCAGATCGACTGTAAGTACCAAATTTCTTTTGCTTTTCCTTACCTATTATTTAGAGTTTTGGAAAGATATTGTGTTAGGATGATTGTTGTTTTTAAGAATTTCGTTCCATTTTCTATATTAAATAAAATAATTATTTTTAATTTTATATGAACGAAGTTGAAAATTTATTAAAATAGTTTAGCGAATTAAATATTGAAAACGATCTAGGTTCATCTGATAAATCAAAAATGGCAACCGCAACTCAAGAGTCACGTCCAATTAATTGGAATGTATTTAAGTCAAAATTAGAAAATATTAGGCCATATGATGGCGATATTAACACATTAAATATTTTTATTTCACGATGTGAAAGTTTTATAGCAACGTATAATTCTTATAGTGATAAAGAGTTAAATGATCACATTTTTGAATGCATCCAAGGAAAATTAGTAGGAAAAGCTGAACTAATGGTAGGAAATAGGGTAGAATTAACTAGCTGGAGTTTGTTAAATGCTTTGATTCAATGTTTTTCGGATAAACGTAATTTAGATTGTTTAATACAGGAATTAATGAGAACAAAACCATATAAAAATGAAAAGCTTTTAGAATTCGGTAATAGGCTTCAACTCTTAAGAAGTAGCATTGTTCAAAGAATAAGTAATGATACCACTTTTAATCAAAATGAAAAAGTATGTCATATGCACCACTGCGACAAAACCGTATTAAATACATTTATTACGGGTTGTACAGGAGTGCTACGAAATAATTTCCATTTAAAGCAACCAAATTCCCTAGAACATGCCTTAGCATAATATGTTAGTGAATATGAAAATTTTGAAAAATTGTATTCACCATCAAATGAACCCAAATTCAATAACCCGCCTTTAGAACAAAAAGAAACAGGAAGGAGTCTGTCATATATTAACTTTAAGGAAAATTTGCGACGGAAGTCGGCCATGTTGAAGCTCCTTGTATGACTCATTGTTTATGTTTACATTATGCTCTCAAAGCAATATTTTTAATGTTATTATTTATAATATTCTATTTGTGATCACTCAGTTTGCGCTTAGCTCCCGAACGAATAGGTGTATTATATTCGTTGGTATGTAGTTAAAGTTAATAACAAGAGTGATAAGGTAAGCCAAAATAATTCTAATGTAATGCAATCAAATTATGATGAACAACAAAATACTAACAAAAACGAAAAATCCGGACAAAAACAAGCTCGTTCTTTATAGACTTATCAGATAACTGATATGGGACCGTTTCACGTTTATATAGAAAACAAGAGAACCGGATTTGTGGGTAAGTTAAATGCTATAAAAGTAGGCGAAATTATACTTAATTCACACTCTGAGTTAGATAAAAAAATTAAACAGATACAATCAATAGGAAAAAACAGAATTAGAATAATCATGAAGGATTACACAAGTGCAAATACATTATTAAATTCATTAGTTTTGAGTCAACAAGACCTAGTTGCGTACATTCCAAAATTTTTAATTTTTAGACAGGGAATAATTAAGCGGATAGATACGGATTTAACCGAAGATTACTTAAAAAAAAGAATTACAGCTTATGATCATCAAATTAAATTTGAGGTGGATTTTGTTAAAAGAATCAATAGGAAAATAAAACTGGCAAATAATGAAATAGAATTAAAACCAACCGGCACCATATTGGTCTCCTTTAAATGTCAAACATTGCCTAAATATGAAGCTATAAATAAAGTACTGTATGACGTAGAGATTTATCAACAAAAAGTAGTATTATGTAATAATTGTTATCGATACGGCCATATAAGTCGACAATGTAGAAAATAATTTAAACGTTTGTAAAGAATTTGATGGACAAAAACGGATAAAGAGTATAATGACCAATACAAATTGCTCATATAGGGACGCTAGTCTCCAAATTCCAGAAACAAGTTATGCAGACGTAGCAGCCTCCAGAACAACTCCTCCAACCTCTATTCCATTATCCATATTCAATCAATACCAGCCTGACAGATCAAATCCTAATCTATCTCAAGTGTCTTCTTCATCTCTTCATCAAATGCTACACACAGTCCCACATTCCCATCCGAATATATTTAGAAATTCAAATAATACGAATGCTAAAAAAACTTTTCCGTCACATCAACCACCAATGCAAGGTAATAAAAGAATACGACATACCTCTCCGGAACCTACGTTACTAGCACGTAATCAAATAGTATCTCCCACTAATATAACACGCAGGGAGGAATAGTGACGTCACGCTTATATCAATCTAACCTTAATAATGAACACTTACATGAATCTGAAAATGGTTCAGACACAAATGATATATTCAGTGTCATCTTGAAAATTGTATTATCGGTTATTGACTTAGTAAAACATAAAAATTTTGAAATACAAGAATCCGACATAAAATCTTTGATAAAAACTAACCTAAGTTTTAGCTCTTTCAGGGACAATGTATAGGCAAATAACTCTGTGTCAGTGGAATTGCAAATCAGCAGTTTCAAATAAAGAAAACATATTTACTAAAAGAACAAGATATTGATATAGGTTGTCTATCAGAAACACGATTTCCGTCAAAAAAATATTTTAGTTTTAGCGGATACAATGTCGTAAGAGACGACAGAGTAGACAGAAGGGGAGGCGGTACCGCTATACTTATCAAATCAGAATTCATTTTTACAGAATTAGCAACTAAATATAATATTCCAAATGTAAATCAACAAGCAGTAGTAATTAAATGCTCCAACAACATGAATGTAACATTAGTATCCTTATATATTCCACCAAAAACCACAATTACAAGCAAACAGTGGGAAAAATTATTTGAATCTTATACTCTAGACCTATAATAATCACGGGAGACTTCAATATTCATAACATAGCGTGGGGTGGACCAAATACGGATGCTAATGGTAAAATGTTGTTAAAGACTTTAGACGAACATAATTTAATTTATCTAAATGATGGTTCTCCAACTTTCATTAGTAATTACATACAAACCCCTTCAGCAATAGACTTAACAATTTTTTCACCGGATATTGTGCATTTGCTAAATTGGTCAGTACTAAAAAACCTATATGGATCTGATCATTTACCCTCAATAACTCATATATCCTTAAGTCCAAAAACTTGTCCTTTGTCATCAAGCCATAAATGGAACCTAAAGAAGGCAAACTGGAACACATACTATCTGGAAGCTTCTCAACAGTTCTCCTAGTCAAATTGTGTAGGATATCCCATGTAGGAAGTCCCCAGAGTTGACAATGGAGCCAGGCCTGGGCCAGTCCCGGGAAACCTAGCTTCGGCGCACCTGTATTGGCCCACGCATGGGCCAGGCTGTTTAGCCCAGCCTCGGTCTTGCCAATGATTATACAAGCTTGGTCCAACACTGGCTCGCCCAGCCTTGGCCATGCCATTGATTACCCAAGCTTGTGCTAAGACTGGATAGACCAGCGTTGGCCGTTCAATGGTAACCCAAGCCTGGCCCAACACTGGCTCGCCCAGCCTTGGCCATGCCATTGATTACCCAAGCTTGCGCCAAGACTAGATAAACCAACCTTGGCCGTTCAATGGTAACCCAAGCCTGGGCTAGGAGTGGGTAACCCAGCCTTGGCCATGGCATTGATTACCCAATATTATGCCAAGACTGGATAGACCAGCATTGGCCGTTCAATGGTAACCCAAGCCTGGGCCAGGACTGGATAACCCAGCCTTGGCCATGCCATTGATTACCCAAGCTTGTACCAAGACTGGATAGATCAGCGTTGGTCGTTCAATGGTAACCCAAGCCTGGGCCCGGACTGGTTAATCCAGCCTTGGCCATGCCATTGATTACCCAAGCTTGTGCCAAGACTGAATAAACCAACCTTGGCCGTTCAATGGGAACTCAAGCTTGGGCCAGGACTACTATTCCAGCCTTGGCCGTTCAGTGGAAACCCAAGCTTGGACCAAAAGTTGGTAGCCTAGCCTTGGCTATGCGGATGATTACCCAAGCTTGGGTCAAGACTGGATAACCCAGCTCAGGCCGTTCAATGGGAACCCAAGCTTGTGCCAAGACTAGTAAAACCAACCTCGGCCGTTCAATGGTAACCCAAGCCTGGGCCAGGAGTGGATAACCCAGTCTGAGCCATGCCATTGATTACCCAAGCTTTTGCCATTTATAAATAAACTTGCTAGGATACAGATGCTAATATTTAACTAAAATTATATTAACTCACACTTAAAACTCTAAAAGACAATTAAAATAATCATTTTACACAAATGCAAAAAACAAATCTAAACTAATAAAGTAAAGTCATTTAAATAAAATTAATTTTCCCGCACTTAATTGATTGGTTGCGCATTCTAATTCCGAGGCCCGAGACGAATGCTATCGGTTGCAATCGATTGTCGTTCGTATACATCGTACATGCAACGTTTTGTGTTTTTGTGTTTTAGTTCACATTTTTAATTTTATTTGCTTTTTCAATCTTCTAACTCTAATATGCCGGAAACTAGTAAACCTTACGCTGTGGTTGAATTTGATGAAATAATAAATAATAAAAATGTGGTAGAGTTGGTGCCGATCAGTTGGGTTACAGATAATGAAAACATGTGTTTATGGCCACCAAACAAAAATGAAGACAAGGTGAAAAAGTTGGTGGAACTTAATGTAGGGCCGTCTGAAACGTGGCTTATCCCATCAAGATTATTATAAAAACTAGTAAGTATTAACTTACATTTACTACTAATAAAGGTAGTTAGTACAATAAATCTAATTTTAACAACAAAGGTATTTCTTTACTTTAGCTATTTCTTAGGACTTTTAAAAGTTTTGCGAAAGTTCACATCACAAAAATGATGAATTGTTCGGAATTCATTTCGGTAGTATGCTGATGTCTATTTTTCATAAAATTAGTTATTAGGTGGAACTTGTTTACTGTGCAATGTTAACTAATGTCAATATGGCGTTGGTAGATCTTACTATGGCAATCCATAAAATATTTAATTTTAGTGATATGGATAATATAGATTTATTGAAGTGACACAAATCAAAGTGTATTTTGTATATCACTTTCCATAATATTAGATATACTAATATAAATTTTATTTATCGAATTCAATATTTTTATCATTTTGTATTACACATTAAAGAATGATCATCAAACATTCTGTATTCGCCGTAAAATTTGAACATTCGGCAATGTTGTCACCTTTGAATGCCAATTGTACTTGTAGGTATTTTTATTCTGTGGTAGTAACGTGTTTACCCACTTCACCTCTCGATGCTCTGAGAATGATGTCCATAAAATTTCATATCTGGTTAGATATGTGTTAACAAGGGATTAAAATATAATTTGAAGTTTTTAAAAACAAGTTATAAATTATTAAAATTTTTATTTACAAATTTTTGAAAAATGAGTTGCTAATATATTAAATTATTAATTACAAATTACTAAAAGATAATGTAAAAATAAACAACAAATGAATTGCATTTTATTATAAAAAGTATTCGTTATTTATAGACCACTATATTTAAAATGGTTTCGGCGGGATGTACCAAATATGAAGATGATGTAAAAAAAATTATGGAAAAATTATTAAAAAAAAGAAATTCAACTACAGTACAGCGGATGTGGAAGAAAAATTAAGGGAGTATGGAAAAAAAGTTTCAGGGAAACTGAAACTTACCAAATTATGGAGAGTATGTTAAAGCTTTAATTAAATATGAAACATAAATTAACTGTAATTATTATCTTTTCAGAATTTATAATAGCAAAATATACAACAACAACAGATAAAATCGCACTGATAACTGCAGTTTCTACTTATTTATCAGGAGCAAAAGACAGAGATGGCAGACGGGCCCAACGCAGCATGCATATTTGATTTTTTTATTAATAAATATATAATTACTATTAATATGTGTATATAATTGTTAATCCCATTGTTTCATTAATTGTCAATACTTGGCATTTAATTGCGATAAATTAATAGCAGTTAAAAACGTAGTAGTGGAAACAAAGCCTGGCCCAGTACTGGCAATCAATGCCTGGCCCAGTCCAAACAACCAAGACTGGCACAGTCCTGTCAACCAGTTCCGGCCCAGACCTGGCAATCAAAATTGGACCAGTCCTGGCATTCAAAGCCTGGCCCAGGCTTGTAAGCCAGGGTTGGCCCAGGATGGGTAAAAGTCTGGAATGATAACGATGGGCCAGACTTGTTTGCCAAGAGTGGCCCAGGCTTGGTTGCCAAGAGTGGCCCAGTCTTGGCAGCCAAGAGTGGCCCAGTCTTGGCAGCCAAGCCTGGCCCAGCCTTAGCAACCAAGCCTGGGCCAGGTTTGACAACCAAGTCTGGCCCATCGTTATCACTCTAGACTTTTACCCAGCCTGGGCCAATCCTGGCTTACAAGCCTGGGCCAGAGTTCTGCATAGTTGGCCCAAGCTCGGGCCTAGACTGGGCCCGTGGTAATTTCCCCTATGGGATGAAGACTTCATCTCCAAAATCGAACTAGCAGCGGAATGTTCTATTCCAAAGTTTAAATCTCCTCAATCGTCACCAAAAAACAAACAATGGTGGAATGAAAAATGTCAGGAGTTGGTAAACATTAGGAGAAATAGCTTCTATAAATAACTAAATGATCCAAACTTATAGAGTATAAAAGAAATAATGCTATCGCTAGAAGAACATTAAAACACATAAAAAGAGAGAGTTGGAAAACATATTGTTCCAGTCTTAATAAATCTATGCCCCTTAAAAAAGTATGGGAAAAAGTCAATTCTTTTAAAAACCGGAAAACTTCAAACCATTTGCAAATAGAGTTAGATGAAGAATGGGTTTCAGAATTTCACATGAATTTAACTCCAGCATATGTCAACCTGGATTTTTCATATATAGACTCATTTCCCCATTCCATAACTCAAGCATCCATACAATTTTTTCAAGAACCATTTTCTATACATGAGTTACAACTGGCGTTAAAAAATAGTAATAATACTGCTCCAGGATACGATTATATTCACTATAAGCAGCTTAACAAGCTGCCGTTAAACGCAAAAGTATGTTTACTTAATATTCTAAATAATATATGGACCAGTAACGCAGACATACCGAAAACGTGGTCACAGTATATAATCATACCTATACTCAAACAGGGAAAAACCCCAAAGCAAGCACAATCATATAGAGCAATATCACTTGCTTCATGTATATTAAAAACATACGAAAGAATGATCAAATTCCGTCTTGAATACTATTTAGAACAAAATAACCTGTTACCAAAATCACAATATGGATGTCGAAAAAATAGATCTACCCAAGAAAATGTAGCAAACATATATACAGATATTCAACTATCATTTTGTCGCAATGAATCTACAACCGCCCTATTTTTAGATGTCAAAGGGGCGTATGACAACGTTAACCTAGTAATCTTATGTAAAAAGATGTACAAGTTAGGAATACCTCACTGTTTAATAAAACACATTTACAATTTATATACAAATAGAAAGTTATTTCTCAAACTAAACAATGAGATATCATATTCACGGGAATCGTCAGTAGGTCTCCCTCAAGGAGGTATTTTAAGCACTATTTTGTATATAATTTATACATATGATCTGGAAACCTGTATCCCAAACAAAACAAGTATACTTCAATATGCCGATGATATTGTATTATACACAAGTAACAAAGACATACAAACATGTCAGGCACAAATGTCTTCAGCCATGGAATCAGTTCATAATTGGACAGCAAATAATGGACTGTCAATATCGGAGTCAAAGTCTGCAGCAATGACCTTTACAAGAAAAAGGTATAAACATCCTAGTAGTTTATTCCTCTCACAGTACAAAATATCCCATAAACCAAGCTTTAAATATTTAGGCATAATTTTAGATAGTAAATTAAACTGGAAAGAACATATTAGCTATATATATACAAAAAAGAACGGAAAACGCAATGAACTTAATAAAAGCCTTTAGCCGTCACAACTGGGGCTCTGATCCAAATATTATTTTATTATTTTATAGGACCCTAATAAGATCTATTATAGACTACGGATCAATATTCTATCACACAGCAGCCGACTCCCAACTTAAAAAAATCGAACAAATCAAAAATAAATGTCTTCGGTTAAGCATTGGATATTTGCCAAGTACCCCAATAAACGTTATGGAAGTAGAGACCTGTGAACTTCCATTGAACTTAAGAAGAAAATATTTAAGTGACAAATTCATTATCAATCAAAGATCCAAAAACTCCAACATCATTATGAAAATTGGTACCTTAACGACACCCTGTTTAACTGCAAAGTACTGGGAGAAGAAAAAGTTGCCTATCCTGGTAGATAGTTTTACAGCATCCTCAGAGGTATATTCGGATACTCCAGAAAAGGATACAATCACACTATGGTCTACGTCCTATCGGGCATTATTTACACCAGTTAAAATATATTTAAATACTGAGCTTAGCGACAACAATCCTTTGATAATCAAAAATACATTCCTGGAAAACCTGAACACGAAATGGAGAGAATGTGACCAAATCTACATAGGCGGATCCAAATTAAACAATCAAGTTGGCTGTGCTGTATATTACCCGAAAAAAGATCAGAAATTTTTATTTAATCTGAATATAAATATGTCTATATATACTGCAGAGTTAATAGCTATTAAAAAAGCATTTTTACTGCATGTATACAACAGGAAGAAGATATGTTTGTCATTTTTACTGACAGTAAAAGTGCCCTAGACAAACTTAAAAATTTTAAGATAGATGCTAAGAATAATTACGTAGTTTTCGAAATACTCCAATTAAACTATGAGGCAGTTACCATGGGAAAGCAAATACATCTAGCTTGGGTAAAGGCACATGTTGGTATCCCCCATAATGAAATGGCTGATCAACTGGCAAAAGAAGCTACAACATTGGGACTTACACTCACAGATACAATTCCGACTTCAGATGTATGCGCAACATTTAGAAGGGATCTATTCACAAATTGGCAAAACCTTAACGAGAAACATGAAAAGGGAAAAATGTATCAAGACATGCAAACCAAAATACGAATTAAACCATGGTTTAGCAATTATTCCAATAGACAATTTATAAGAACGATATGTCGTCTCAGAAGTAATCACGCTCTCTACCCAGTCTACAAGAAAAAAATTAACCTAATTGACAATGAAAATTGTTTATGTGATGAGATTGCTGATTTGCAACATATAATTTTAGAATGCCCCCTTAAAAGCTTAGATATAGATAAATTATATCGGAATTTAACTTTACAAAAAATTCAACTGCCGATAAATTTGAAAAATCTACTGGCACTAGAAGATAATTCAATTTATAATATTTTATATCATTATATAAAAACTACTAACACAATTTTGTGAGCAGTGTTGATACCTTTAGTTTGATAGTGTGTACACCTGAAACGAAAAAAAAGAAAAAAGAAAAAAGAAAAATAAAAAAAGAAAAAATAAAAATAAAAAAAATTAAAAAAAAAATAAATGAATAAAAAAAAATACCACAAAAACAAAATAAAAAATATATACATAAAAAAAATTTATGTGGAAAAAAAACAAAAAAAAATGGAACAAAACAAAAACAAAAAAAATATTTATTTACTCAGGTCAAATACTAACCACAATAACATTATTGTATACCATCATTTAAACAAAGTATAAAATTTTATAGAATTGTATAAAATTTAAAGTCAATAAACGATAATACAATCCTACGATAGACTGGCCTTTTGGCTTCGACCAGTGCCATCCAGATAGGAAAAAAAAAACTTTTGTGATCAAGATTTGCGGTAATTTTAGTAGTAAGTTTCTAGAAGTTTTAACTTTAGTTAAGGATAGTATAGATAGTAGTTTTATATTTGTGTAAATTCGTTTAATAAAAGACAATAAAATCAATATGGTTAGTTGTGCATCTTGTGGTTGTACTATGACTAAGAAAACCAAAAAAGAAGAAATTACATTTCACATGTAAGTTTTTAGTTATTATAGTTTTCAAATATTTTGGAATATTTTATGTATTTAATTTTTTTTAAATTTGCATATATAAATGTCAAATATGAGGAGCGTGCATAGGCGTATTTTTAGATTCTTATAAACACAAAATGATTTACAACACTAATTGTATTCACACACTTGATTGGGAATATTAATATTTAAATGTAACAAAACTAATTACTAAATTAAGTTTCATTAAAAAATTAGATTTATTGTTTTGTTTATAGATTAATTAACTTTGTAGAGTTTATAACTTTATTACATAGGTACATTCTCAAATATTTTGTAGATTTCTAAAAGACTTTGGTAGAAGACAATAATTATGGATTAAATTTGTAAAAAAAATAAATTGGGTCACCAAAACCATCAAGTGTTCTTTGTTCCAACCATTTTTCCCAGTACTGTTTTGATAAATCAACTAAATTGAAAGTGCAACTACTAGAAATAGCTGTGCCTACTTTGGAAGTAAACAGATTGAAATACGTTAGTAAAAAAAATTATAATTATTCAAAAATTAACTTTTTTTATTAATTATGAACATTTGTAAACTTATTTCTTATTGCAGGTAAGAAAATTGAATCCTACTGTTAAAAATCTGTGCTCTCATGACCAACCCATAGATTTTTAATTTGAACCAGGACCTTTGTGCAACTTCTCCTGTTCCCGTTACATCTACTGTAACTGTAAACAGCCCAGGCACTCCAAAAAAAAGAATTTTAAAGCGAAAAATTGAGATACAGCAGCAAAATAATATTCTTAAAGGTGCAAAAATTGGCTTGGCAAAGAAACAAACAAATTATTTCTTTAAAACAATTGGCCACTCATCTGAAACAAAAACATTTTATATTGGAACAGCAGGAAACTATTTTCCTGGACCATTTTGGTAAAAATAATGAATTTATAAAACGTTTGTTTCAAAAAAGCCACAATAAGAGTGTTGAACGAGTGTGTGAACATTCAATTAGGCTTTCCAAATCACGTGACATAAAGATGGCGTCTGTAGGCAAACCTTAGAACATAACATTGTCAAAGTCACAGACCACATAAATCAAAGTTTCATAAACCATTCTATACGTGTTTGTTGTCAGTCATGTGTCAGTCATCCCTGTTTGATCTACTTGCACAGCCAATCACAAGGCATGTAACAGGCATTTTTTCAACTTATAACGTTAACAAGTCCAAATAATATATAAAATCTATTTTATAAAGTCACAAAAACTATATTCCCATAACAATAAAACTTCTACATCAACTTAAATAAAAAAATCACTATGACAACAATACAAAACAATACTATTGTTTGCCTACAGCCGCCATTTTTGACAGGTCGTTGGAAAGCCCTATAGGGCGAGTTGTACCAACAATCGACTAAACCTGGTTTATCTAACCATAGGGTTAAATTTAACAAAAGTTTAAACCGTTACGTGTTGTACCAGTGGTGTTTTCATGCAGTTTTGTTAACCAATCATTTTGAAAGGTTGGTATCAATGAATGTTAGACGAATGAACTACTACTGTGGAGTAAATTACTTATGTTTGCAAAGAAAAATATAAAAGAAGAATTTTCAATTTGATTCCTCAGCTCCTTCCAGTTCAGTTATAATCTGTTTTTAGTGTTTTTGAAGTGTTGTTTATTATTGTATAATATTTTATTTTACTAAAAATGAATAAAAAAAATAAAATAAAAAAATGCATCTAGCTTTTTTTTGTTGTTCTGCTACATGCGGATTTACATACAACTTGTAATATACAGCCAGTTGCCAGATATCGAAGAGTTACAAGAACCATATCTTCTGATGACAATGCATGGTTCCTAAAAAGTAGGTACTTATTCCTGTATCTTCTCTATTTTGTACTGATTAAAAACATATTGATAATTTGGAACTTTACTATTAATCGAGAATATTATTAACCATTACTTTCAAATAAGATTTATTTAATAATAATACATACCTATTTGTAATAGACTCAATGTCTGCCGATACTTCTAATACCAACGTATTAACAGTATTTTTATATAATCGAAATCTATCCAAAAATTCCTGTTCATTCCATTCTGTAAAATGGTTGAGTTCGTCGCCGAATGTTTTGTGGGTCTCAGATATACTTGCAAATTTAATAGTTCATTAAAATCTTCATCATAACTAAAATTCAGTGTATTGGGATATTCCATTATATTTGGTAAAAATAGAAAAATCTACAGAATCCACTAACGAACAAAGTTTTTAGGTTAGAAAACTAGTGTTATTATTTTAACCACTCATTTTTGGGAGGTTAACAAACCGGTTGGCAAAACTCTGGTTACCAACTGATCCAATCTGGTACAACACTAATTTTGCTTAAACCATTAGTTAAGTTTTAAACCTTGTTGGCACAACTCGCCCATAAGGACTTTTGCAGTAACATTACATTTTTTCTCCAAAAGGTTATGATTATGTAAGAAAAACTTTTATTAATTGCTTACCACATCCAAAAACTCTTTCAAAATGGTATGCTTCAGTGGATGCCATACCAATGGATTTTTTGAGAGTTAAAGTGGCTAAGTCAGAAAAAATACTGATTTGTTCATTAACATTTGATGAAATGTCAATCAAAAAACATTTAGAAATGGTGGGTGATAAATATAATGAGTATGTAGATTGTGGTAATGAACTGTATGGTGACTCTGTAGATCTGGCAAAATAAGTTCTTGTTTTCATGCTTGTGTGCATAAATGAGCCATAGAAAATACCTATAGGCTAATTTTTTAGTACTGGCATCAATAGCAAACAAAAGGTAACATCATTAAAACAAGCACTGACTTACTTTATTGGCAAATCAAGGAATCACAATAACCAATACCACTTTTGATGGTACTGCAACCAATTGTTGTAATTGTTGTAATGTAAAAAAATTTTTCAATTGTGAAAATAAATTAATTCATTTTGAATTTCTTATTAAACTGAATGAAATACAAGAAAATGAGGGGCTTTATTTGGGAAATAAACTAAGAAAGCAACACATTATTTTTTTTATACAAAAAATGAAAGTTAAATTAGCAACACAATTTATAAGTCCATCTGTAGGAGATTCATTGATTTATTGTAGTAGTAAACTTCAATTAAAAGAATTCCAAGATTGTGCAGCAACTGTAGAGTTTATTTTAATTATGAATTTGATATTTTGAATTCCCATAAGATATAATATTAAGAACATCTATGGGTAAGTAAAAACATACAGACCTGCTTAGTAATATTTTACTATAATTCTATCAGTGCATTATATTGAAATATTTGTAGAACTATTAAAGAAGATTGCAACTTTAAATTCTGAAGACCAGTCTGAAGTTGAAAAATTATTGAACATGAAATGCAACAAAAATATGGTGCAGGAATATATCTCAAGAAAGAGTAAAACAATTGTAACTTTACAAGAACTAAGCGATATTAGGAAGCAGTCTACAAGACATTTACCTAATATTGACCTTACAGAAGTAATTTAATTGAATTTAATTTAAAGTAGCAAGTGTTGGACAATAAAACAGAACAGACCATGTTAAAAATGTTAACAATGATAGTTGGTCTAAAACTGTTACAGTTATGACAGATAAGGACTTCACTGAAAGAAAGTTTTAGCGATGAATTCTCGGACATAAACACCTGGCTATGTTTATTTCATGTCATAAAACCTTTTAGGACATCTATTACAGTCAAGAATATGGGACCTAATTCAGCACAAAGGGAATTATGCCTGGATATAATGCAAAAAATTGCCTACTCAAAAAATGAGTATTCAGAAAATGTTGAGAGATTAAAACATTTAGATTTTCCACAAGTTTTTAAATTTTATAATGAAAATTGGCAGAACATAAGGTCTTAATACTTTTTACAATCAGTTATTATTAACATTCATAGTTTCAAGAAATGAAAAAGGGACCATGCAGCACATACGATAACAAAATATTATTCATTAACTAGTAACTCTGATCAAAATGACCTTATGTACAGCAAGAGTCTTCCACCATATGCTTTTTTTTATTATGTTAAAAACCAGTTGTCTTTATATAGAGAAAACTATGAAATATTAAATACAACCACAAACAACTCATCTACTTGCACAATCTGGAATACTATGAAATCAACCGGTCAACTCATTTTTTCAATTAAAGACAAATTTATGATAAGCAATTAGTTGATAAAGGATTTATGAAAGATCATTACTTAGAATCTCACTTTGTAGGTAAAGCTTTATATTGACACTAATAATAATTTTTGTACTGCATCAGTTGAGAGCCAAACTCTGATACTCAATAGTAATGTAAAATGCAAATCTACTACTTTAATATATCAAAATTTGGTGACTGTAATTAGTAAAAATTAGGAACATCTGAATTTCACAAAGCAATCAATAATATTAAACACTTAGTAGAATTTATAAATAAATAGAGAATTTCAAATTGTTAAAGTTATTAACACAAACACTTAACAGGATTCCTCAGCATTGCAACCAGATGAGTTTTCTGATTTTACTTTAAATACAACCAATGTTTATGATATTTGTTTTGATCAAACTGTTGTAGCTAATAATACAAATTTAAATTCTAATCCAGAGATGTTAATCACTGTAAGGGATAATAATACTGAAAATGTCCCTGATCCCAAAAAAAATGTAAGACAAGAAATTAATAAAAATATCTTGAAAACACTGAAAATGTCACTAGTCTCATAGTACCTGATTATAAAGAAACTGACTGTAAAATAGAATTAGATTATATTGAACCAAAGAGCAGTTTAAAACTGTGATGAAAAAACAAGTTGTACAATATTAAATAGTTATATTTGTGATATATAGTTAATAAGGATAAGTCATAATATGATACTGTTGAATACACATATAACAGTGCAGATACTGTTGCAAATACTGATGTAATAAAAAATATTTGTTTACCAGGTGTTACTCGATTTTCAAATAAAACTGTACTGTACATCATAAACAAATTACGCTATCAACATTCAAATGTGATGATAATAATAAAATAAATTCAATAACGTGCAAGCAAAAGCTAATAGAAAGTGGTGGCTTGAATATCCACTTTGATAATATAAATTCTGTAATATTAGAGCCTAAAGTTTGCATTTCTGAGATGGAGAAATATTTCACTTTAAATGCAATTGAAAAATTTAATAGTCTAATATCCAAAAAGAAAACATTTAATACCTGTAATTTGTCTTTATATTGAATTTAATGAATATTTTGTTTAAGTTTAAAAACAATATACCTAATTGCTACATTTTGCATATACCTATTCCTACATATAGGGAAAAAATACATGTGTCTTTTTTGTAGATTTTTAGTATTTTGTTATATTCTCTATAATTTATTAATTAAAGCTGTTGAGTTATATAAAGAACCTATGGTTTAATACATTCTTGCCTTTAACGATAGGTAGGCAGAATACGAGGAAGTGTATGCCGGCCAGGTCAGCCGAATAAAAGAAAATGTCCTGCGGATCGGTGGGCATACTATGCACTGCCTAAATTTAATTCTGAAATATGATTATTAAATAACAGTTCCATTAATGAAATGGATCAAAAAATAGACAATTTTTATTCAACTAAAATTGTACGTACTTAGTAAAGATTATTCTTAATTTATATTTATATAACATAAATAATTATAAAAAATATTACAAAATCTTACCAAAAATAGTTTTAAAACACAGAAACACTTTATCAAACAAAGAAGCACTAGGACACACTTTCCTTCAAACGATCTAAGAGGTAGGTAGTGGTAGGTAGATTCGTGCTAGAAAAAGCGGTAGATGGTAGATTAGACCATAGATAAAGATTAGACTCTGAAAACAATTTTTTCCCGCTTTGGTATTTCTTCTTCTTCTTTTGATCCATGGCTTTGCTACGGGGCAATCGCCAGCACAATTTTGGGGTGACTGCAATGTTGACTGGCTCTAGACCATATTGTGCAACCACCGACTTTACGTAACTGGGACTGGGGGGTCGATTCTCCAGTTTGTGCGCTAGGTAGGATTTTGTATACGTTATTGATATAAAGTCGTATACTTTTAATAATAGAGACATAAAGTAATTCTAAAAATCTATCACGTATACGTATACGTAACGTAACGGAGATACGTAACTAATCAAAAAGAAGTATAAAGCAAATAGTTTAAATGTTTTAAATACATGAGGGAGAGGCTGCCCTGTGGCAACCCGCCTATTATAATTTTTACATTTGATCACAACATGTATATTTAATTTATTAAATCTGTTGGCCATAGTTTCTTCAGTCTTCTTGCGAATTCGGGAGGAGTGTTCAGCAGTTTTGCTTCATCATTTGGATGACTTCTCAGTCCATCAAGGTAGCTCTTTGCGATCCTTAGAATTTCTTCCTCTACCAAGGGTGTAGCTTTAAGGTGTAAGGTTTTATTGCTTACATACCAGGGTGCGTTAAATATCATCCTCAATATTTTTGATTGGACTCTTCGTATTATTTGATGGCTTTGAACAACCCCAGGGTTGAACACCATAGGTCCAAATTGGTTTTATCATAGTTTTATACAGGAGCAGTTTATTTTCAATATTGAGTTTTGATTTTCGACCAATAAGCCAGCTCATTTGTCTTATTTTGATGTTGATTTGAGTTTTCTTGGCTTGAATGTGCGGCTTCCATGTTAATCTTTTGTCAAGGGATAAAACAAACGAAAATATTAGGTTTAAGCAATCTAAAAGGTTTAATTTTCAACTTCTCTAGCAATCACCAACCTAGGACCGCAATATACGTTCCTATTCCATGTTGTACTTTTCAACACCTGACCTTACAGTTGTCAAGTCGAATATGTGCAAAAGGGTCAAAAGAAAGTGATGATACTGGTATCCGCATGTCTCCCCTCGGACGCTGTTAAACCATGACCTAGCAGGGAAATGGAGGACTTTGTGGTGCCTCACCCATCTACTCGAACTTGTAATAGCCTGCAACTCGAACACACATCATGTAAGCTAGGTTGGCAGAGTTATCAACACTAGAGGTAAGTCACTTTATGATTACACAATTAGTAAGAATCTTTGCATTCTAAATAGAGGTACTGAACCAAACGCGAATAGATATCAATTTATTCACTATAAAAATTTCTAAAACAATTTCCAGGTGGCATGTATCTGACGATATTTCAATGTCAGATCATCACTGGATAAAATACGAAAAAAATTGTCAACCTCTGAACTAACTAGGAACCCCAGAAAAACGGGCAGGACAAAATACGTCCACCTTTTGAACGGGTCCCTGAGTGACACCAAGGAAATGACGTGTAACAGTAATGGAGAAATGGAAAGTTACTATGTAACATCATAAAACATGCCTATAAGAAATCCTGCCCCCTCGGAAAGGTCGAATTTAGCGGTGCAACCAGTTTCTGGTGGAACCGTGGGTTGGATCGGCTGAGGGCAATGGCGAGAACATCTTTTAACAATGCAAAGATTACCAAACTCAAGGAGGACTGGGACACATACAAGTCCCACCTCAAAGAGTATAAAAAAATCATCAGAGAAGAGCCTGGAAAATCTACTGTGACGAAATTAAAGAATTTCCACAAGCAGCCAGAGTCCAGAGAGCTCTCTCTAAATACCTTTACCGAAACATCGGCGTATTAACCAAATAAGTTGGCACAAAAACCGCCAACCTGATAAAAAGCCTGGAACTGTTAATGTCAAAACACTTCTCCGACTCCAGATTTCAAAATATGGCTACCTGGAAAGACGAGGAACAACACTATCCTACGGACGATGATTGGAAAATAGCTAACCAGATTGTCGACAAGGACAAATAAAGGTGGGCCATTTTGAGCTTCTCCCCACGAGAAACTGACGGCATTTATCCAGCCCTATTACAGTGGAGCCTGGAGGTGTTGATGCCGCACCTGGTAGGAATTCTCAGCTCCTCCTTGGCACTGAGGTACAATCCTAAAGGTTGGAGAGAAGTCAAGGTAGTCTTTATACCAAAACCAGGAAGATTGGATCATTCCATCCCAAAAGCATACAGACCCATCAGTCTCACATCGTTCACAATGAAAACTTTGGAGAAACTATGTGAAAGGTATATAAGAGATGTATTGATCACGCGTAATCCACTATATCCAAATCAATATGCATACATCCCTTGGAAATCTACAGATTCGGCCCTCCACCTTGTGGCCGGCAGTGTCGAAAGATCGCTGAACACAAAAGAGTCCACCTTGGGTATATTTATAGATATATCGAAGGTGCATTTGACAAAACCACCTTCCCCAAAATAACCAATGCTATTACTAAAAGGGGTATTTCACAGACAGTAAATGGATGAATATACAACATGCTTTCCCAGAGAGCAATAATAGTCAGTGTGGAAGATGTCACTATAAGAGGCCTCGTTGTCAAAGGTTGTCCTAAAGAGAGGGGTGTTCTCACCAATACTGTGGAAATTGGTCCTAGACTCCTTACTCAACCGCCTAAGTAGTGAGAACTTCTACACTCAAGCTTTTGCAGATGACCTAGTGATTCTGAATAGGTCACGGATCAAATCAGGTCTAGTATTAGAATGTCACATGGTCCTTACCAAAGCATGCAACAACAGGTCATGGAGTTTCAAAAGGCAACCGCATAAATGACTGGCTAGAAAAGCTGCTTCCCAAAGGATCTTGGGTCCTGACAGTCTTGTCAGCTCTTTTGACAAATTCAGGTGAAGATGGGACGAAGAAAAAAGTTGCAGACTATCCAGAACTTCTGAAGTATCCGAATAGCAGAGCAGCCAAGAAATAATTGGCCATGACCAGAAAGAACCTGCGTTTGGTCACAGGTATACTTACTGGCCATTGTCGCTTACGAAAACATCTGAACAGGTTGGGTTTATCCGACACCCCACTATGCAGTGGATGTGAACAAGAGGATGAGGCAGTTGAGCACGTCCTTTGTGATTGTCCGGCACTCTCTTTAATAAGACTTTCTATATTCGGCGAGAACTGGCTAACATATGCCAACTTAAGGGAACTGCCTACTGGCGACGTTATAAGCTGCTTTAAACAGGTAGAATGGTTGACGAGCTAATAGGTAGGCTCAATCTTAGAAGAACGCACAATGGACCAAATGTGGCCCAAGTGCAGTGGGGCTACCCACCCTTCCAGAATTACAGATACTCCAAATATAATTTTATTAATATTTTTAAAAATTACAGTCGAATCCATAAATATTACTCCGCAAATACGTTAGAAATTACAAGTATGATATTTGGTATTCAGCTATCGATTCCTAAGAATTGGGTATGTGACAAAGAATTATTATTATATTTCATGGACTTAACAAAAACAATAAGATTTACTCCAATAATAATTTTATTAATATTATTAAAAACTAACAGTCAAATCCATAAATATTACTCTGCCAATATGTTTAAAATTACAAGAATAATATTTGGTATTCACCTAACAATGGGTATATGACTACAAAATAATAATAATTAGGGGAGAGGGGAGCACATTTGAACACTTTTAAATGTACCGCCACTTTCGCCTCTGGGTGGGTAGTTCGGACAATTTCCATACGAGCACAACTGCACTCACACGCGAATGTTCAGTTTTCAGTTGTCCTGTGACATCTATGGCGAAAGCATGTGCTTATTGTTTTTGCGCCCTTGAATTGATTTACGAAGTGAACATTTAAAAGTTCAATAACTTCGATTTGGTAAGTAGATTAATTTTGTTTTTAGGGCAACATACTTATTAAAGGATATAGATTTGTTACCTTTTAACTGCATTTTCTGTAAATAACCTAAACTTGTTTATTCATAAAAATATCAAATATGGTCTCCCGGGGCAGATTTGAACATAGTCATGGGGGTACGTTTGAACAGCGTTCCATGTACCCCCACAATGTACCCCAACAAAAGTATGTTGTTAATTTTACGTCTTTATTTCAGAAAAATAATGGTGCGCACATATAAGAAAAAACGATCTAAGCCAGAGATTATAGAGGAAGACATGTCCGCTGCTATACGTGCTGTAAAGGAAGAAAATATGTCAATAAGATGAGGTGAAGCAGCCTATGGAATAGGTCACACCGCTTTGTACTACAGACTAAAAAAAGTACAATCCAGAAGAAAGTAAAAGAGATTATAGTTCAAAATATACAGCTAAGCAGGTTTTTACTATGCAGCAGGAAAAATTACTACAGGCCTACATACTCAAATGCTCTAAAATTAGTTATAGCCTAACTTACAATGATATCCGAAAGCTAGCTTACAGTTACGCTAAACTAGTAAAATGCAGATATCCAGAAAATTGGGAAACATCAGAAATGGCTGGCTTAGATTGGTTGAAATCCTTTATGCGACGGCATGAACAATTAACGCTGAGAAAACCTGAAAATACTAGTTTGGCGCGTGCAACTAGTTTTAATAAAACAAACGTATGCCAATGTTTTGACAACCATGAGCGAGCTCTTAAATTTTATCCATTTACACCACAAAAAGTTTTAAATTTAGATGAAACTGGCATAACGACAGTAGTCCAGGCACCTAACGTTGTTGCCCAAAAAGGTATAAAGCAAGTGGGCCAAGTGGTGTCCGCTGAAAGAGGTCAACTAGTGACAATGTGTGCCATCGTACAAGCGTCCGTAAATACGATTCCTCCAGTCTTTGTTTTTCCGAGGGCGAAGTTTCACGATCAAATGCTAAGAGGAGGTCCACCTGGAACTATTGGTCTTGCAAAATAACAGCCCAAGGAGTGGATGGATGACTGCCTCTTTATTTACTAAAGTTTTGGAACACATACAGAAACACACTAAATGTTCAAAAGAAGACCCCATATTGATTTTAATGGACAACCATGAGAGTCATTGCTCCTTGGAAGCAGTTATATATGCCAAGGAAAATGGAATGGCCTTGGTAACTTTTCCTCCTCACTGCACCCACCGGATGCAACCGTTGGATGTGGCAGTAATGGGTCCATTTAAATCAAAGTATTCTCACGCGCAAAATGACTGGCGTCTTTCCAATCCCGGGAATAATACACTAACAATCCATGATTTAGCTGAATTAGCCAACTATGCTTTTGTAAATTTATTCACAATTAAAAATATAACCTCTGGATTCGCTAAAACAGATACGTGGCCGATTTCCAGAAATGTTTTCTCCGATGAAGACTTTGAAGCGGCTTTTGTGACAGATAGGCCTTTTGATCAGGACGCACAGACACCGCAAATTGTTCAGAATTTGAATAAAAAAACTACTCAGGAAGCCATCACTACTTTAGAAGCCGGTCCTTCAAATGCAGATAGGAGTTTCGATCAGGACGCACCGACACAGCAAATTGCCCAAGATTTGAATGAACAAAGTCCTACTCAAGAACCCGTCACTACTTTAGAAGAACCCCAAGCCGGTCCTTAAAATGCAGAATCAGAACGCACAGACACAGCAAATTGCTCAGAATTTTAATACAAAAAGTAGTCAAGAATCCATCACTACTTTAGAAGAATGGGTTCCTTCCATAACACCTCCTTACCCAGTTCTTCTATTAAAAATTTGCAGACTATTTCATTGACCAATAAAAATAATGTAGTTCTCACTCCAGAAATGGCAAGGCCACTACCAAAGGCAGGTCCGCGTAAGGGCAGTTCAAAGAAAAACCACAGAAAACGAAAATCAAGAATTTTGACTGAAACGCCTGAAAAAAATAACATTGAACAAGGAACTTTATTACGTTTAGCAAAAAAAAAAACCTAGTCTTAAATGGAGAGGTGAAGATATGGAAGATCAAGATATAAAGATAAAAATAAAGCCAAGAAAGAAAAATGTTTGGAGTATGATTCAGAAGAGGACGACAATTTTTCTGTTCATGATGACTCAGATGATGTGGAAGAGTTTTCAGAAGAAACAATTATGAACAAAGATGTAGAAGAAAATTCAAAGCTGCTAGAGGAAAAAGACTATGTTTTAGTTAGGTTTGTTACAAAAAATGTTAAGTATTATCGAGACTTGGAGAGGATGAATATATAGTGAACTATTTGAAGAGGGCAGTAAGGAAACAAGAAGACTTATTTAAGTTTGTTTTCAATGCCAGAAAATCCCGAATGTAGTGATGTTAACATTAAAGACATTATTCTTAAGTTACCAAAACCGATTATACATGGTGGTACGGCACGAACATTGTCTCTAATGTCATTTGACATTGATTTTACATTTAATGTATATTAAAAGGCTTGTTCAAATGTACCCCATGCAGGGGGCAGATTTGAACAAATGCATGAGCAAAATAAGTTTGGTTTATTTTCTTTATTTTCAAGAATTTCATTTTTTAGTTAAACAAAAAGTGTGTATTACTTATTATTTTTTTAATAAAAATATTTTTTAAAGTGTTCAAATGTACCTCCCTCTCCCCTATTATTATTATGATATTTCCTGCACTTAACAAAAACAATAACATTTTCTGCAAAAATAAACTCTAACAGTGAAAATTTGAGAACTAGTTGAGTGAACCAGATTTTTTATGGAATTGTTTTACGTGTCTGATATGATCATTCTTTTTAAAGAATGATCTTAAACAATAATCACATATGTATTGTTTTTGCTTCATATCCACAGTAAACGGACTCGATACTCCACGACACAAATTACTATGCATCACTATCCAATGATCTCTTCGGCTGCTGTTGGAATCTAAGATCTCTGCGCAGTATTCACAAGCATAAATTATTTTCTTATGCGTATGTTTTACTTGAACATGGTTTTTTCTACCATTATCAGAGGTGAATTCCTTCGTACAAAACTTGCAAGGAAAGTAATCGACATTTTTGTGTTTATTAATGTTGTGTTGTTCCAACTGATATTTTTCGTGGAATTTTTTAGTACAAAATTTGCAGGAATACATAACGTATAGGCTTGTTCTTTCTTGAATGAAAACAACCTTAAACAAACAGTACAAAAAAAATAAATTTTATCTAAATAAGTCAGTAAAGGTTTGATTAAAGATTTAGCAAAAACTTCTGGAACCGAAGAGAGGTAGCAATTCACCTATCGGCTTCATGCTTTTTTTAATTAAAAAAATACATGAAGAAAATTAAACAAAGAAAGTTTTGATAAAACTTTATTGATGAATTTAATTTATTTTAAAAAACCGTGGAAGTTTATCTTTTAAATAAAATACAGGAAAACATGAAGTTTTCCAAAGTCAATCATAATGAATTTCCCGATATTTACATGATAGTTAAAAGTGCAGCAATAAAAAAATTATGAATTTTTCATTCGTATTCAAAAGGCCTACCAAGTGATGCTTATTACGACCAAAATATCTGTATTTAATAAACATGAATGGATTGATGGGCACATTTAATGAAATTAAAACGAAACACACATGCAACAAAAATTTAAGGTTACTTTGGAAATTATTTTTAAATTTAATACAGATGTCCAAAAGGCTGGAAATACAAATTTAACTTAAACATAAAGACTGAAATAAAATGCAATAAAAATAGTAAACAAGTTAAAATATATTTGTTAATGTAATTTTGATCAACTGAGATAATTTTATTACCACCAAAATATCAGAAGAAATAACCTTAAATAGTTGTTTATAACTTGATAAGAACAACTTTCGTTTCTATAATAGTTTTCTTCGTTTAATATTTGTAGACGAAGATTACAGTATATCCAATATATTATTTCCATATTTTTTGTTTGGTAACAGCGGTCTCTTGTAAAACAATATCAATAATTAAATTTTAAATGAGAGATACTTCTATTTTTTAAATATTGTGTTATTATCACTGACGAATAACGACATTAAAATCTGACATGCAACGCTTGTTTTAATTTTACTATAGGTACACAAATTTCGGCTAGTGCTTCTATTTCTTCTATGATAGTTTTATATTCGTCAATGGTATCATAATTAAACTTTTGTTGAGCTCCTATATAATAAAAATTCCAGAGTTTGCTTTTCTTTAATATTGCAATTTCTACTGGATGACATATTGCTTTTATCAATTGTATATTTGTAATACAGGGAAGATGATCCTACCCATACAGATCTTTTAAATAATATCAGAACTCATTGTTAAATCTATAGCTGATGAATAATAATTTAAAAATCTATTTATCCTAAGGAAAATGAAGCAAAGTTGAGATTTTGTAAATAAGTTTACTTTAATTATAAATGCACACAGTTTAAACAAAAAGTTCTTCTGTATTGGATTAGGGGATAAAATATTACAAATTTCTCCGGGAGTGTGGGATTCTTCCCCACACCGTTGATGAGCCCAACGCCCTACCTTAGTGGTGACCACCATACTTCCCTCACCATCGGGATGTATAACTCCGGTATTATTCTGTGAAAACTTCTTCAGAGATACCTCCACTTCCTTTCTTCTACACCCCCCTGTCCACCACCACACCTCCTTCTGTTCCATAATCCTTCTTATAATTTATCCTATCTCCTTCCAATTACTCTGTCGTCCCGTCATTAGCCTTACCATACCTTTCTCATCCATCGACTCTCCCACTCTTTCTTCCACAATGTATATGTATGTATACTACCTGAAAGCCCTATACACTGTCAAAACCCGAGTGACATATGAATCCACCTTTTTGCGCTCTCATCGCACCTAACTAGTTATATCCCCTTTTCTCCATTTTCCTATTCATTCCTCCGTTCATTTAACGCCCTCTCAGAAAATGTAATCCTGTCCATAACCAATAACCCAATAGGATGAGCGCACGCCACCACCTGCACAGCGGCATATGATATTTCAGCCTCAAAAACATTATTCTTTGTACCCCCAAAGATATATACCTTTCTTTTTCTGTAATACTTCTCCACACCGGTGACCCATACAAAAGAATTGATTTTTCCACCACCTGCCTCATGGTTTTTGACAACTGACGTACATAACGACAACCAGAGTTGTCAACTATAGAGGAGACAAAATAGGACAGGTTTGTTAGTCTGCATTCATGTGGGTATTCAGTAACATTCTCCTTAAAACCTGACACACAACGATTTTGTAAATATATTGGCAAGTTAATCCTGTGAATGCATATATTCAAAACCTTAACAATTAGATCTCCAATCCTTACTATTAGATTTGTACTGTTTGATTTTTACTATTAGATCTGTTGTTTTCAAAATTTCTGGTTATCCTCAAACAATATAATTGACTATGTGACTATGAAATTAAATTTCCAGAGTTTGAAACAATATTCACTAATGGGTTTTCTATCAATTAAATCATTAGCCCAATTGTCATAAGTAAAACCAACTAAATCAAAACAAGAAAAGTCTTCCAAATAATAAAAATACAATTTAAAATTAATAGTGGGGTTTCAGATAATTATTTCAGTACTCTTAACAAATGCTCAAAGTGTTCATTAGTAGCACCAAAGTAACTTATGCTAAAACAAATAGCAGGTATAGTATAGATCGGATTCTAAATTCGAGGCGAACGGACGTATTTGTCTTGCTCTGATAATTATTCCGGTAGTACAAATAAAAACAAATAGACAACTATTAGAAATCCGATTAGCTACTAATAAAATAAAATAAAAACAATAGTGATAAGTGATAAAAATAAACAAACCAAACATGTTCCCTTCGGGGAACTTTATCGGTTATTCTAATACTGGTCAACCAATTTATGAACAACCAACTGTTATACAGGGTCATCCATCATCTATGAATCCACAAAATTCCCAAATGCAATTTCATCCAAATCAAACACAAGTACCATTTAGCCAGCAAATACCAATGCAAATAGCTCCCGGCCACGCCATTCCACCAACACAACAACAGCAGTTAGCATTAACAACCACAACTTACACACGTAATAAACACAAAGGAAATCAAATACAGAAACTGACATCTACTAGCGAGGAGGAAGAAGAAACACAAAAGAATAAATGGCAAGAAATAAGAAGCACAAAAAGGAAAAAATACAGAAAACAAAACAGAATACAACCACAAATGTAATTCAAACAAACAACCGATATGATCCACTGTCCAATGACGTAGAAACCCCAAGTAACGGAAATATCGACAAGACAAGACATCGCAGCAAAAGAACAGTACTCCACAAAAAGCTTAGCGAATAATGTTGTGAAAATAAATTGTGAAACCCCAGACACATACAGAACACTAGTTCGTGAATTCAAAGAGAAAAACATTTATCACCACACATATCAATTGAAAGAAGAGAGAGCATACAGGGTAGTAATCAGATACTTGCACCATTCAACAAACTTGGACAGTATAAAAGAAGAACTAGGAAACTTGGGACACAAAGTGAGAAATATAACCAACGTACAGCAAAGAATCACCAAGAAACCTGGAACCAGCCCAAAACAACAAAGATATCTACAACATAACTGGACTTCAAAACAGAATAGTACATATAGAACCACCAAGAACAAATACAAACAACATAGTTCAATGCACGAGATGCCAACAGTATGGACACTCAAAATCGTATTGCAATAAACCATTTACATGCGTAAAGTGCGGAGGAAATCATAATACAGCAGAGTGTAAAAAACCAAAAGAGACCCCTGCGAAATGTGCACTATGTGGTGGAGATCACACCGCAAATTATAAAGGCTGTGAGGAATACCAAAGAATAATCAAAGGAAACAATAGAAATCATGCACCAACAACGACAGTGACACAACCAATATACACAAATAACTAGGTACTATAATAAAAACATTCAACACAACTCATCAACTCAACCAAGAACCTATGCTGAAGCAGCTGGACGAAATGCCGATCAAATTGAAGACTCAACTAGCTAATAACCCAATTCTTAAATAAATTCAGAAGTCTCTTTAATCAACTAATCCAGCAGAATGGTATGGTCCTCAATATGATCACAACGCTAATCAATAAAATCAAATAAAAAAAATGCCCAAGTTTATCAGAATAGCACAATGGAATGCAAATGGCCTTCCAAGACACAAAGAAGAAATAAATATATTCATGAAAACAAATCTAATAGACATACACTTATTAGTGAAACACATTTCACAAACAAAAGCTATTTTAGTATACCACAATATAAACTGTACCATACTGACCACCCTGGCGGCACAGCTCATGGAGGCACGGCAATCCTTGTAAAAGATACAATTAAACACTATGAACTACAAAAATACGAGAAATCACACATTCAGGCAACGTCGATTAAAATAGAAACACTTCCATACAACATCACAGTAACAGCTGTCTACTGCCCACCACGCCATAATATAAAAAGAGAACACTTAGAGGTATTCTTCCAAACACTAGGGCCCAAATTCATTGCAGGAGGAGACTACAACAGTAAGCATACACTCTGGGGATCACGCCTGACAACGACAAAAGGAAGGGAATTATCACAGGCAATTCAGAACAACAGCTACTCATTCATTTCAACGGGATCACCAACGTATTGGCCTACCGACCAGAATAAAATCCCAGATCTACTCGACTTTTTTGTAACCAATGGCATCTCCATGAGCTATACAGATGTAACATCCAATTATGATTTGTCATCAGATCACAGCCCGATAATAGCTACAATAAGTACAGTTCCAATAGTAAAAAACCCAAAACCAAGACTATACATAACTCCAAAACAAACTGGGACATCTACCGACAATCTATCCAAAACACCATAGAGCTTTCAACAAGATTAAAGGAACCCCATGAAGTGGAAAATGAATGCGCCAAATTTATTAGAGATGATTTGTGTTTATTAGCCTATTACAACAGGCAGCCATAGCAGCCACACCTATGACTAATCCAAAGAAAACAGTAAATAACATACCTGTGGAAATCAAAAAGCTAATAGCTCAAAAAAGAAGAGCCAGGTCAAGATGGCAAAGAACCCGAACACCAAACAATAGAACTATATATAATCAACTCAGCAATAAACTAAAAACAAAACTGGGAGAAATGAAAAATGAATCGCTTGCCAATTATATCTCCAATCTTTCGAGAACTGACAACACTATATGGAAGCCTATAAAAAATAAAAAGAAACCTATACAACAACATCACCCCCCATACGAAAACTGACAAACTCTCCTGGACCATGGGCAAAAAGCGACCGAGAAAAAGCTGATCTATTCGCAGAGTACCTAGCAACAGTGTTTACACCACAAAACAATGATCCGGTACTAGAAGTAGAAGAAACAGTGAATGCACCATTAGAAGAACAACCAGGATTAAGACCGTTCACACCAAAAGAAGTTAAAGATGTAATCAAAACTCTAAATGAAAAAAAAAGCACCAGGCATAGATCTTATAACAGCAAAGATGTTAAAAGAACTACCAAAAAAAGGTCTAGTAAAACTTCTATATATATACAATGCGGTCCTAAGAACTAACTACTGGCCGAAATCACTTAAAATAGGGCAAATCATAATGATTCCTAAGCCTGGGAAAAAACCAGAAGATGTCACATCGTATCGACCCATAAGCCTTCTACCAACAATAGCAAAAGTACTTGAAAGACTAGTACTTAACAAACTGAACAAAGACTTAGAACCAGAAAACTGGATCCCCAATCATCAGTTTGGATTTAGAAAATCACACTCAACAACACAACAAAGCCACCGTATAGTAAATATAATAAGTGAATCAATAGAAAACCAACAATACTGCACATCTGCTTTCTTGGACATAAGCCAAGCTTTCGATAAGGTGTGGCACGTAGGTCTACTTTACAAAATAAAAACAGTTCTCCCAAATAACTACTTTAACCTGCTGAAGTCATACCTACACGAACGCAAATTCGAAGTGAAAGTCAACGAAGAACAGTCCAACCGTCTACCAATACTATCAGGTGTACCACAGGGACAGGGAAGCATACTAGGACCATTTTTATACCTACTTTACACAAACGATCTACCTACCACAGCTATCATACAGAGAGCACAGTCGAAAATTCTTCGAGCTATAACTGACGCACCTTGGTATATCAAACTATACCTTGCACACTGACCTCAAAATCCCCTACGTAAACGAAGTAATCCGAGAAAACGCTAACAAACACTACAACAAACTGGAGGACCATCCCAATCCACTCCTGCAGCCACTACAACCATTTGACAACAGAAGACTCAAAAGAAGTTGGCCAATAGACCTAAAAGAAAACTGAGGTAACATCATTGGATGTTAACCTCTCCAAGTCATTAAATGTACATACTATTTACCGTTGCTATGTACAAGTCATCATATTGGCTCATAGATTGTATTGTATTTATTCTGATTGCCAATAAAGGGAAAAAAAATTATTTATGCAAGCTATTCACGTCTTTATTAATAAAGTAATAGAAACAGTGTTTTTGAACACTTAAAATTTAACAGTAGTATAAATTCATTAAATTGTTCATTCCATGCTTTTGAGGATTGCTTGATACCATAAATTGCTCTTTTGTTCCAAACATTTTCTTAAAACTTAAGACCTTCAGGTATTTTCATAAGTTTTTCAGGTAACTATTCAGAAAAGCATTTTTTATAATTTGTGTACACAAAATGCACTTTTTAGAATTCTAGTATACCAAATCCACTTTGTAATACTGAAAACAAGACTGAGTCCTGTTGGTTATATAAACTGCCATCACAAAAACATTTGTTTATTCCTGGTTCTTAAATGATATATCTTGTTCTATCTATTAATGTTTGATTCATACATTCAGCAGCCCTGTTCAGTTGAGGGATGTATGGTGGAGTATTTGATATTTGAATTCCCTATTCTAAACAAAATTTTAAAAATGTATTAGATTAATACTCACCTCCATTATTGCATTTTAATTTTGAAATAGTTTTATTACAAAATAACAATGTTATTTTTGCTACAAATATTATGAAACATTTACACTCATTGCATGTTGTTGGTGTAATTGGGCTACAGATATTTGTATGAATTAACTATAGAACTCTGGTGCTTTTAGATATTTTTGAATTACCTATATGGAAAACATTTTTGTTTTCAATGTACAAAAACATCACAAATTTTATCAACCTTAAACTCTAGACCTAGACCATTAACTATATTAAGTTTTCATTTTTAAAATAGCACAATAAATGACATGACCATGCAATTTATCCCAAGTACCTATACTAAATGTGCAGATTCAAATCAGACTTAACATTAATTTTAAAAATTATTTTGTACAAATTCCTAAAATGTTTACCTATTACAAAAACTTTACAACCTTTTTTATAATCTTACCAGCTTTCTAGGTAGGTATAGCCAACAAATTTGTTCTTAATTTTTGAATAAAAAATACACCTTTTAAAGTAATACATTTTTATTATTTACTACACTCGTCACTTGTAAATCACCTATGCATGTTGCTTCCATACTTTTTCCCTTCTCTGCCAGTTGTTATTCTTCTTAGTTTATATAGTGGTGTGTAGTCCTCAAGTCTGCAAATCATTCCGAGATCAAGCCTTCTTCATTCCAACATGCTGCACAAAATGCAACTGCATTATCCTCTTCTCCATCAAATTCACCAACAAGTAGCATAATTTGCCATATTTCCCATTTTTTGTTTTGCTTTCAAATTCTCCTATTTAGATAAACATTGATTTGATTTGTGGCCCATCTTACCACAACTAAAACCTTTGAGGCCAAATACACTCTTGACCATTATACCACACTTAAAACATTTTACTTGCTTTTCAGCTGCACTAAATAATGCAGGTAGAAATTTCACATTTCTTGTATTTTTATAGGAATGGAGAACCAACAATCTACTTTTTACAAATTCTACTTTTAAATGATCTGATAAGGTTGTGGCATGGACAACAGTAAGAAACAGGAGATATCCAATTCATCAAATTTATTTCCTAGATTTTTCAGTCTCTGAACAGTCAATGATCTTGAACATCTGTATCAGTCCTATATTTTAAACCAAAAAAGACTAAACTTTCCATTGAATATACCCTATTTATTCTCGATTAACTTCTCCATTCTTAAAACTTTTACAATCACCTGCATTTACTAACCTCTTCTTTAGAACTAAATCAACCTTTCATACTTTGATAACACATTCCTACCAACTGGGCCCATAAACAATGTTACATTTAATGATGGAATAATGAATAAAATAATGTGTTGATATGTTTCTGTTTATTTGTTGAAACCATTTTTAAAATTTTATTACAATTAACAACCAAAAACATACAAAGCAAAGCATTTTATTTACCATTGACCACAAAACATACCCCCTTTTGTGCCATTGACCTATGACATGACACAACAACATAGATAAAAGACACGGCACAACAAACAACAACAACTAGAGCTGTAAACGTGTCAACTGTAAGAAACAAGACACAAAACTGAAGGCGCTTTCTTTCTTGCTTAACGATGATGCTAAATACTTGTAAACATCATACACATGATTACGTTTTGCTTCGTTTACGTTTTCCTTCGTACTATTCAGTACTATTTGTATACATCCTATTACAGTTCCAAAACCATATTCTACAAAATCCACTCTGTCCCAACCTAATCTCGCCCGAAAGCACTTTTTTTTAAACTGTGTATATTTATAATTAAATTAAACTTATTGAAAAAGTAATAGCTGTTTTCTATTTCGAACAATTTTCTGTAATTAAATTTTTCGATATTGCAAAAAATAAAGGTAGGTACTTTACTCAAAATTCAAATTCACATTTTTTGACAATCCTTGTATACAATTCAAATCATTGATATTCAACGTTTCTCATATTATGCTGCCACCTTTTTCGATTTCACGAGACTAAAAGTAGAATTTTACATTTAATATTATATATTCTAGAATTTCTTTTTTCTGTGAATAATTATGAAATAACGGATCTTTTAATATTAGTAATTGTTTATCATTCCAACTAAAAATCATATATTTTTTAATACTTTTATACTGTAGTGAACAACTGTTAAAAGAGGGTTAAAAGTAATAAATTTCAATTTGATTTTTACAGTGACCAAACTATAATGCAAAATGCAACTATCAATATTAAACAATAATTTTGATTTAGTACTAACTTTAAATTATATACAAATCCACTTCTAATGAATAACTACAATAAAAACGCACGATTAAGTTATTGGTTTACATTATTTAATCTGAGAACCTAATTCAAATTACATGTATAAAAATATTTTTGAAACGGTCGCGCATGCGCTATATTACCTAAACTATTTGACCAGACTTTATAATAAACATTTATTTTAATGGATCACTTAAGTTAGTCTCTCAGATACTTTTTACTATATTAATTAATCCATTCTTTTTATTGTTTGCTAGAAATAATTATGTTTGTTCGACATTCATTTATTTTTATAGGAAACCAATATTAAAAATACGACGAATTAACAATTTAAACAAATAATATAAAAAAATATCTGATGGTTCAATTCTTACCTTAAAATATTTAGCAAAGTACAACACTTTCTCAACTTCCTAACAATTCGCTTTCCAATATTTAAATGTCTGTCGAAATTAATTACAAGAAAATCCGGTAGCTTTGTTTTATTCCTTGAGATGATTTGTGGTTTTATTCGAGATGATTCTGCCAGCAGTGTTGCCAACCCAAATTTTCAAAAGTCGCAAAATGGTCACCTCAAAATCACTAATTAACCACCAAATCTGGGGAAGGGGAAAAAATATTTGACTACTTTTATTATTTACCTATCAATCGCAGCCTAAATTCTGTTATTATCTAGTGTTTTCCAGTGATTTTGAAGTTAAAACCACCAAAAAACTATTAGATTCGCAAAAAAAATTTTCCCCTTCCCCAGATTTGGTGGTTAATTAGTGATTTTGAGGTGACCATTTTGTGACTTTTGAAAATTTGGGTTGGCAACACTGCTGGCAGAATCATCTCGAATAAAACAAAACTACCGGATTTTCTTGTAATTAATTTCGACAGACAATGGTCGCGTTCATCGGCACAAGTTAAAGATCGCTCCGAAAGTAGCGCTCCATGATCGCTCATCACGCGCGGATGAACCGACACTCGGGGTGTGTTCGGGGAGCACGCTTTCGAGCTATGTAGCTCCAAGAGCCATATAACGCAAACGAGGAATAGTACTAGATAGCGCCAAATGGTGCAAACAGTGTGCTCCCCGAACACACCCTCAAAGTGACAACGAAATTTGTCTTGTCCAAGAACGATAAACATTTACCAGGATTGCTTAATCCCATAAGACGTACATTCGCCAAAAAATCGATTGCACGTGGTAGCCTGTGACGTCACTGCAGTCCTCCTATCTTTACATTTACAGTGCATTTTAGGTCGTTTTCAAACGTCGTTTTTAGATTTATTATAAAAATATTCAAAATTTTGACTGGTAGATATTGTGGATACATTAGTGTACGTTGCATTTTTGTGTAAAATTTTTAAAAAACTGTTCTTTTAAACTCCAATTCGGACTTTTAAATTTCATGTGTTACACTGCTTGGCTGGGCATTGCTTGGCTTGATTAGTATCGTTGAGTGTCAACGTTAATATTCAATAGTAAAAACATTTTTTATTTTACGTTTTTAGTGAGATAGTTTACTTACTATTTTTTTAGTATGTAGTATTTTTTGTTAATTTTAAATTTGTAATTAAAAATTCTTTATAGAATACATATTATGTCGCTCCATAAAAGATTCACGGATTGTACTAGTAATATGCTGCAAATTGTTTATTGTTTCTTTTTGTCAAAAAACACTAGTTTTAGGCATGATTTTGTGTAATAATAAATTTATTTGAATGTATTTTTTAAAATAAAAATAGAACTAAATAGTGTTTTCTTTACTCTACCTATTTCCCAAATGATATTCAATAAATTAATTAAATATAAGTATTAAAACGATTTTATGGGATTATTTATTATACATTATAAGTGTTTAATCTTAAAAATCCAAATAGTGGTACGTTAGTATTTCAGAAATCATAAAAATACTGTCTAATTCCTATTATTTCCATGCATTTATGTGGTAAACGTTGTAATGAAGGACTGCAATGACGTCACACAGCTGGCGGACAAATCAGGCCGATTAGGCAATCCTGGTAAATGTTTATCGTTCTTGGTCTTGTCATTCGTTTGTTTATTTATTCAAAAAGTTTGGTTAGGTATGTATAACACAAACACTATTATTTTCTTGATAATGTTGATTAAGTAAATAAAATTATATAATGTATCTTTCTACTTTTAGTGATTAATAAAGATCATGTCTGGAAGATTGAATGCTATAAATTTATTTGCTGTTATGGAGTTAGAGGAGGACTTAAATTATAATGTTCTAAATGAATTGGTAGGTGATCTTGCACAACCTGCACAAATTAATTTTCTTGAAGGCCAACCACGGGTTAGGCGACCGAGAAATGAAAATTTTGTTGAACAAACCATTCCAAGATTTAATGATGACTTATTTAAAGAACACTTTCGAGTGAGTAGAATGGCATTTCAAATAAGTAACTGAGTTATTGAAAACTGCATAGAAAAAATGCACTAGACTTACTTGTGATGTTTTATTTATAGAATCCCCGAAAGCCCGAAAGCTTTCTGGCAGTGGGAGACAGATTTGGCCTTGCTAGAAGTACTGCACATGCTATATTTAAAAATATAATATTGGCCATTGTAAATTTGCTTTCCCAATATATTAGGTTCCCAAATGAGCATGAGATATTAGTTTCAGCAAGTGTGAGTTAATTTGATGTAACAATAAATAACGTGATAATTTTAATAATTGATATTGTAGAATTTCCAAGCTAGATCTAATGGATTTCCAGGTGTGATTGGTGCAATAGATGGATGTCACATTCAAATAAAACAACCTCCTGGAAATGCCAATGATTATTATAATAGGAAGGGTTTTCACTCCATAATTTTGCAAGGCTTGTTTAATATATGCAACTTACTTTTGTATAATAATTTTTCATAATTGTTGTAGGTACATGCAATCATCTTGGAAAATTTATCGATATTTATGTAGGATTACCAGGCCGTATGCACGATGCACGTGTTTTCAAAAATAGTGCCCTATATGAAAGAATAGTAGATCTGCAAAATCCAATTATAGGAGAAAATTTTCATTTACTAGGCGACTGCATATCCCTTACTAATCAATTTAATGCAGCCATTTGCAGATAATCACCATTTAACAGCAGAAAGGACAAGATACAACACTAAACTAAGTTCCATTAGATCTGTTATTGAACATACTTTTGGCATGCTTAAAGGAAAATTCAGGAGGCTTAAATATTTAGATATAAGCGATATGCAATTTGGTAACAATATTGTTGCAGCTGCATGTGTTTTACACAATTTTTTGATTGATCACAATGAGGTTAACATTCATGAAGAAATAGAAGTGGAAGAAAGATTACCCATTTTAAAAAATGTAGGAGATATTGTAGACAATGCAGCTGTAGTAAAAATAAACAATATTGTGGCATTATTGAATTAATTTTATTTCTTTTAAGTTTTACTGTTGTGAAAAACTTTTTCCAACATGTAGCTATAGTGTATGTATAAATATTATCATAATAGGAAGGGTTTTCATTCCATAATTTTGTAAGGCTTGTTTATGCAATATATGCAACTTACTTTTGTTTAATAATTTTTCATAATTGTTGTAGATACATGCAATCATCTTGAAAGATTTATTGATATTTTTGTAGGATTACCAGGCCATATGTATGACTTAGGGGTGATAAGTACACTGTGACCTATAGGATCTATTGTGTTCCCCCTTACTTGTCATGTTCTGATGTTTTCTCAGATTTCCTGAGGAAGTTTAGGACATCGTTAGGCTTCAAATCAGGTAGATCCCCTTCTTCTATTTCATGTGCTCCTAGGTATCTGGCCCTAGAATTCTGCAAGGTAGGGCATTCTGAGAGTATGTGTATTGAGGTTTCATCCTCTTCCTCACAGAATCTGCACTTTGCTTCATCTGCTAACCCTAGTTTCTTCATGTGGCTTCTTAACCGGCAATGCCCGGTTAAAATTCGGAGCCTATTTTTACTGAGGTTGAGGCAGCTGAGAGATCTCTTCTGGTCATAGTTCCCCAGTAGTATCTTAGATTGCCTCAGTCCTTCCAGCTGATTCCAGTACTTGGATTTTTCCTTCTCCATTTCTTCCCTTAGTTTTCCTAAGATTACTCTACTGCTGATCCCACAAGATGGTTCTGGTCCCAAGTGTAGGGTTTCAGCTCCTTTTTTGCCAGCTTGTCTGCTGTTTCGTTCCCCTCTATTCCTATGTGTCCCGGGACCCATAGGAGGGTGACAGTGTTCTCGTGGCCTAGTTTATTTAGTTTGCCTAGGCATTCCTAAACCTTCTTTGAACTGTTATATTTGAGCTCAGCGCTTTGATGGCTGCTTGATTGACTATCCGACATGATCACAATCTCTTGTCTGCGATAGAAGACATGGTAAAAATTTGCTAGCAATTCTTAAAGGTAGATATCGGGGCTATTTTTTTAGGTTAAACATTAAAGCACATGAATGGTTACGTTACGTTACAAACGCATTTGCTTTATGCTTCTTTTTGCTTAGTTACGTATCTCCTTTACGTTATGTATACGGATAAGGATACGTAATAAATTTTTAAAATTACTTTTTGTCTCTATATAATAATTCAAATTGTTGCCCCAAGTTACGTGACCAAAATGTGTCTATTTTTATCGCGCGTATAATTTCTCCTATAGTTCTTACTCTCTCTAATGTTAGAGTCAATGTTTAGTATACTACGGATTGTAAAGGTACTCGTACATTTCAGCCTTTTGCTCGCAATTCTATTGCTAGCCTTTTTTGTGAAACAACTGCGCATGCGTTTCAGACTTTTGACTGCAACAAAAAGGCGCACAAAAGTATAGAACCATTTCTATTTATTCAAGGTCAAATCCGCGCAATCTCGCCTCTTTTTAGGGAATTTTGATCGAACAACCCAAAATCTATGTTGGCAGAAATGTCAGTTTACGTCAGCTGATTCTATCCTGTTGTCCTATAAGCATAATAATCATTGAAGTATTTTAATTATATGTTTATTCCGAAGCTCGTGTGAACTTACAGTTTGTATTTGTATGAAAATCCATGTTTTAAATTAAAGGTAACTAACCTCAAATATTCAGAAACTGACAATACTTGTCAAATGACGAAAAAAAAAAATCTCAAAAGTTGCGGCAATGTACGAAGGCATGGTCAAAATTTGCTAGCAATTCAAAATAGACTTGCAGGAAAAAGGCTGAAATGTACGAGTACCTTTAGAGTTAGAGTTAAGGCTGCACATCACATACATACGTAAACGTATCTAATGACAGCTACGCAAGCGCCGTTTAAATTTTCGTTACGATACGAGATACGTTCGACGTAAAGATACGGATTCCTACGTGGACCCAAGAATAGTGGTGAGCGATATTGTGATTTTTAAATCACAATGTTAATTGCTACCGTGATTTTTTGATATCAGTGATTTTAAAGCGTGACGTGATCACGACTTTCGCAGTTTTATTATAGTATGGCATATGGTATACCTAACCTACGCTACAAACTGTAAATCACACAAAAATTGCTACTTGCTACTAAATAATTCCCAATACTCCGATTTCACGGACCTGATATACATACTTATTAAAATATTGTGTTAATCTTATGGTGTGAAGCGAAATTCAACTTTACTTCTCTACAAATGTCAACAAGGCACGATGTCGCTTGCAGTCTATGTCAAGTTTTATGGTGATATGCAATAATCGACCATATTGAAATATAAAAACGTGATTTTTTAACAGACAGAAGACGATAGGAAACTCGGCAATATTGTGCCGTGGCTGTGATCACGTCACGCTTTTCTACGAGATCAGGTAACAGTCGTGATTCGTGAATTCTAGATATCAGTTACTAAATAACAGTTCGTGATATCTCGCTCATTACTACCCAAGAACGCGGTTAGTATCGACCCGATACACGCCGACGATATCCGAAACGCTGCTAGATATTCCGAACTGCGAAATAAAGAAACGAAAACGAAGAAAAATTCTAACTAACCTGCAAATTCAGTTGTTTTTTGTTTTGATAACCATTTTTATGACCATCATAATCTGTTCTTATCTATATGATCCTTAGAACAAAAAGAAACAGGAAGGAGTATATGCAAAATAACCTTGAGTCCAGAAAGGAGCTTGCATATGGCGGCCAATTGTCAATTTTAATTTCCGTTTCCAATGACGTACCGTAAAAAAATAAAATTTATATTAGGGTTTTTATTTTGATTAAATTCCAACCAATCCAGTATGTGAATAAATTTAGTGTTTTAATTCATTTTGTATATAAAAAAACTGAATGATACGCCTATGTGCTCATTTTTGACATTTATATGCAAAAATTGCTTTGACAGCTTACTGTAAACATAAACAAGAGTCATACAAGGAGCTTCAAGATGGCCGACTTCCGTCGCAAATTTTCCTTAATGGTAATATATGACAGACTCCTTCCTGTTTCTTTTTGTTCTAAGATATGATCACAATGCAAGTGAATAATGTAAATCGTCTATCAGGAGCAGGACGGGTATATTTTTCAAATGAGGACGATTTACTTTTATTACGGGAGGTTGTGGGGCAAAACCCTTATGAAGACAGTTCCAGATGGAATATAATTCAAAGTAATGAAAATGATCGGGAAATTCATATTAAGTAGAACCTTGAAAGATAGGGTGAAAAATTTAATTAAGAAATGTATAGAAAAGGACAGGACACTATAATTTCAGTTACCTATTGATGTGTACCTACTAGTGTACACATTTAATCCTTCTGGGCTTGTTTTATTTAAAAACACAAATTCTTCTAACCAAAAAACCAAACAAATATTTGACAGCTGACAAAAAGAAAACATTGCGTTTGGATACGTTGCGTTACCTTTTGATCTGTGCCTTAACTGGTAAAGACGATGTAAAGCGGAATTGGTACGTTTACGCGAAAAAGATACGTTTACGTACCCTGTGTGCCTTAACTCCCTATTAACTTGTTATTAGTATATCGTTGAGAAGGCTCCTCCCATAAGTCTTTCCAAACAAATCTTTAATGCGTCTAAAATGTCGCATGAGATTTTTAATTTATGGTTTACTGTAAATATATAGTGACCGTTATTAGAAATAAGCAAAAAGCGATCAGTTATAGAAATTTTTATAACATCAATTGCTGGAAAAGGCTAAAAATGAAATTTGACAGCTAAAATGATAGTTGACAGCTAAAATGACATTAGATCGTCTGACGGAAACGGTTTGTCATTGTACTTTGTTGTCAAAATTTTTATTTCTGTCATCCTATGATTGGTTAAATTTACAGTATCTTACATTATTGTGATACATCACTGCGTGCCGAGCGCAGCGAGGTTCGCAGCAACAAAATAAATACAAAGTATACCATTTTTAATTGTCACTACATTTTACAATAACAATTTTTTTAAAACCAATCTTTATAAATAAATATATACATAGGAAAAACAGCCACAATGTTGTGGCGCTCCAACTCAATTAAAAAGGCCAAATTTGAACTGGAACTTCACCAAAAAAGGCGCAGAAGGATGTGGAAACATAAAAACAAGATAGCGAAAACCACAAGGGATCTACAGATATAGCCGACATCTGCTTTGATCTTCAGCAGACCCTTCCCATCCCCTTGTTAACTACGTCCAAAGTATTTTATTTGCGCCAGCTTTGGACCTATAATTTTTGCGTACACAACGTTATACCAGGAAGATCAGATATGTATATCTGGGATGAATCACTCTCTGATAGGGGATCCCAAGAAATCGGCTCATGCCTTATACATTTTATAACGAACGTACTTCCTAAACGTATCACAAAATTGATTACCTACAGTGATTCCTGCGGAGGCCAAAACAAAAACATATTGTTAAACTCTTCATGTTTCTGGTAAAATGCAGCCATATTCAAGAAATACAGCATAAGTTTCTTGAGCCAGGTCACACATTTATGGAGTGTGATATAGATTTTGGCCTAATCAAGAAGGTAAAGCGGAAAATTCCGCAGGTGTAGGGCGTACTAATTTGAGTACAATCAAAGTGTTTAATAAACAGCTTAACCATGAGAGGGTTAAAATCAATAAATTAAAATGGGAAAATCCTTGGATCATTGGTTGAACTTGGATCATCAGAAGTAACTAAGGACGTCGACGATACGAGAATGGTAGCCCTAGACTGAGATTATGAATAAGGTTTTATTTTTATAATGAGATTTTATTATTTTTTAACCCTACTATATTTTTTATTTTTGTCATTCTGTTTTTTTTAGAGGCTATTAAAAGCAATTAAAGAACTGTTTTGTTTATATTTTTCTAACAATAAATCATTATTAAATGGTGTTTTTATTTTTTAATCGTTAAGTATAATGAAAGGGATCCAAGTACAATTTTTTCAAATGTCACCAATGTGATTGTTCTTTTGTAAAACTTGTTGAATGATTTTGTAATGTTTTTTTATTCATTATTCCTAAACAAAATTCTAAGTAATTTGAGGGGAATTTTAAAACTTTATCATACTTTACCTTCAATTATATCAAAACTTAAAAATGTGCACTTGGATCCCTTTTATCCTAAGCCTCTCATATGTCAGTTATTTAAATATTTAAAAAAACGATCTAAAAATTAATTATACAACATAAGAATACCTATGTATTTTTTTATTATTGATTTTTCTCCAAAAATATTGATTATAACATAATACCTTATATTATGATGGCAACCTGTTTCATGAAAATAATTCAAACACCTTTTTACTAATTCAGCTTGTTCCACTGCACTTAGCCCATCCACAAAAATTGGTCCACTGGCACCTTCCAACTGTCATTTAAAGAAACCACCATATAAATCAGGGCCTATTTAGCTTCTGGTAGTTTATCACTCTCAATATTAGTCCCAACCTCCACATAGCCTGTAAATTTGGTTCCTATCCACCCTACTCATCTCCTGCATAGAATGATTACGTTCAGATTAGAGTGTAATACTCCTGAGCCAGCATTTAGGAGAAACCCCAGGAAAACTAACTGGAAAAATTACAACACTAACCTGAACATAAATCTTGCAAGTCTCAAGACTAAAAGAAATGCCAGGAATCACCTGGCATTAGAAAATGATCTCATAGAACTGAACGAGGCAATACTCGATGCCTATGAATCAAGTTGTCCTCTCCAGAGGACTAGAAAAGCAAAAGATGCGATATGGTGGAACGGTCTTCTGTAAAACTTAAGATCCGAGACGCGACAGCTCTTCAACAGAGCCAAACGTAATGGAGATTGGCAGAGCTACACCGAGAAACTTACACAACATATAATAAGGAGATTAGAAAAGCTAAAAGAAACAGCTTCAGAAAATTCTGCGAAGAAATAGACGCTACACCCTCTGCAGCAAGGCTACACAAAGTCTTGGCAAAAGGAAAAGTAGACACCGTAATGGCATTACGGAAGCCAGATAGAAGCTTCACAGAAAGCGAAAAAGAACGAGCGCTGCTCCTGTTAGAAACTCACTTTCCTTGAGGAATTGTCCCTTCGGGAAAAACAAGTGAGAAAGCTAAAAGACCTACCAGGGAAGACACTGCAATGGCAAAACACATATGCAGTGAGGAACGGCTGAGATGGGCTATGAACACCTTCCAGCCGTTCAAAACCCCTGGAACGGATGGAATATTTCCTGCCCTACTCCAACAGGGCCAAGAGGCAATAATTCCACACTTGATCCGAATTAGTCGGAGCAGCCTTGAACTGGGATACATACCAGAAGCGTGGAGAAGGGCCAAAATCACCTTCATCCCAAAAGCAGGGAAACGGGACACTACGCACCCCAAATCCCTTAGACCGATCAGCCTCACATCGTTTGTTCTCAAAACGATGGAAAAAGCTGTAGACAACTACATTAGAACAGAAATCTTGGAACAGGTGCCATTGCACCCCCGTCAACATGCGTACCAAGCGGGAAAGTCCACGGAAACCGCTTTAACACAATTGACTGACGAAATCCAAGACGCTCTGAATAAAAAAGAGACCGTGGAATGTGCCTTTCTAGACACAGAAGGGGCATTTGACAATACGCCACATGTGGCAGTCAAAAGAGCACTGATTGAGAAAGGAGTATATAGAACGACTTCCATCTGACTGTCATCGCAACTGCTATCTACAAGAATCGCAGAAATGGAGGCAGAACAAGACACTATCTTCATTAATGTGACCAAAGGCTGTCCACAGTGGAGAGTTGCATCCCCACTTATGTGGAGTCTCACTGTGGACAGTCTACTCTGTCAATTGACTAGAGAAGGCATACCATGTCAAGGGTATTCCGACGACATGGTTATCCTGGCAAAAAGGAAGTATGAAAATGTCCTCTGTGATATTGTTCAAAGAGGACTGAACATTGCGAAACAATGGTGTGACTCGGTGGGACTCAGCATCAACCCCACCAAAACCACACTAGTAGCCTTTACAAGGAAAAAGGAACCTAATCTAAAAATCATAAAAATAGGGGAGAACATCGTCGAGTGGAAAACAGGGCTAATCCTATAGATAGCAGATTACTCTGGAATAAACACGAAGACGAAGTAATAGACCCATCTCGTTAATGGCACAAATTGAATACTCATGCGCGAACCAACTCCCACTCTCGTAGTTCCCCCTAAATATTCATGCCCCTTATAAAATTGTGTTGGTATGACATGCAAAAGTAATCAGTAATCCAAAGTAAAGTAAATCCAAAGAGATGTCTAGGTACACACACAAGTCGTTAATATTAAATACACAAAGACAAGAAAAACACAATAACAACTAGCAAGCGGCGTATACGAACGAAATAAAAATTAAAACTTCTCCTTTTTGTGGTTTATGGCCTGGGCTGCCGCGGCTATACGGCAAATAGAAGCTAGCTTTTGACAGCTAAAAGGTTTTCTTTCTTTAAAATTGTGGTATTCCTGGGTAGCAATACGTTGTGTTCTATGGTAAGAAGTAGTCATATTTTAGCAGTGGAAGGGGAAAATTCAAAAATATTTGCGCATGAGTATTCAATAAAGAGATAGGTGTATACACAAAGCAACCAATTCTCTCATGGTGTGCAGGAACATTGCGGGGAAGAACTTGGGATGTAACCCACGTATTCTGCAATGGATGTACAGTCGGCTTTAGAATAGCATATACATGTTAAATGTGAATTTCGTTTACCTACCGAAGTTATAAAAACGCCCTTCTTAAACAACAAAGGAATGGCAATTTTTAAAACGCCTACATTAATGGTTTTGGGGTATTAAGTTTATTTACAAGGGTAGGTCATGTCCCGAATAAATAAGTTTTTTTCGCATTTTTGCACTGATATAATAAAAAAAAGGATTTTAATCCCAAACAAACATTTATTATCGGAGGTTCCAAACTAAGTGAAGATGTGGGCGTGGACAACTGTTTATATATATATATATATAATCAAAACCCTTCTACCATATAGTATGGTGTAGGGAGGTATTCTCTTCTTATCCATGTACGAATTTCCCCCATTCTTTCTTGTTTTTTGCTTTTGTTTTTGCCTCATTCCACGTTAGATTTCTCTCTTTGAAGATTTTTGCAATTGCTTTGTCCCAGGTATTTTTTGGTCTTCCTCTTTTGCGTTTTGTCTCTGGTCTTGCCTGCCATACTTTTTTAACTATTCTGGTATTCTTCATTCTCTGTAAGTGACCCCACCAGCTCAGTTGCCTCTTGTTTATAAAGTCCAATACAGGTTCTACTTTTAATTCGTCTCTTACTGTCTGGTTTCTTATACGGTCTTTCCTGGTTATCCCTTTCACTCGTCTTAGATATTTCATCTCCGTTGCTTGTATCTTACTCTTTTGTCTGTCGTTTATAACCCATGTCTCGCATCCGTATGTGAGTATTGGCCTATATATGGAGTGGTACACTTTCATTTTTGTTGTTCTAGATATTTCCTTTCTGTGGACAACTGTTTAACTGATTTCAAATTTATTATTATTTAAACCGTGATTGGTTACACAAAATAAAAAGGCTGTCTATTCAATGTAAGCGATTTGAGTTTGAAAATGTATATGCAATTCTGAAGCCGATAGTACACAACAATAGTGAGACCATTAATCACATATGGGGAAGTGGCTTGGGGCGCAAGGGTTAATCTGAGTACGACGAGGAAAAAAAAGATTCAGAGACTAGTCTGTTTATGTATCACTGGAGCAATGGGTGATTTTAAACTTGACCCCACTGCACATTCTGCTAGAAAGTATAAGGAAGAAAACAATATATAGAATGATCAAAGAAGGAATTATCAGGGAAAAACCTCGATCACTTCAATTTGATCAAACTTGGGAAATGCCCCAAGATGATATGCCAAAGAAATTCAACTTTGTGAGAAAATTCATCACTAAGTTAAGTAATAAATCTGAATGGGATGAAGACACCTTACAGAATTTAAACCAGAATGCCATAAAGTGGTATACGGACAATTCCAAGCTAGACGAGGGAACTGGGATAGGAGTTTTTGGACCGAGAGCCAAATACTCAGAAAGCTTGGGCACATACCCGAGCATCTTTCAAGCAGAAGTCCGAGCCATCGAAAGATGTGTGGAATTCAATATTGGAAGAAACTACCGCAGACAAGGGATTGTGATCATGTCGGATAGTCAAGCAGCCATCAAAGCGCTGAGCTCAAATATAATCAGTTCGAAGATGGTTTGGGAATGCCTAGGCAAACTAAATGAACTAGGCCAGAAGAACACTGTCACCCTCCTATGGGTCCCGCGACACATAGGAATAGAGGGGAACGAAACAGCAGATAAGCTGGCAAAAAAAGGAGCTGAAACCCCACTTTTGGGACCAGAACCATCTCGTGGGATCAGCCGTAGAGTAATCTTAGGAAAACTAAGGGAAGAAATGGAGAAGGAAAAATCCAAGTACTGGAATCAGCTGGAAGGACTGAGGCAATATAAGATACTACTGGGGAACTATGACCAGAAGAGATCTCTTAGCTGCCTCAACCTCAGTAAAAAAAGGCTCCGAATTCTAACGGGAATATTAACCGGGCATTGCCGGTTAAGAAGACACATGAAGAAACTAGGGTTAGCAGATGATGCAAAGTGCAGATTCTGTGAGGAAGAGGATGAAACCTCAATACACATACTCTCAGAATGCCTGCTTTGCAGAATTCTAGGGCTAGATACCTAGGGGCACATGAAATAGAAGAAGGGGATCTACCTGATTTGAAGCCCGACGATGTCCTAAACTTCCTCCGGAAAATAGGAATCGAAGAGCTGCTATAAATCTGAGAAAACATCAGAACATGGCAAGTAAGGGGGGACACAATAGATCCTATAGGTCGCAGTGTACTTATCACCCCTAATTTATACATACTCATCTTCTAATAATGGACATTTCTTCAATCACCCAATTACATGGCGCTGCTGCACTTCTTATTTTATCTTAATAGATACAAACAAGAGCCCCTTTGGTAAATCCAGGAGCTGCATCTACTGCCTGATACCACTTGGAAAAGGTTGTAATATGAGGAAGTGACTTATTAAAAGTATCTCTTAGGCTAGTTGCACACACACCGATTTTGGACGGCCGGTATAAAATCGGCCGATATTTTATCGACAGGATATTGGTGCAGACATACCGGATTTTTACCGGTGAAACAGTCAGTTGCACTAGTGTTGTGACACGAAATTGTTAATAATATTAATCCCAAAAAATTGGTTCTATGTGGTTACTGTATCGTCGTGAGTGTCGTAGGATGAGTAAGTGCTGGATTCATCAAATCAATCGAAGCAGAGAAAACGCGGGAACATTTTACACACTTTTTGAAGAACTAAGACTTGATAGTAGTCAATTTTTCAACTACTTTAGAATGTCAATTGCTTTTTTCGAGGAACCCCACGATAAGTTGAAAAATGAAATCCAACTTCAGAATACTAAAATGAGAAACTCCATTCCTTCAAAAGAAAGGCTTGCTCTAACATTGAGGTAAGTAATAAATAAACATACTTTTTATATTTTTAATTTTAATTATATTTTATTGAACATTTTGTTACTTTTAAACCTTTAAAAGTAATATCATGCCGTACCCTTGTTACGGTCATACATGTAATATGTTAAAATGTAAATAGAAGACATAGCAAAAATATTTGTCGCTTAAATAACATTGTAACCAATATGAAATTTTAAGAAAAGTCAAAGGTAGAATCTGAATACACCGAACCAGCAGGGGATGGGCTTGTCGAAGGGTAGCACCCTGGAGATGTGGCTGCTGAAGTGTTCCCAAAATCTTGATAGTATTGGGCAGTGGTTTGCTGTTGATGTTCAAGTGGATGTCCTTTCGAAGAGCTCGCCTTCTGGTGGGGTGATTGGGATTTGGTGGATTTTTGAATTGGTTGTTTTGGGAATTTGGATACTGATAGAAAGAAGGTGGTTGCTGTGGACAGAACTGAGGTTGGGCAGAGTTTTTGCGTTTGTTGTTTATTTTAGAAATTACTTCCAAAACACCCATTTGGAACTCGAGTAATTCACTTTCGTCGAACTTGTTCAAATGTGGCATAAGTCCGTGGAAAAAAACATCTGAGGACTTTGGGGCGGTTCTTTTAATGCTTTCATAAGTGTTAGCTCAACTTCATCAGGCTGGCGACGTCTTTTGTACCCTCACGGATTGGGGTTATTACAGTTAATGTTCTTGGGGGGTAATGTGGCTTCAACTGGATTATTTATATCTTCGTCTTTATTGTTATCTGTTTCTGTAGTTTCAAAGCTTTCTGCCACTGTGGAAGCTTTCTCGAATAGTTTGTTTAAAAACTGCATTTGGTCAGCGTAGACGTATCTCTTCATGTTTGGGGCACCAGCACCACTTTTCTGAAACCCTTTTAGTTTCTTCTTCGATTTTGAGAACGCATCCCGAAGATTGCCCCATCTCTTTGTAACTTCTTTAACTGAAAAAAAAAAATTATACTGATACTAAGCAATTTTTTCCAGATATCTTGCGAGTGGGTGCACCTTTACGGATCTACATTACACCTTCAGAGTTGGGATCTCAACTGCAAGGAAAATAGTAAAAGAAGTATGCCAAGAAATTTGGTTACTTATGAAGAATGAGTGTTTACCTGAACTCTATAAAGAATATCTTGACACCATCGCTTCTGATTTTGAAAAAAATGCCAACTTCCCACATTGCTTAGGTGCTGTTGATGGCAAGCACATTCGGATAATTTGCCCAATAAGAAATGGTTCCATGTTCTTTAATTACAAATCATATTACTCTGTAGTATTAATGGCAGTAGCTGATTCCAAATACCGTTTTATACAGTGTGTAAAAGCCAAATGGAATAAATTCATTATTTCGGTTACTGTACATATTTATAAAAAATCCCGAAACACGTCAAATTTAAATTATAACTTGACATTCTTTAACGTGAAAATGCAACCCCTACCTTCAACCCCCTTAGAATGACAGGTACAACCCCCAATTTTTTAAATGGGAAGTATAGGCTTGTGATATATCATTTGAAAGGTCTCTTCATTCTCTATTCAAAAATGTTATTGTTTTTAAATTTAATGCAAAAATTAACATAAAAAAGATTAATATCATGTTGTTACCGAAATTCGCTACAATACAATTAAAAACTAAAATGTAATGCAAAACGTAATAAAATGTAGAACACGAAAAAGAACTATGAATGTTAATGAAGTAGATGTTCAAAATGTTCTCCGCGAACGTCTTGGCAACATCCTAATCTCAAATAAAACTGTCTTCTAACATTATTTAACATATCAGGCGTGATCGACCTAATCGCAAGCGTTATTCGTTCTTTTAAGTCATTTAAATCAGAAGGTTTAGTTTTGTACACATGGCTCTTTACATATCCCCATAAAAAGAAATCTAATAATGTAAGATCAGGTGATTGCGCTGACCTCGCTTCCCTATCCACCGATTGGGAAATATTGTATCGAGGTACTGCCGGACATTAAGTTGGTAATGTGGTGGTGTTCCATCCTGCTGAAACCATATCGTATTCGCTGGAACTTGAGGGTTACCTGGATCAGGATATAAATTTGCCAACGTTGGAATGACATCATTTTGAAGTAGTGCCAAATAATTGTTGCCATTCAAGTTGACCTCAATAAAAAAGGGGCCAATGATATTGTTCCCTACAATCCCTTTCCAAATATTAATCTTTTGAGGGTATTGAGTGTGTTCTTCTCTCATCCAGTGAGGATTTTCCATGGACCAGTAGCGGCAATTTTGCCGATTAGCATGACCGTTAAGTAAAAAAGTACACTCATCAGAAAACATAACGTCTTCTAATTGGATAATACTGTTATCCAACATGTCCATCATTTGCTCACAAAAAAAGTTCTCCTATCAAAATCGTCTTCCATGAGCTCCTTAGTAGGTATCATCTTATACGGATGCAATTTATTTTCTTTTAATATGTTTGCTATCGATGTATGGCTATATATAGCATTGAATGTAGTGGATGCCTGTCTACTCGATGTATGTGGGTTTTCCTGAAACTCAAGCAACACATCTAATTTGAGTTCATCACTCAGTGCATTGGCAGCTACTTTTTTTATCTGCCTTACATGACCAAACTCGCGAAACTGCTTTTCTATTTTACTTATTGTTCCTTGGGATATAGGCGGTAAATTAGGAAATTTCTCATGAAATAGGCGAGTTACTTCCTGTTGTGTTCGGATGTTATCTCCGTAACCAATCATTTGTAAAACTGTTATTTTATGCATTTCCGTTAACCTAACCATTTTTCAGAATTGAATTGAACAAACTTTATACTTAAATTACAACAATGACAACTTAAATAAAACAATTTACTACTGCTTGTTAAAATAGCGTTGCCACGGAAATTCTTTAAAGTTTTTTAATGGTTACCATCTAAAAACCACATTGCTATGGTTTTTGTTCACTTTCTCATTATCAAGACCTAAACGGGAAATAAGTTTTAAGTATATTGTAATAAGTTTCGAGTATATTTTAGCGAATTTCGGTAACAACATGATTTTAATTTTTTTATGTTCATTTTTGCATCAAATTCAAAAATAATAACATTTTTGAATAGAGAATGAAGAGACCTTTCAAATGATATAGGTATCACAAGCCTATACTTCCCATTTAAAAAATTGGTGGTTGTACCTGTCATTCTAAGGGGGTTGAAGGTAGGGGTTGCATTTTCACGTTAAAGAATGTCAAGTTATAATTTAAATTTGACGTGTTTCGGGATTTTTTATAAATATGTACAGTAACCGAAATAATGAATTTATTCCATTTGGCTTTTACACACTGTATGTCAGGTCAGTTTAATAAATTTTTATTACAATATTTAATAACTTAACTATACAGGATGTTAAGATTAAGGAATCCTTAACTATATTATATTACAATGAGGAAAATTTAAAAATATTTTATTACCTTTGATATGTTTGGGGTTTAGATAAACACTTAATAGTTGCTATATAAACTTTACTTTGTAAGAATGTTACATACATGATACACGTTAACCCTTAACCTAAGATTTCTAAAAGTCGTTGTGGCTAAGTTGTAGTATTCCGTGATATAGTACATAACAATTCTTCCCCTTCTTAAAGCTACAAGTTCAGTCTAAGAGGGGGTTTAATGAGTCTGCCTGAACGGGATCTGGTAGGACTGTTAGGAGTATATTCAGGTGTTTGATTAAGTTTGATGTTCCTGTCTTCATGAATAGGAACTGTTTCTTGTAGTGTCTTATTAGATGTTGTAGGGATATTTGGAGGAGGAGGAATAGGAATATCAGGGTTTACAATGTTATTGGATTCATTTCCGGTTGTTCCAATACTATGTGCAATAGTTGGCAAAGTGTTAGGTAAACTCTTATTGACAACACTTGGAGTATCAACTTTTAATTCACTGTTTACTGATTCACATAGTCGAATGTCATTAGAATGTACAACTCTAACACTCTCCCCCATCTGCACCAAGTAAGTGGAATAACTAAGTACCTTAACAATTTTTCCTTTCTGCCACATTTTTGTTTGTAAATTTTTAATATAAACAATATCATTTATGGAGTACAATTTTAATTTTGGGTTAATACCAAAGTCAAGTTTCTTAGGTTGTAATACTGGTTTTAACAAATCGAATCTAGTTCTTGGTTTGATTTTAAAAATATTTTGAGCAGGTGCTGCACCTGTTACCGTTGACGGTGTGTTGCGGTAAGTAAATAAAAAACTTGCTAATCTATTGAGTATCAAGTGCTTACTGATATTCCCCTTTTTTCAAAGAATAGTGAGCGCGTTAAGCCCTTTTCACCGTTTGTACTCCTCGTTCCGCTAAACCATTGCTCTGAGGATGATAGGGTGGGCTTTTTATTGGTTTTATACCATTACTTTCGCAGAATTTACTAAATAGTTCTGAATTAAAGGTGGACCATTATCTGACACTAGCTCAACAGGTAAACCTGTTATTGAGAATATTTCTTTCAATTTTAAAATAGTTTCTCTAGCATCCGTTCCTTCATTCATCATTTTTATATCTATCCATTTTGACTTCTGATCAACAAGGATTAAAAACGTGTAATTAAATTTATGGAAGAAATCTATATGACACCTATAAAAATTGTTAGGTGCGTTTGGCCAGGGTAATAGTGAGCTACCATTTGAAAATGTCTGTGTAAGTTGACAAACCTCACAGGATGAAATGAATTTTTCAATGTCCTCATTTATACCTGGCCACCAGCAATAACTTCTTAAAAGCATTTTGGTTCTAACAACACCCAAATGTTGTTCATGAAATAAATTCAAAACCTGTTGTTGTAATACACTAGGAACAACTACTTTATTGCCTACTAAGATGCAATTATTTTCTATTGATAAATCATGCCTCTTGTGCCAAAAGGGTTTAAGGCTATCATCATGAATTGAGCTTGGCCATCCACACAGTGTAAGGTCAAAAACTTTAGATAAAATAGAATCATGTTTGGTAGCTGACGCTATGTCTGACGAATTTAAGGGTATATCATCTGTTACATTAAATGAATAAATTGAACTTGAGATTTCTGTGTCAACAGGTGTAGGCAAACGAGATAAACTATCAGCATTAGCTATTAAGGTTCCTTTCCTATATTCAATGTCATAGTCGTTATGCTGATAAGGAAATAGCCCATCTTGTTATCCGTGCCGCTGCTGTAATGGGTATTCCTTTGTGTCTACCAAAAATGAATTTTAACGGTTCATGATCACTTACCAGAACAAACTTTCGAGCAAACAGATATTTATGAAATTTATTTATTCCGAAAATAATGGCTAATGCTTCCCTTTCTAAGTTAGAGTACTGTTTTTCAGCCTTGGACAAGGTAGCTGATGCAAACAATACAGGTCTTTCAACTCCATTAACTCGGTGGCTTAAAACTGCCCCAACCCCATACCCACTTGCATCACAAGTAACATATATGGGTTTATTGGGATCATAAAGGTGAGGACATTCTCTGAAGTAATTAATTTCTTACTCAATTGAAAACATTGTTCACATTCCTCAGACCATACAAAATTACTATCAGACTTACAAAGGTCATACAATGGTTTCAGTTTTGTAGAAAGCATTGGTATGAATTTACCATAATAATTTAGTAGTCCTAAAAAGACTTAAGCTGGGTAATATTTACTGGAGATGGTGCATTCATGATACATTCAATTTTCTCACTAGTTGGGTGTATCCCTTGTACATCAATAATATGACCTAAAAATTGAACCTTAGATCTAAAAAACAAGCACTTTTTTTCATTAACTTTTACATTATATTCTTCAAAAACGTTGCAATACATTTAATACATTAATATAACATTCCTCTAAATCCTGTCCATGAATGAAAATATCATCTAGATAACAATGAACTTTTGGTAATCCGGCTAAAATGGATTCCATTATAGACTGAAATATAGACGGTGCAGAACTAACCCCATAAGTTAATCTATTGAATCTAAATAGACCTAGATGGGTATTTATTGTAAAATATTCTTTTGATGACTCATTGATCAATAGTTGCTGATATGCACTTTTTAAATCAAGTACACTGAAGCACTTGCTACCACTAAGCCCTGAGAATATGTCATTAGGGACTGGTAACACACAATGCTCAGTATCTATAACAGTATTTAAGGACCTTTTAAAATCTACACATATGCGAATGTCTGAATAATTACCCTTTTTTGGTACTACTACTATTGGACTAGCCCAACTGCTACTACTTACCTTGGAAATAATACCTGCCTGACACATACCTTTCAATTCATCTTCCACCTTTTGCTTTAAAGAATATGGCATCTCATAAGCTCTTTGAAATATTGGTTTGGAACCTTCTTTTAGTTTAATATTAGCTTTAAAACCTTTAATACAGGAATTTGGATCATCTAAAAATACACTTTGAAATTTATTTTTCAACTGATCTACTAATTTTTGACAATTACCCAGTATACTAGTATCCTTTGCTTTTGTACTAGACTCGACTTGATTTAGATTAATTTGACTTATATTATCAGATTTAATAGTGACTTTGGTACCTACCAATTTTCTCCAATCAGGATTTAAAATATCCAACCAATTACGGCCTAACAAAGGTATAAATACATTTTTACTACTTATTACAACTAGTGGTAATTTATAAATGTTATCTTTACATTTTACATTTACTACAATTTGGCCAACAATGGTAACATTTTCTCCTGTTACTACTTTTAGTTTAAATTGTACATGTTCTAAAGTAATATTAGGAAATAGTTTTTTGTAATCATTTACATGTATAACAGATTTACAAGCTCCTGAATCAACTTCCATTATTAGAATTTTGTCCTCTACATTTAATTTGACTCTTAAACTTCCATTGACTTTGTTATCTAAAAATTTAAACTTTGCTTACCTACACAATCTAAAAACCCTAACTCTAAAATGTCTTCATTACTTCTAACAACTTCACTTGCTTCTTCTTCAACTTCTTCATCATTTACTAATAAACCATGGAGTTTATTCTTCTCACATAATACTGATTTGGCTATATGCCCCATTCTGTTACATCCATAACATTTCCAGTTTATAGCAGGACATTGGTTATTACCTTGATGTATTCGTAAACATTTTTTACATCTAGGCTTCTCTCTGGAAACTTGGTATGTGTGATTCTTTCGGTCTCGTTCATTGGTAAATTGACTGCTATGTTTACTTCTTTTTTGAAACTGTATTTTATTAAGCCCTGTTCCCTCTGACATACCTTTAGCTTTGTCTTCAGCTAGCTCCATTCAATTGCAATTTGATAAGCTTTTCAAATGTAAGGTTATCCTCTGTTAATAGTCTACGCTTTATACTTTCAGCTTTCAACCCACACACAAATCTGTCCCTTAATGCATCATTAAGAAACTGACCGAATGCACAGTGTTCAACTTTACTTTTTAATTTTTGTGCAAAAAGTTCTTATATCTTCTGAAATTTCTTGACATGTGTTATAGTATTCATAACGTTCGGCAATGGTTAACCTTCTTGGACAATAGTGATTAACTAGTGATTCTTTTAAATCATTGAAAGACTTGGTAGTTACTGAAATTGGTGCTGTCAGATCCTTTAACAACCGATATGCCTCTCCCCAATTAGCGTTAAAAATAACGGTACTTTCCTTGTTTCTTCGACTTCGTTACATATAAATAATTGTTCAATTCTCTCAATATAGGAAGTCACATCGGTCTCTCTGGGATTGAACGGTTCTATGGAGCCAATTAATGCCATTTTTACTAATTGAACCACGTGGTTTACTAAAACTATTTCTTTCTACTTTACTTTGTGGCAGTTTACTTTGCCGCGTTTCACAATGACTTAGGTTCTTTTAGTACTCGTCGCCAGAATTGATATGTTTGGGGTTTAGATAAACACTTAATAGTTGCTATATAAACTTTACTTTGTAAGAATGTTACATACATGATACACGTTAACCCTTAACCTAAGATTTCTAAAAGTCGTTGTGGCTAAGTTGTAGTATTCCGTGATATAGTACATAACAACCTTATAAAGCAACTTCACACGAGTCAGAAGCTAATTTCTTTTTGTTTAACAAGTTCATCAATCAATGTTTCTAAAGATATTATTTTATTTTTCAATCTCCTTACACATTGCTGAAGGCTTCTTGTTACTGTTCTTTGCCTTTTAATAATATTTTTAAGTATGTGAAAATTCTTTGTACCTCTATTGGAACTTGAAAAATCACTACTTGTCATGTCTCCAAGATAGTGGGGTGGTCTGTTTAAGAAATTTAAAATTAAAAATGGCAAACAATGAATAATAATTATCATGTCAATTACCTTTTGTTTACAGTTTTTACCATTGATTTTGTAGATTGTTTATCTTGAGAACTGATCTCATTTGTGTTTTGTTGATCTTCTCTTTCCCAAGCACTAATAGTTGATAATGTAAGATCCATTCCTTAAAAAATTCTGTTTTTGTATATGCTATGAATGGGTACACAAAAACATATATTTAATGGAAGGTTTTTTAACCAAACTAAATAAATTACCATAAATTTTACTAACCATCTAGGGTACTTTCTGTAGTTGAAGATACACTGGGTGATAAAGGTTCTTGAGCCATTTCAAAATTTGAAACTGGTACACTAAAAGTAAAATATGAATTAGAGCTGTTTATAAATTTAATATGATATACTCGTAAAACAAGGAAAACACATAGTTACCCTAAATCAACAAATAATACATTATAAGTGAATTTGTCTTATGAAGGGTACAAAAAAATGTTTTGCTTTAAGTTTATCCATCTAATTTTCTTGTTAAATATTTAAAATTATAATAATCATTACCTAATAACTGATGTTTCTGGAACACTATCCTTAGTACTCAATGTAGATTTAGAACACCCTGGTTTTGGTAATAATTTAATTCTAAAAACCAAAATATATCTATATATTGAAGCTTTGATCTATTTAAGCATTTAGTTTTCAATTAACTTGTATACTTATTGTGAAATTAAAAAAAATGAATTACCTTTTATTAAATGGACTGGAAATAAAACTCTCAGACTCTTTTTCATTATCAGAAAAGGAATGTTTATTACTAGTTGAATCAGAGGTTGAATCACTCAGTTGGTCAATACTGAAAAAAAATATAATTTTGTCAAATATCTACAGCAACAAAATATACTTAATATGATTATCTCTCTCATGATTTATCTATAAATTATCGATTAGCGGTAAAAAACCAACTTAGAAAAAAAAATGTATTTGCCTCAAACTATCTAGCAAAGCTGCAGGCACTGCACCTTTCTTTAAATATTTCACACCGGATTTCCTATATTCAAAATCATTTGGTGTAAAATGCAAAGAGCATAGTTCTGCTCTTTTTGGCAATACCCTGTCTTCAGAGAAATCCAAAACTGAAAACCAAATTTTTCTTTCCTCAACGTTAGCCGGAAAGCTAAAAAATACGAAATTATTTTAAACTGCAACTACAAAAATGTTATATACCTATATTATTAATGAAATTTATTGTATTAACCCTTACTATGTGAAAGTCCATCTTTTTAAGAACAGTAAACAAATAAACTGTTGAATGAAACTTCTGCTATTTATTTAAAATTTTAAATGAAATGACATATGTTTCGCTAGAATTAGCATCATCAGATTGACATATTGAAGTTACATGTTGTTTGTTTGTTTGTAGCTAGGTGCCTGATGTTGATTAAGTAGTTAAGGCTAGACCAAGTATGGAAGGAATAACACATAACAATATTAAAGCCTAGATGTTATTAGCCCTTAGGAATTATCCTGGATGTATTTCCCTCTAAGATTAGTATAACTGTGCAATGATATAGAAAAAACCAGGAAAAAACTATATCATGCACACAAACAAATATTGGAAGTTATCCACTATTAAACTGATTTGATTGTTTACATTTTATACATAGATAAGACATAATTGTAAAACACAAATATATTAAGTTATTGTAAAGATCAGCATGATATAGTTTTTTCCTGGTTTTTCTATATCATTGCACAGTTATACTGATCTTAGACGGAAATACATCCAGGATAATCTCTTAGGGCTAATAACATCTAGGCTTTAATATTGTTATGTCTTATTAATTCCATACTTGGTCTAGCCTTAATACTACCTAATCAACATCTGGTGTAATTGATTTTAAAAACGTATTTTTGATTAATAGAGGAAGTTTCATTCAACCGTTTATTTGTTTACTGTTCTTGATAATATTAATACTTATTCCTTGCAAGGTAGGCTACTGTTGTAAAATATAACACAACTTAACCTGTGCAATGAGATGTTGGGATTTGAATATTTGTTATTCTTGCAAATCAAACACGTCCGAACCATAATCGTCTAAATACTAGTTGGAAATTAAATAACTAGACAAAACACAATCACAGCAACTTATTATATTATATATTATCCTTGAGATGATTTGTGTTATTAAAGTCAACAATAGGTGCGTTCTTTTTGACTGAGATCTCAGTTAATCTCAGCTCACATCGATTCAATCACTTCGAAGTGAGCTGAGATTTTTCCTCCCCCTTTACCGATGCCGAATGTGCTATGCGGTGGTATCAGTTAGAATTGAGTCGGAAATAAAGTGGTGGGGAGCAAGAAATCGTAGGTCGCGCGTTTGTCGTTCTTTTTGGTGCTTACTCACATCACTTTATATCAGGACCCCTATTTTCGAATATGTGATGTGATAGATCACTGGTGAGAAACCGGTGAACCGTATTTTTAGACTATATGATAGCTCACATCACACTTCGCTTGGTCAGACCCAGTCGAAGCAGTGAAACATGCGCATTATTATTCAGGCGTCAGCGTATTGTCAAAATCATATGTTTATCAGAGTTGTTACCGTAGTTTTGTTTTGAAACTTGCGTCTTTCATAAATAAAAGAATATAGTTGTAGTTATCATAAATAAAAGAATATAGTTATCAGTTTGAACTGCCTGAAACCCAATTTATCAAACGTTGTCAACTTTCTAGTATGTATGTTATACGTCAAAATTCTTTCATTTTTCATAAATATAACGAGGCAACGTTGTGATATCGAAAATACGACCCATGAAAGGTTTAGTCAGGGATCGATCACTTCCCTACTCACATCACATTCACTTCACATCACACGTTCGAAAATAGGGGTCCAGATCACTTCAATCGAAGTGAGCTGAGATCTCAGTCAAAAAGAACGCAACTAATAAATGATATAAGATATATACTAGATAACCTCTTTGACAATCCGTCGTATACTAAACATTGACTTGCATTGACTCCAACATTAGAGAGAGTAAGAAATTATACGCGCGACAAAAATAGACACATTTTGGTCACGTGACTTGGGGCAACAATTTGAATTATTATAGGGAATTACCTATATATAGAGATATCAGAAGGAAATTGAAAAAATTATAATTTGTTCAAATGCTGAGAGAAAAATTAGAGTGAAATTTTAAAATATTGGATTAATATTATATTAGAACTACATTGCTGTTTATTTTAATGTGATTATTAGCTTGAAATTGTAATACAATGCCAGTTATATAAACGCGTTAGAATTAAAATTTGTTTAATGAAAAATTATAAAATAATATAGAAATTGAAAGTGTTACTGTCATGTTATATTTTTAATACAATATTCTGTGAACTGTAAATTTTATATTCAATTAATATTTTTAAAACATTTACAGAAAATTAAATAAATAATATATACGCAACAGAAAATACATTTGTAAAAAAATTATTACTGGTGCTTAAATGAAATAAATTTAGAATATTTGTGCCTAATTCTATCTTTAATTTCATTTACACTTTTATTCTTATGATGTAATCTAATTGGGATTTAATTACCCATTTTTTAGTTAAATAATAAGTGTAACTACTTAGGTACCTATGGAAGGATACATTTTTATTTCTATCATACCTATTAGTACAACCGTAGACTGAACATGAATGAATCAATTTTAAGTCTTTAATAGTTTTTTTTTATAAATTAATAACTAACACTACACCGTATTAAACTCGTACAACTACAAAAATACCGAAAATCTGGATAAAATACATGCCCCACAATACTATTTTGCCGTAAATCAGCTGTTTCGACTCGTTGCATCTCACTCTTATGTTGGCGTCAATTCCTCTCTCTCTAAGCTCTATCTAGTGACTATTATATCATTGGTCAACAACAATCAATGAAAATTGCATTCATAAAATAAGGTTTATATGAGTGAGGTAGAATGGACACTCGCTTTATATGGGTCAAGCCTTATCGTTCTTGGGTCAAGCCAGCATTCGTAGTGCCATCTTTTGTCTATGAAATAAATAGATAGTTTCCTACACACAGCGTAAAGTATTATTTCATGCTAAAAACGTATGGTAGATGTCGCTAAAAGGATTTTCGATTTTTGGCACAATATTTAAAATAAAATTATGCCCATTTTGCAACACAGGTATATTAAAATAGTATATTAAACAACGCATTTCATATGGCTTTCTGTTATACCACGAGTTTTTTAAAGAACGAGTGACGAGTGTCACAACAGCCATATGAAATAAGTTGTTTATAATATTTTTTACATTTTGCCATTTTATCATTTTTTCGATTAATTTTTTATTTGTATATAAATTACGAAAATTTTGATTTTAAAAAGTATATTGGTAGCACCGTGTAATTTATAACATTTGACATTTTTGAAATTTAAATTATCAAATGTTATTGTTTTAAAATATTGTAAAATGAATTATACACAAATAATAATATATTATATAAGTAAAAGATGATATATTCATATTCACAAATACTTAAAGAACACTACAAAGTTAATAAATTGCTATAGCTACAAATGTCATTGTCAATAGTCGTGTCATTAGATACTTTACTCATGTTGCCAACCATTTAAAACAAAAATTTGCGTCGTAAAAGTTACATTATGATACGCAAATGCGTTTTATAATTAAGAATAATTTATGCGCCAACTTCTGACAAATTTGTAGGACAAGTACTGAAATAGTTTTACAATAGATATCAGAACTTTTTGTTGTAGAACTGCGCTTTAAAATAGGTGATGTTTTTTATAGCAAACCCTTTCTTTATTGCGTATACTTTTTCTGACTTCCACACGTTTCACCTCCTGAAATTGCTTGTTTAAGATGTTCCTTGCTATATGTATATAGAGTGTGTACTAATTTTGTCAAGATTTGAAGCTTGCGGCTGCAAGAAGTATCTGGGAATTTTGTTTGTTGAAGAGTGTCATTAACAAAATTAAGGTATTTGACTTCAAGGGAGTCGAAAATGTCCTGAATATATCCGGAAAAAGGGAAAACGATTCCTTTGTTCTTGCCGGATGAGGGAGACACTTTCGCTGTGCTACCTAATAACCATAAGTACGAACTATGTATATTTCCATATTATTGAAAATGGTGAATTAAATAAAAAGTTTATTAGATGAAGAGAAAACTTTATTAATTAGGAAACACTAATCTATATAAAAAATGCATTGTTCAATTGTTACACAAATTAAGACATAAAATAAAAAATACTATTATACTAAACATATTAAGATTAGTTAAATGAGTAAAATATAGAGACATAATCAAAGTAGGGCTGAATAATACTGTTATACACTGTTATTTTTGTTTAAATTAACAAACTTTGAGATATATGGTTAAAAAAATATACTTTAGTGTATGTAATTGAAATAAGAATCAAAATTAAACAATTATCAAACTGATAACCTGAATATTTACAAGCAGAAACAAAACAAACAAAATGAATTCGCTCATTATTAACATGAAGGTGTACATCACCAATATTAATAGATCTGTGCATAAATTTCGTAGTGAAGATCACCACAATGATGCGGGTCCTATATCCAATGATTGGCCCAAACAGCAAACTTACCATCGAAAATAAACTTCTACTTTATAAACAGATAATTCGGCCAACATTGATTTATGGGTACCCCGTGTTCTACTGAGCCTCTAAGGAAGCCTTCCAGCGACTGCAAGTTGTGCAGAATAAATGTCTGCGCATGGCGGTATGGAAAGGCGGACCTCGCTATCCGAGGAACACATGGTTACATGAGTTTGCAAATTTTTCATTCATTAAAGACTATGTTTAGATGTGTACAATTTAGCAAAAAGATTTTATAAATACAGCATACCAGACAATCTGAACCAAATTCTAAGGAAGCTATTTCGATAGCGAAACGGCTGTCATTACATTTAAAATATTTAAAGAATAAATAGTGGAAGTTAATTCAACCTTTTAGTTGTTTATTGTTCTGAATAAGATGAAATTTCACATAGTAAGGGTTAGTACAATAAATTTAATTAAGTCATCTTCGAGAGAAGAATTAACCGATTGTATAAGAAGTTACATAAGAAAAGATATCTTTTACTGCATGAAGAAATTTTCAATTCATCTTCTTCCTTAATGTACTCTCAACTCTTTTATTTTGATAGAAACACTATAATTCTGTACTATATACACTTATTTTATTTGAATTAAACAATAATCAAATTCAAAAGGTCTTTTTACAACCACATAGACGGAGTGAATGATAGAATGTATGTATTTATTATTATGTTAGCATGAATGAGGAATGAATGAACCGTTTCAATTTTAATTAGTTTTTCTATATATTTACATGTCATTTATACATTTAAAAATTATACCTAAATATGTTTCGGTGTGCAAACCTGTTTTTCTGAGTTTTCAGATCGGACGGATCTATAGACCCATCTCGTTAATGGCACAAATTGAATACTCGTGCGCGAACCAACTCCCACTCTCGTAGTTCCTCCTAAATATTCGTACCCCTTATAAAATAGTGTTGGTATGACATGCAAAAGTAATCAGTAATCCAAAGTAAAGTAAATCCAAAGAGAAGTCTAGGTACACACACAAGTCGTTAATATTAAATACACAAAGACAAGAAAAACACAATAACAACTAGCAAGCGGCGTACACGAACGAAATAAAAATTAAAACTTCTCCTTTTTGTGGTTTATGGCCTGGGCTGCCGCGGCTATACGGCAAATAGAAGCTAGCTTTTGACAGCTAAAAGGGTTTTTTTCATTTAAATTGTGGTAATCCTGGGTAGCAATACGTTGTGTTCTATGGTAAGAAGTAGTCATATTTTAGCAGTGGAAGGGGAAATTCAAAAATATTTGCGCATGAGTATTCAATAAAGAGATAGGTGTATTGTGGAATTTAACGACTGGGTAATGCATATTGCAAGGAACCAGTGACGGGGCTAAGAGATTGGTAACGCATGGAAATGAAGAGGAGCATAAAATATTTTATTATATTTTGTACGGCTTTTCTGTCAATCTACAGTGTGTAAAAGCCAAATGGAATAAATTCATTATTTTGGTTACTTCAACCCCCTTTGAGTGACAGGTACAACCCCCAATTTTTTAAATGGGAAGTATAGGCTTGTGATATATCATTTGAAAGATCTCTTCATTCTCTATTCAAAAATGTTATTGTTTTTAAATTTAATGCAAAAATTAACATAAAAAAAATTAATATCATGTTACCGAAATTCGCTACAATACAATCAAAAACTAAAATGTAATGCAAAACGTAATAAAATGTAGAACACGAAAAAGAACTATGAATGTTAATGAAGTAGACGTTCAAAATGTTCTCCGCGAACGTCTTGGCAACATCCTAATCTCAAATAAAAATGTCTTCTAACATTATTTAACATATCAGGCGTGATCGACCTAATCGCAAGCGTTATTCGTTCTTTTAAGTCATTTGAATCAGAAGGTTTAGTTTTGTACACATGGCTCTTCACATATCCCCATAAAAAGAAATGTAATAATGTAAGATCAGGTGATCGCGTTGGCCATTCAATCGATCCTCGCCTCCCTATCCACCGATTGGGAAATATTGTATCGAGGTACTGCCGGACATTAAGTTGGTAATGTGGTGGTGCTCCATCCTGCTAAAACCATATCGTATTCGCTGGAACTTGAGGGTTACCTGGATCAGGATATAAATTTGCCAACATAGGAATGACATCATTTTGAAGTAGTGCCAAATAATTGTTGCCATTCAAGTTGCCCTCAATAAAAAAGGGACCAATGATATTGTTCCCTACAATCCCTGCCCAAACTTTAACCTTTTGAGGGTATTGAGTGTGTTCTTTTCTCATCCAGTGAGGATTTTCCGTGGACCAGTAGCGGCAATTTTGCCGATTAGCATGACCGTTAAGTAAAAAAGTACACTTATCAGAAAACATAACGTCTTCTAATTGGATAATATTGTTATCCAACATGTCCATCATTTGCTCACAAAAAAAAGTTCTATCAAAATCGTCTTCCATGAGCTCCTGAGTAGGTATCATCTTATACGGATGCAATTTATTTTCTTTTAATGTTTGCTATCGATGTATGGCTAGCATTGAATGTAGTGGATGCCTGTATACTCGATGTATGTGGGTTGCTTTTTTTATCTGCCTTACATGACCAAACTCGCGAAACTGCTTTTCTATTTTACTTATTGTTCCTTGGGATATAGGCGGTAAATTAGGAAATTTCTCATGAAATAGGCGAGTTACTTCCTGTTGTGTTCGGATGTTATCTCCGTAACCATTATTTGTAAAACTGTTATTTTATGCATTTCCGTTAATCTAACCAGTTTCAGAATTGAATTGAACAAACTTTATACTTAAATTACAACAATGACAACTTAAATAAAACAATTTACTACTGCTTGTTAAAATAGCGTTGCCACGGAAATTCTTAAGTTTTTTAATGGTTACCATCTAAAAACCACATTGCTATGGTTTTTGTTCACTTTCTTATTATCAAGACCTAAACGGGAAATAAGTTTTAAGTATATTGTAATAAGTTTCGAGTATATTTTAGCGAATTTCGGTAACAACATGATATTAATTTTTTTATGTTAATTTTTGCATTAAATTTAAAAACAATAACATTTTTGAATAGAGAATGAAGAGACCTTTCAAATGATATATCACAAGCCTATACTTCCCATTTAAAAAATTGGGGGTTGTACCTGTCATTCTAAGGGGGTTGAAGGTAGAGGTTGCATTTTCACGTTAAAGAATGTCAAGTTATAATTTAAATTTGACGTGTTTCGGGATTTTTTTATAAATATGTACAGTAACCGAAATAATAGAGACATAAAGCAATTCTAAAAATTTATCACGTATCCTTATCCGTATACGTAACGTAAAGGAGATACGTAACTAAGCAAAAAGAAGCATAAAGCAAATGCGTTTGTAATGTAACGTAACCATTCATGTGTTTTAATTTTTTACTTTAAAAATATAGCCCCGATATCTACCTTAACAAAATAATGTCGTCATTGCCACTGCAAAATAATATTTTTTTTTTTAATCCATTATCTCATATCACAGAAATGTTTTTTGTGATTGATGAACAGAAAATAAGGTTATGATTTTTGAGCATACAACATCACTTTTATCGCTAAGATAGAAAAACGCGATCACGGAACACAATAATGTGATACGTTACGATAGATACGTGTGACGGATTGATACGTTTCACGTAACGTAACGAAACCCACGTATCGCTTCTGCACATGCGCATTGCGATACGTATACGGATACGTAGTGATTTTTAGAACTGCATTTAAGTCCCTAATGAATTTATTCCATTTGGCTTTTACATACTGTATGTAAACAAAAATTATACAATTTGAGATTAATAAAGATATTTAAATGATCGACACAAGTATATTTTTTATTTAAGATGATCGCATCAGCCAATTGGCTATTGACGAATAATTTCTTCAGTGTTTACATTACATTGGTATTTTTACATTGGCGGTTTATATTTACAGGTTTTTTGGTATTCATATTTATATGTATAATACAGTTTTTATATTAAATTTAGAACATTAATTAACACTAAAAACTTTTTTAAATTTATAATGTTATTTTGTGTACCTAGGACAACCGACAGTTTGCCAAATAGCAGACTGCACGACACGCGTTGAGCTGCTAAAGCAGGGCATTCCTCCAAAATATGTTTAATTGTTAATGTTTTGTTACATTTTTCACATTTAGGTTTCTCTTTGGTAGTGAATAAATGGCTATGGGTCAATCGCGTATGACCTAGTCGTAGTCGGGTTAATAATACCTGGTCTTTGCGATTTTTTGGAATAATTGGCCAGGGTTTTGTTGACTTTTTGACTTCACTAAGTTTGGCTGTTGATAATTTCCACTTGTTTTCCCACCTACCTCGCACTATGCGTTTAACCGCCACTTTTATATCCGCGTTCGTCAGTGTTTTCGTACACTCCGCACAATCACTTACTGCAACTTCCTTAGACGCGCTGTCTGCTGCTTCGTTTCCTTGAATTCCTATGTGGGATGGTATCCAGAAAAATGTTGTTTGTTTTCCGTTTAGGCAGCCAGTATGTAATTCTTGTTTTATTTTTAGCACTAATGGATTTTTTGAATGGATGTGTTGGATTGAACTGAAAGAGTCCGTTAGTATGAGAAATTTTAGATTCTTTGACTTGTTGACGGTAAGCATAGCTTGGTAGATTGCGTATAGCTCAGCTGAGAAAATTGAATAATCTGTAGGGAGTTTAAATTTATTTGAGGACGTTGGTGTTATGAACGCAGCACCTGTACCTTGGTTTGACTTGGATGCTTCTGTGTATATATGCTCATGGTCTGTGATATTAGCGAGCGTTTCGTTAAAAGCAGTTTTAATTAAACTCGGATTTAATGTGTATTTATTGAATGAGGAGAGTTGTGTAAGGCATTCTGGGCATTTAGTTTGCCATGGTGGGACTGGGAGGAATTGGGACGGGAAACATTCTGGAAGTGTATAGTTTAGAGCATTTAAGTAACTTCTAATTCTTGCATAGAAGGGTTTGGCAGTTCTTGGTTTATTTACAAACAGATTTTGAAATTTTTTTGTAAAGCAATTTTGTATAGTAGGGTTGTTTGGATTTGATCTGATTGTGGTTCCATATACTATACTTAAATAGATTCTCCTGTCTTCTAAGGCTTTCGATTGGTGAAGTACGGAATGCTCCTGATATCAAACGTAGAGATAGATTATGAATGCTGTCCAGTTTTTTTAACAGAGTTTTGCTGGCTGTAGAATAAACAATAGAACTATAGTCCAGTTTTGATCAGATAAGGGTTCTATATAGAGTCAGTAGTATTTGACGGTCGGCACCCCATTCTTTGTGGGCCAGCGCTTTAAGGAGGTTTACTCGCTTCTGGCAGGATAAAATCAGATCTTTAATGTGAAGGTCCCAAGTTAAAGATTGTTCGAAGGTCATGCCTAGGAATTTTACAGAAGTTGCACGTTTTAGGTCCTAGTTGTATAGTTTTAATGTGGGAGTTAATTCGACGTTTTTCTTTGAAAAAAGAATAAATTTAGATTTTTCAGTGGAAAAAGTAAAGCCTGTTTTAAGTGACCATAGCTCAATATGCTGGATAAAGTTTTGTGCATGAGAAAATATATTTTTTATGTTATTACCTTTGCAAAAAGCCACAAGATCATCCGCATAGACACGTGCTTTTATAGGTGGTTTCAGGTTAGAAAGAATGTCATTAACTGCAACTATAAAGAGAGTAGGACTTATAACAGAAGCTTGAGGTGAACCATTTTCTAGATGCATCACATCAGATGTTGTGCCGTTTGTCTTAACTCTGAAAGTCCTGTTTTTAAGGAAATTTTTAATAAAGATTAAACTGTGACCTTGAACGTTCCATTTATAGAGTTTTTTAATGATATAATCATGCCAGGCTGTATCGAAAGCTCTTTTTATATCAAAGAAAATTGCTAGACATTTACTTCGTAATGCGAATGCTTCATTAATATCACTTTCCAAATCTACGATATTGTCCATGGTCGATCTCTGTCTTCTAAAACCACTTTGCTCTGGAATAATCAATTTTTGCTTTTCCAAAAACCACAGTAGTCTGTTGTTAATAATTTTTTCCATTAGCTTACAAGTGGAACATGTCAAAGATATCGGACGGTAAGATTGCGGATCTGTTTTAATACCACTTGGTTTTTGTATTGGTATTATTGTAGACTCACGCCATTTTTTTGGAAATTGGTGTTGTAACCAAATCTTATTAAATAGATCTAGCAATCGTGCATGTGCATTGAATGGAAGATGTTTGAGGAAAGTGGGATGTATATCATCTGGCCCAGGAGAGCCTTCTTTAAGACTAGATAAAGCTTCTTTATGCTCTGATTGAGAGAGGGGTAGATTAAGTGGGTCTTCTGGATCGAATGTGATGTTAATTTTCTTTTCCTCCTCCTGGTGTTTGTTAATAAGAAAGGCTTTACTGTAGTTGCCATTACTGGACCGATTTTTGTAAGTATTTGCAAGGATTGTGGCAATTTTTGCATTGTGAGTAACAATTTTTTCAATGGTTGGAAGACTTTTAATATGCTGATTGCTATTTAAACCAGATATTCTTCGTACTTTTTTCCAAACTTCTGTCATAGGGGTCTCAGTGTTTAAAGTTGAAACATATTCGGTCCAAAATTTGCGTTTGGCACTTTTTATGACATGTTTTGCTATAGCACGTTGTTTTGAATATTCAATTTTATACTGAACTTTTGTTTTGTACCGCTTGTATTTGTTAAAGGCTTTTTTACTTGATTCAATAGCTGATTTGCATTCGCTCGTCCACCATGGAACAGGATTACATTGTTTTAAGCGGGTAGTTTTGCCTACTGATTTCTCTGCTGCTTGCGTTATAATGGCTAGAAACTTCTCAAGGGACTCGTCTATGTTTGAAGTTATTTCAAAAGTTGTCATGTTGTTTTCAATTAAACTTGAAAATAGATTCCAGTTTGCTTTCTTTAAGTTCCATTTTGAATTGAAGTACTGTACATTTTGATTTTTGTTATTGTACATAATAAGTGGGTAATGATCACTGTTGTATACAAAGTCCAATCTATCCCATGTCAGCAGCGGAATTAGGCCTGGTTCACATATAGAGAGGTCTATGCAAGAGGATTCACCAGACTGTATATTGAATCTAGTAGGTCTACAGTCATTAAGCACAGATAGGTTAAAGTGATCAATTACCTCTTCCAGTAATCTTCCTCTGTTGCTTATAGTAGATGAGCCCAATAAAAAATTATGAGCGTTAAAATCTCCTGTAATAATTCTGGGTTGAGGAATTTGTTCTAACAGATCGGTTATTTCTTCTGTGTCCACTTGGATTGATAAAGGAAGGTAGATGTTGCAAATGTAGATATTAGGGTTTGAAAGTTTAATACTAATGGCTTCTAAATTTGTATGAAGGGGAATTTCTGTAGCTTCGATTGAGTTTTTAATAAAAATTGCCACTCCACCACTGGCTTTTGCTGGATTATCTCGGTGTTTGCAATAGCTTTTAAAATTGTTTAAA
>JAYKXQ010000023.1:0-132707 GCA_035357415.1 Ophraella communa | reverse complement strand
ACGTACGTCTAGCTTCTAAGGCATTATCATTCGCTAATCCGTACAAAAAATGCATATTAGCCATTTCAACATTAGTAAGCACTGGTATAGTTATTAACTAAACACAGAGTCAATCAAATAAAAATGTACGATTTTTGCGTTGGTTTTCAAATTTGACACTTGTCAATATTATTTCAAAGGCCACTTAGAATAAGCATGTTTTTGCGTATTACTTCTAAAAACCAGTAGCGTCACCGGGAAAAAATAATTTCACGTACAATCAGAACTGACTTATTACAATAAATTCAACACCCTGTATCTCATGAACGACAACACCTATCACACATGTTTATATGAACTTTTCGTCTTAAAATTGAGTAACGAAGCGCCCCATATTTTAGATTACTTAAGAAACACCCTGTACATTTTCCCTATTTTAAAATATCAATTAAAACTTACTCCCTACCTGTTATAACTTGTTATAAACTTTTTAAAAGTACCTAAAACATTTTAAAAATGAAAGTAAATAAATACCTTCCCTTATTTTCTTTAAAAGTTTATTCAGATTATATTTAAACCCAACTCTAACTTGTTAATGAATTTTTTTTATGGATCAAACAAAATATACGATGCATGAAATAGTCAATTGTTAGCACAAATTCCGTGCAACAAAATCAACTTTACAATAGGGAATAACATAAAATTGACTAGAGTTATCCAGTCGACTAACAAAACATGAAAATACATTTTTCCTTTTATTAGTAATTTTTCAGCCCGGCTTGACTTCTATTGTGTTCGCCATATTGTGCTAACGACCTACAGTCATTGAATACGAACACGAATTAAAATATTGATGGACGATAAGGGTACTTTTTTAACGAATAGCTTTTTTGTTTTCGAATTGATACGACTAATAAAACTATTTTATGATTATGTAAATTGGATTTGTACAATATGATACATTTAATATCGATTCATATAGACAGAAAAGGTTATTTAAAATTTGTAGTTTACGAGACAAATTGCAAGAAAATAACCGCTGCAGCACAAAATATTCACAAAGATTTCGTAACAACGTCTTTGATGTCACCATAATCAATTTAAATTTTGGTATTTTGGTATTACAGAAGATCAAAACAGAAAAGGAAATAGATATTGCTTTAACAGGTCGGCTGAAAAGTCCCCGGTCTGACCTATAGATGACGACACTAGAATTAAATCCATTTCATTTTTAGATAGTATCAACCTTAAAAAGATTCGTGTAAAAATTTGACAGCTGTCGGACTATTAGTTTGTAAGATATTACATTTTTAGTGAAGCAACTTTTGTTATTTTCAAAAAGATGGAAAAAAAAGAATTTCGTGTGCTTATTAAATATTGTTATTTGAAAGGAAAAAATACAGTAGAAGCAAAAGCTTGGCTTGATAATGAGTTTCCGGACTCTGCGCCAGAAAAATCAACAATCATTGACTGGTACGCAAAATTCAAGCGTGGTGAAATGAGCACCGAAGACGGTGAACGCAGTGGACGCCCAAAAGAGGTGGTTACCGACGAAAATATTAAAAAATCCACAAAATGATTTTGAGTGACCGTAAAGTGAATATGATCGAGATAGCTGACATTCTAAAGATATCTAAGGAACGTGTTGGACATATCGTTCACGAATATTTGGGTATGCGGAAGCTCTGTGCGAAATGTGTGCCAAGCGTGCTCACAATCGACCAAAAACAGCAACGAATTGATGATTCTGAGCAGTGTTTGCAGCTGTTAAGCCGTAATAAACCCGATTTTTTGCGTCGATATGTGACTATGGATGAAACTTGGCTCCATCACTACACGCCTGAGTCCAATCGACAGTCAGCTGAGTGAACTGCGGCCGGTGAACCGCCACCAAAGCGTGAAAAGACTCAACAGTCAGCTGGAAAAGTTATGGCCTCAGTTTTTTGGGATACACACGGTATATTGTTAATCGACTATTTGGAAAAGGGAAAAACAATCAACAGCGACTATTACTGTGCATTATTGGAGCGATTGAAGACCGAAATCGCGAAAAAACGGCCCCATATGAAGAAGAAAAAAGTGTTGTTTCATCAAGACAATGCACCGTGTCACAAATCATCGAAAACGATGACAAAATTGCATGAATTGGGCTTCGAATTGCTTCCTCACCCACCGTATTCTCCAGATCTAGCCCCCAGCGACTTTTTCCTTTTCTCTGACCTGAAGAGAATGCTCGCGGGGAAAAAAAATTGACTCTGATACTGAGGTAATCGCCGAAACTGAAGCCTATTTTGAGGACAAACCGAAGGAGTACTACAAAAATGCTGTCGAAAAGTTGAAATGTCGCTATAATCGCTGTATCGCCCTTGAAGGCAACTATGTTGATTAAAAAAAAATGAATTTTGTCAAAATATTGTGTTTTACTATGGTAGACCGGGGACTTTTCAGCCGACCTGTTAGTGGTACACAAAGAAGATCAAATATGGAATTGTTAAAAATGGGATTAAGACTATGAGGGTTGAAAATCCAGATTATTTATAGATTTGGTAGAAATTAACATATTCAAAGCAACTAGACGAAAAATTTTAACAATTTTTAACTCCAATGATAAAATTAGTAATTTCGAAATTAGTATAACTTAATTATTTCTTAAAATTTGACAAAATTTAGTATATTAAATTAAAATTAAGAATTATACAACTTTCCCTGAAGTTTTAACATACTGCTTCTAGAGACAATACATATCAAAATGATCTTGTGAGCAAATATTCATAATTATAGAGATTTTGGTTGACATTTCTGTTTAGTACTGCTCATGATATACCTATGGGTCTATTTTTATGTTTTAACTTGCAATAATAAAGTTGTTTTTGTTCAATGGCAGGCATTAATAAATTACAAATTGGCTTTGATGCATTTTAAGTCAGTTTCACTTATCTACGAGTACAAAAAAAATCGATATTTTGTCGTCAAAGTTGTTCCTTTTCGTGGTTTATTTTATATCCTAAATATGTACAGCAACATTAAAACAAATGTGTTAAATCAAGTTAAATTTGGACATTGGAAAATATTTTTAACTGGCCGCCTTTTTATAGAGACAAAATTTAGGGTACATGCCTAAAAACTCAAGAAGAGATAACCAAATTTTTGGAAGAATCTTCCAACGAAACTTCTGGTAAAAGTTGCTACAATCTTCCGCTTGGAAGGTACTTTTAATATAGTTAACAATTATTAAATGAAATAATTAGTTTTTGTTATATATAGTTGTTGCTTAGTATTTTGTTATGAATATAATTTTTTAAATTGTTTAATTTTTTATTTTTATAAATGTTCTCGCTCGTAGAAAAAATACTGTTCCTAGCTCTCGCGCAAAGCGTCTTGTTCGCACTCGATTGCTGCCCGAACTCCGCTTCGCGTCGTTCGGTCAACTGCAGCCAGCGTGCGAACAATTCTTACTTTGTGCACTAGTTAGGAAATATACTATAACACACCAATTCCACAATGTCCAATGAATAAATACTAGCTGGAAAACGTTAACAACAATTTTTATAATTTTAATAACATTTTTAAGATTACTTTAAAAACAGACGTATGTTCTGGAAATGCAAATTTTTAAACATAAATGTATTGATTGGCACATCTAATAAAATTGAAATAAAACACACAACCTGCATCAAAAGTTTTAAAGGTTATTTTAAAAATTATTCACTTCATTTTTTGTTTTAACATTTATCGCAATGAAAAAGTTCTAACCTCAATGTTTTAAAATTACATTTTTTAAATGTTCATGAAACAGTAGCTGGGTAGTACTAGTAATGTTGTATTTTTGGAAAAGTTGTAATACTCACAATGAAATTTAGACAAAAGCACTTAACTAAATATTCATGAACCAAATAATATAGCCAATATTGTAGTCTAAGAGTATTCAAATGAAGTTTAAGGAGTATTTATCCGCTAAGTTGTAATTTGTTTACTAGATTATTTTGAAAGCATTCATAATTTATAAAAAGTTAACAATTGAATATAATAAATAAATTATCTACCATTTATATCACAAAGCGAGGACGTTTAGATTGAAATTAAAATATCTTTTTTGATTTCAGTGCTTTCACATGTCCTCACTGCAAATCCGTTTTTAGAATTATTTAACATTGTTAGACCTTCTTCTAAAAAAAATTTCGCAGTCTCATTATTTCTTTTAAAGCCTTACTATTGCTTGGAGTTTTTTCTGTCAACTTAACAGGTCGTCTGAAAAGTCCCCGGTCTACCATAGTAAAACACAATATTTTGACAAAATTCATGTTTTTTATTCAACATAGTTGCCTTCAAGGGCGATACAGCGATTATAGCGACCTTCCAACTTTTCGATACCATTTTTTGTAGTACTCCTTCGGTTTGTCCTCAAAATAGGCTTCAGTTTCGGCGATTACCTCAGTATCAGAGCCAAATTTTTTCCCGCGAGCATTCTCTTCACGTCAGAGAAAAGGAAAAAGTTGCTGGGGGCTAGATCTGGAGAATACGGTGGGTGAGGAAGCAATTCGAAGCCCAATTCATGCAATTTTGCCATCGTTTTCGATGATTTGTGACACGGTGCATTGTCTTGATGAAACAACACTTTTTTCTTCTTCATATGGGGCCGTTTTTTTGCGATTTCGGTCTTCAATCGCTCCAATAATGCACAGTAATAGTCGCTGTTGATTGTTTTTCCCTTTTCCAAATAGTCGATGAACAATATACCGTGTGTATCCCAAAAAACTGAGGCCATAACTTTGCCAGCTGACTGTTGAGTCTTTCCACGCTTTGGTGGCGGTTCACCGGCCGCAGTCCACTCAGCTGACTGTCGATTGGACTCAGGCGTGTAGTGATGGAGCCAAGTTTCATCCATAGTCACATATCGACGCAAAAAATCGGGTTTATTACGACTTAACAGCTGCAAACACTGCTCAGAATGATCAATTCGCTGCTGTTTTTGGTCGATTGTGAGCACGCGCGGCACCCATTTCGCACAGAGCTTCCGCATACCCAAATATTCGTGAACGATATTTCCAACACGTTCCTTAGATATCTTTAGAGTGTCAGCTATCTCGATCATATTCACTTTACGGTCACTCAAAATCATTTTGTGGATTTTTTTGATATTTTCGTCGGTAACCACCTCTTTTGGGCGTCCACTGCGTTCACCGTCTTCGGTGCTCATTTCACCCCGCTTGAATTTTGCGTACCAGTCAATGATTGTTGATTTTGCTGGCGCAGAGTCCGGAAACTCATTATCAAGCCAAGCTTTTGCTTCAACTGTATTTTTTCTTTTCGAATAACAATATTTAATAAGCACACGAAATTTTTTTTTTAATCTTTGAAAATAACAAAAGTTGCTTCACTAAAAATGCAATATCTCACAAACTAATAGTCTGACAGCTGTCAAATTTTTACACGAATCTTTTGAAGGTTGATACTATCTAAAAATGAAATGGATTTAATTCTAGTGTCATCTATAGGTCAGACCGGGGACTTTTCAGCCGACCGGTTAAAGCAATTAAGTTTTTAATGGTATAATATTTAAATTTGTCATTCCTGGAGGCCCTAATAAAGAAGGATAAACTGTTATCAAATGAGAAGATTGTTATCGGATCTTCATACAGTATGATGCAAATGTATGGAATAAATTAATTATTTCAGAAGCAGAAGAAAAACAAGCAAACTGAAAAAGTGAAAAATTGTTTCCACCTGCACCCAGGGTAAGGAAACTTAACAGTTTCTATACCAAGCTTGACCGTTTTTTATAAAAAAAAAACAACTACTTCCTGGGTTATACGCCCCAACGGACATTAAATTACATTTCAATAGAAAACGTGATGGCGACAGACTTCGTCGATACTTACAACCATCTCTAAGTATGTCAAAACGTTCTGAGTACTTATAACCTCAAAAATGTCCAAATTTACGATAGAGCTGTCAGTCGCCAGATTGCAACACCAGGGTTGCCAAATTTCGAAATATAATAGGCAACCCTCGTATTAGATAGTACCATTACTTCTTTTGAGTAATTCTGTGATCCAGGTTTTCCTTACAATCCTTACATTTTGTTTTATAGTTTCGGAATTTTTGTTATTTTATATCATATAATTTTGTAACGAAACATGTAAAAAAGCCTTGGCCTGTTTGATTCTTAAATAAATAAATAGTAATTTACCCATTTTCTAGAACGTTTAAAAATGTGACTTTAGAGCTGTTTAATATAAAATTTAATGGAAACCGACCTTGACAGTATGCTGTAAAATTTAATGATGGGCACAGCTGGTGAATCTTTGAGGGATATTTTAACGGTTTCTAACAAATGGATTAAGGAAAATGGGTCAACGACAAGATTATGCCTCTCTTTAAATTTTAATAAATTTGTAAAACTCCCATAAAGTGTGTATTGCACAATAGGCGGTTAAGAAATTAGCAAGTTGAGTAACTTCAACCAGCAATAAACAGATATTAATAATAAAAAATTTAATATATTTTTTAAAAGCAAATTAAACTATATTTTAAATAAATATACATATTACGTAAACTGAAATAGATTCTAGCTCGGTGGTTCAGCTAAATATAGCAGTTTGCTTCGAAGCAAACACTAGTTTAGTATGTGGTGTTGTATTGATGGCATGCAAATGCAGAAAATAATTGATGATACTTGTGAGCTTCTACTTACTGTTCTATTTGCTAAATTTTTAACTCGACAATTGAGATAGGCAGTCTTTCCAAGTAATGCTGTGACGTTTTTCGATGCAGTTGCATCGAAATGAGGACCTCTGGTCGTACTTTCGGCCAAAGAGTTTCCAGTGTTAGATCCTCCAGTTTGAGCTCCTTGAACTGCAATAAACAGACAAAAATTAGCAAATAAAATAATGCACATATATTTATATTTCTATTAGTATTCATTGTTAAACATATGGCTATTTTTGTAGATAGAAATTTGACAGTCGAAAAATATTTAAGCATGAATAGAGATGAAGTTGTCCAACTTATATCCCAACCCAATAGATCCTAATCTACTGGATGAAAATATCTGGTTCCAGCAGGACGGAGTAACCCCATTATGTTTTAATTGTAAGAAATTACTTGCATGAAATTTTCCCCAATAAATGTATTGGAAGAAGAGGTACTATCGAGTGGCCAGCTAGATCGCCAGACCTTACACCCTTGGATTTTTTTTGTGAGCAACAATATTAGACAGCAATATAAGACAATCTAGTTGATTATTTCTCTCAAAAGGCTTCGAAGGCTGATTCATAACTATGATTAACTATGATTTTCAAAACATTATTTTTTAAACTAGGTTTCTAACAGCTATTAAATTCAATCTCACCTTAAAAATAAAGATTAAAAAAATAAAAAGCTAACAACCAACATTTTTCTTTTCTTAAATGAATTTTTTGTTTTGCAGAGGCAACATATTTACCATTTAATATCAAAAATTCATACTTTTAAGTTTAAATTTTACAAAAATAGCATCTGGCTGTTTTCTCATTTTGTTACGCTGACTGAACTATTGTTTCTTTCGAATTTGAGACTTAGTTTGTAAAGTTATTGCAAGTACTTACGTAAGATTATTAAACCATAATAATTCTTCCCATTTTAACTCTCCAAACTTTTTCTAACCGGAATTCATTTCTTTCAATAAAGTTAATTTCCTTTTAATCTCGAAGAAAATTTAAATCTGATTTATAAACGGGAAAACATAACCACCTTCGTTTCCTTCTTCAGGGAATTGATTGATTTTGTTTATTTATACCAGTCGAATGACGAATTTCTATAATAAACTTGTAAAAAATAAAATTGAACAATAAAAACGAATAATATAGTCAATAAGATGGGTTTCTTACAGGTGTAAGATATTTTTGAAAATTTTGGTTTAATTTTATAGATGTTAAATAAAAAATTATTACTGCTTTGTAACATGTTCATTGACATGTTCCGAGCGTAAAATCAATTTAATCACACGTATAATTAAATCCTGCACTTAATCATAAATGATAAAACATTTTTCACTATCCCACGACTTCAAACCATTAAAAAAATACCTTTCGGACGACCAATAGACACAACCGTTTTTGAACGTTGAGAACCTGTTAAAAACTAACCAATCAGAACGCTCGAATTCCTCCCCTAACGAAAATGAACCGTTAATATAATTGTAACGCAGAGAGAACTATTCCCTTTAGCCTTCTGCCTTCAAAGAAAGAACATCATTTTGCGTATTAACGAATTCTTACCTTAGCCGTTGTAAGTACAAAATTTTTATTATTAGACATTTTAATTCATTTATCAATTTATCTTTATTACTCAGTTGAACACAGATATTAATAGCATTTCAAAATAATAATTTCTAGATATTTTTATAGATAAGCAAAGCCATAATTGAACCTTTTTTATTTAGCCACGTGGCAATTATGTTAATATGCATGTATTTTTAATATAATTAGTAATCGACATTATTTAATATTTTTAAATGAACTAATAATTAATAACTTAACGTTTAATATATATATTTTATAATACTTTTCATTAATTTAACCTTTTTGCTATTCAGCCACGTGCTGGCATGCCGAAATGCATGTATTTTCAATATATTCAGTGATCGATAGTATCTAATACTTTCAAACAAATTAACAATCAATAACGCAACTTTTGACATATACAATTTATAATATTTTTATTAAAAATAAGACTTTTTAATTAGAAACTGAGAACACACGTTTCAGAACATAGATTATAATAAATTGAACCAAGTTTTGATTAGTAACGACTCACTATTAATCATTCCTAATTTTTTAGTTTAACCATTATCACACATATTTTATTTGATTTCATACCATTTGTTAAATAATAAAAATATGAACATTGTTGAGTGCCCGGCAAATAAAATGATAGTAAGGAACCAAATTCAATTGCCGTCCATTCTCCAACAATTTTTATATTCCATAATTTTTTGATACTCCTTTTCCTGATACACTATTCTCTCACAGATTTATACGGCCCCAAGTTACCGTCCAACGTAATCCCAAGTTACCGTCCAATGTAATTCCAAGTTACCGTTGAAACTATCGCAAACTATTAGCTCCAAGTTACCGTTGAAACTATCGCAAACTATTAGCTCCAAGTTACCGTTGAAACTATCGCAAATTATTAGCAAGTTACCGATAAAGCACCGATCCAGCTGACTACACCTGAAGTTCTAACTCTCCGGAGAAGTCCCCCAGGTCTGCCTTCCTATAGAAGTCGCCAACATCTGTAACCAACCGAATCCGTACACATACCGCTGTGGGAGAAATCCGAAACCCTAAGCTAAGTACCTAACCTTTTGTGGCAAAATAAATTTGAATTTCTTACTTGAGTGTTTGTTTTAAACCCACAGATTTGCTGTGTGTGGTTGCCTATCGGTATCAGTATTTTAGTTTTTTATTGTTGTGTTAAAGTAGTCAAAATATTTTTAATATTCATTTTTTCTTTCTAGTTAAACTTTAAAGTAAATAAGGTGTTCTGCTTTACACCTAGTTATTAAATTTTGTCGAATTTAAAGCAGTGGCGCCCTCACCCAATAATCATATCCTATATACAGAGTGTCGCTAAGCTGGAGCGTACCCTCTCCTGAGTTAAAAGGTCTCATAAGCCGGGACAGCTCTCGAGGGAGTAATTAGTGTTACAAATTGGCTTCCTGCCTTTTTGGGACATATATTGCTACAAATTGGCGCCCTGCCTTTTTGGAGGAATATGGTCACAAATCGGCTTCCTGCCTTTTTGGGACCAATTATGGTTACAGCTTACTGCCTCTTTGCATCCATAGGTAAATAAAAAAAGTAAAATTAAAAAGATTATAATTATTAAATAATTGTACGACGACAATTTTTCTAAGATTCCCTATGAAAACAATATCTAGCATACAGTTTGGACACTGGAAAATTAGTAATATCCATAACTTATAAAAATACATGAAGACAATCATTTATTCATAAATTTTCATTAATTCATACTCAAAAACAAGCAATGACAATATGGCTATTTAATTTAGTTAAATAAGCCTCATATAGGGAGTTAGGTCATGTACGGTAAACAACATTGTATTATAAAATAGCTAGTTGGCCTCTATGTGCTTTACTTCGGTTCAGATCATTTCAGTTATGTTTTGAGGATCCGACTATATAATTAATACTACATATTATTTAAATTATTAGTCTTAAGAATGTACCAGTGATTTAATTATAAAATTATATAAAAAATAGTAGCAATAAAACTCAAAGTCAATCCACAGTATGTAATTTAATGAAAATATTACAACAGTGACATGTTTCGGTCACAAGACCATCTTCAAGCTCTCTTCAGAGAAAAGAAATACAAAATATAACATGTACAAAAGTCAAATCATATTAGATACAATATAACATGTAATAGAAAATGATAGTATAACGGTAAATAAAGTTATTTCAGTGTATATAAAACGGTACCGAAACAGTACCGAAACAGATATTGCTGTGGAGTGGTTTATGTAATATGGATTTGTCATATTTGACTTAATTGACATTAGTTGATATATTAATAGTACGCTGCAGTTAAATGTCATTTAAAAATGGTTCTAACAACGGAAGAAAAAGTGTTTTTGGTAGAGCATTATTTTCGTTCATACGGAAAAGGTCGTAATGATGATACAAGCTTAGAACAGGTGTCAATAAAATATCAACAAAAATTTAATAAAGCAGCTCCTAGTAAAAGTGCGATGTTAGATGTCGTAGAAAAATTTCGTCGCACTGGTAGTGTATTGTGTCAACGTAAAGGTTGTTCAGGTCGTCGAAAAACAGTATGCACTAACGAAAATGAAGAATGAAGGACGTGTTTTAACCAAGTTGTGCAACCACCTCAAAGAAGTCTTGTAAGAACTGCATGTAAACTCAACATTAGTGAAACGTCTTTACGTCGCATGTTCAAATCAATTGGTGGTTATCCATACCGTATTCAAGTTGGACAACGCGCGACTAAATGCTGCGGACAAACGTGCAAGAGAAATTTACTGTGGTCGCATGTTGAGTTTAATTTACGAAGATCCCGAATTTTTGAAAAACATATGATTTTCAGACGAGAGTCACGTTCATCTAAGCGGCTATATTAATCGACAAACAACCAGATTCCTTGGATTTGAACGTCCTAATGTTATTGTAGAGAAACCACTCCACAGTCTTCGAGTTACCGTTTGGTGTGCGGTATCTGGTAATGGAATGATTGGTCCTTATTTCGTTGAAGATGATAATCAGAATCCACTTACTGTCAACCAAGAACATTATAGAGAAAAAATTATTATACCTTTTGTGAGGGATCTAAATAACTTTTGCCGTGCACGAAATCTACAGTTTCGCACACAATGGTTCCAACAAGATGGTGCAACGAGCCATGCAACTGTGCGCACCTTAGACTAACTCCGTCAGCATTTCGATAATAGAATAATTTCTCGGGGAACTACGGGAAAGAATACAAACTATTTTTCGGCAGTTTCATCAACCACTTTTTATAAATATGATTATTGACTTACACAATCGATATGACGCTTGTTTGCGTCGAAATAGTGAACATTTTGAACCCTTACATTACAGAAATTAAAAATTAATTTTTATTTTTATTTTCGGTACTGTTTATTTTGGCGGATACTGTATATATGATGTTACTATGTATGAGCAAAATATTGTTTTAAAACCCAAAAAAGCACTCGTTTTGTTATAATGCTGTATACACCTATTTTAGAGATATGACTTCACCCTTCAATTTATAAAATTAGATAATTTATTGTGAATATTTCGGAGAATAGTTAGGTACATTAGTGAAAGCCAATTAAGTGTCAATTTGATGAAAAGCAAAATCTTAGCGAACATCCAATTTCCCGGAACGAAAATTATATCTTCTGGCATTTTAATTTAAGTGCAAACAGAAATGACGAATGTTAACGGGCAACTTTTGTAAATTGCTTTGCAAACTTTCAGACGCAACTATAAAATTGTACCAGCTCTCCGATATAATTGTAAAAGTTTTCATAAAACTTCCACTTAATTTTTCACTGTCTTAACTCTGATACAATAATTAAATTTCGATACTAAAATAGGCATTCCTTTTTCTCAACACCCGAACTAGGTGAAAATTTATTGAATAACGGAGATGTTCTCCTAAAACTGTTTAGCTCGTTATCGAATTCTTTATCGAACCGATGAACACGCCTTACAATATCCAATTTGTATAGAAGTTTATATATATTGATTGGGATATTATTGTACGAGTAAAAGTCTTGATAATTTTGTTAAGCTGAAACGAGAAAAAGCAATAATAGTTATTTACGTTTATTGTTCTTAGTAAGATGAACTTCCAAAAAGTAAAGGTTAACACAATCAATTTCATTAAATCATCTTCGAGAGAAGAATTAACCTGGTATACATAGGTGAATTAATTTTGAGAAACTCGAATGAAAAAATTTGTAAACCCGTTCAGAAAGGAGATATGGTTTTAATTGATACCGACGAAAAACGTCGTTTATATTGGCCATTAGCTAGAGTTGAAGATGGAAATATTAGAGTGGTAAAGTTAAAACCATCAAGGGGCTATTTAACAAGGCCAATTCAAAAGTTAATACAGTTGGAGATGGCAAATGATCCTTTAGAAACTGAGCCAGTTAAAGAAAAAAAACCAGTTGTCGAAAAAATTACAAGATCCGGCAGAAAAATTAAAATTCCAAATCGTATTGATCTTTAAGATAATAAGACACTTTATTAGAGTGACCATTATTTGGGTTGGCAGAATGTTAAGAATTCAATCAAGTTTGTTTACTATTATGATAGTTTGGATTTTCAAAATAAAATAGTTTTTGATTACTGTCAAGTAGAAGTTATATTAATTTTCCATTAAAATCGATAATTTATGTTTTCTATTAGTGAAATAATTAGTATTCGGGTAGAATACTTTATTATTTTTTACACCTCTTATACAGTTAAGAGTAAGTGTTTGTTAAGGTTTATATGGACCTATTACATCACTCATTTCTGGTCCTAGAGATGGCTCTGTCCATCTAATTAAATTTTGTTAAAATTCTAGAGATCTACCTTATCAACCAGAATAATTTTGGGTAATAATAATAGTTTATATCTTTTCTAAAAGAGGCTACTAGTGTCATTATAGGAGTTTTAAAGGGGCAGGTACTTGAAGGTGTTGCAATATTTCGAAATTAAATTGATATATATAAATAGTTTGTAATGGAATGTTATTTGATATATCTTTATAAACAAAAATATCTAGAGAAATAAAAAGTAGCTGGGATAAATTGTTGTTTTATAGAAATTTATGGTACTAACCCTTACTGTGTGAAAATTCATGTTATTCAGAACAATAAACAACTAAAAGGTTGTATTAACTTTCACTATTTATTCTATAAATTGCAATTACCTACAGCTGTTTCGCTATAACAAGCATCGTCAGATTGACATATTGAAATTACATGTTTGTTTGTAACTAGGTACTTGCTAGGCTAGACCTTAACTACCTATCAACATCAAGTACCTAGTTACAAACAAACATGTAATTTCAATATGTCAATCTGACGATGCTAGTTATAGCGAAACAGCTGTAGGTAATTGCAATTTATAGAATAAATAGTGAAAGTTAATACAACCTTTTAGTTGTTTATTGTTCTGAATGTTGTTTTAGGATTTAAAATAAGTAAGAAATTAGTGGTCAAAAAATGTTTGGCTTCGTGGAGCTCTTCTTATTTAGGGGTTAGCAAAAAACAATTTTTAAAGTTTATTCGGTCTGTTTTATGCATGGATCGTACTTGAAAATGCGTACTCAATATGTAATAGTAGATTTTTTATATTATCTGTGTAAAATGATTTTTTTAATGACGTCTGATATAATATTAATTCTCTGGAATGCAAAATTAAAAGTACATATGTTTCTGATCGAGAATTATTGGAGAATTTATGTTAAAAGAAAAATTGTTAAATTATTATTCCAAGAAATGAAAATATTTATGATAAATAATCAATTAATAATTGAATCTGTAAAAAATAAATCCTATAAAAAGTAATACCTACTTTACGTTTATATTGTGAATTATTTTGGCAGTGAAATTTCATCTTCCTCGGTTAAAAAAAGTCTTTTTAAAAGGTGAAACTGCAATATTTTATAAAAATTTTCTTATAATTTGATATTCCCGATAAACATTAAAAAAATTATTTATAGTTATGTTTTTAAATATTCAAAGATTTTAATTTAACAAATGTTTTCTACTTGCACGTAAAAGTTGTATATATGGAATATGTTGAATAAACTATATTAAAACTAAAACTTCAAAATTAGCATACGAGCTTTAGTCGAAATGACTTCTAGTAGAATAATATATGATAAAGTTTTCAAATTAGTCCGTACGAATTATTCATAAAATATTCTAATTGCGAAAAACTATGTCGTATTTTAATTACCGAATAGAATATTGTGGGTAAATTTACATTTGAACCAAAAATTTGTTTTGATATAGGATCAAGATAGAGTAGTTAAAACCTACATAACTATAACAAATTAGATATTTATTAAAAAAAAATTACAAAAATTTATTTTTTCTCCGATTGGCAGCAAATATTAATTTTGCTGACAATTTATTGTTAGGTTAGACCATTTTAAGAAAAATTTTGATTCCGATTGGTACAGGGTGGACAAAAATACAATATTTTCGTGTGACGTTTTTTGATCTGTATAGATTGGGATCTCAAAACGCCTGATAAACCAAAACATCGGCTCAGGTAGGGGTCTCTTGGTTGGAAACAGACATATTAAGAAAAATAGTCCATCAAAACCTCCTGCTGTGGGGTAAAAGGCAGAAGGTGATTTCTATTTTCGTGGACATTAATTTACACGTTACCAAGTTCTCTTCAATTTCAGTATCTTATGGGGCGCGGTCTTCTTAAGGGTAATCGTTTCCTTATTATTTTCACAATTTCAGTGGTTCTTTGCAGCGCTATAGTTAGTACTAATGCCTTTTCTATGAATAATCATCGGTTCGCCTAGCAGTCGCATCCTCGTCTAACTAGTAGCTAAATTTTTTGTGTATCATAATTTAATAAATTCTCTTATTTTGACTAGGGGTGTTTTATTCCGTTTTCTATTATTTTTAGTAATCTTTCACAGCCGGGAGTCACACCCACGCAGTTATCAAATTACGCTGCTTAAAACCATTTAAATTTTTATTAAATTTTCAAATTATACGATACTTTTCTAGCGTGTACATTATTTCAACCTTTTATCTGTAAAGCTTTAGCCAAATTATACACCACTTTGGCAAATATATCACGAAGTAACCCTAGACGGGCCTAACCTTTGTGGTAAATAGCTGGAGCGAAAGAGCGGAGTATGTTGCAAAAATAATGAGCCTTCTGCTCCCGCGAACTCCTTTTGTAAGGAGAAAATAAATTTGACATTTATGATTGGGTTATATTCGCCTCCAAATAAACTTCCTGCCGCTAATTTAGGCATAATGCTATTGTTGTGAGTTTACTGTAAAATGCTTTTTCCTATTTATATTCATACCGAGTTTTATGGTTGCTCGATAATGATATTTCTAGGAGTGCGATTTCTCAAAAGATTAATGGAATTTTTTTACTGGCGTGAATTATCGGAAAAGTGATTTTTTTTTCGTATCGAAACTGGGAATCAAAGTTGAATTAAATTAGTTAATATGCATCACTTCCTCATTGTGAGCGATTCGGTTCCAATTTTTGATATTTTTCGTGCGATTCAATTTAAAGCATTTTATAATAGCATTAGAGATTTATAGAAAGATTACTTTGAAAATAAATTTTTTGCACGGTTGATCATTTTTGACTATCTACCGTTACAGACTTTACGTCAGTTGGTGACATTTAAAAAATTTGTAGTTTTAAACAATTTAAAAGGTGATTTAAAATATACAAAAAAAAACAAAGTTAAAAACTATGTCTAAGTAATAAATGAAAGTGAAGACCTGCAACCTACACCAATTGTACCTCACACCATAACTCCTACTGTTCTTGGTACGTTATGCATCCTTCTAACTCGTCGACTATCGTGCGTCCCAAGATAGAGCCTAGATTCATCTTAAAAGATTACCTATTGCCATTCCCAGTTTCAGTTTGCTCTTTGGCGGCACTATTCAAATTTATCTGTTCTATGCTCACTGGTCAATGGAAGCAACAAGCGGGGGCGGTTAGAATATAGGCTAAAAGCCCTTATTTTTCTTACAGCTTTGTCTACTATCACAGTGGTCTGATGAGAGATTTCTCTTACTCATGGACTTTTGTAAAGTTTTCTGCCACTCCAGTTTTGGTCTTCCTCGTTTCCTACTTCCCACTGGTTGTCAAAATAGCATTATTTTGGGTTATATAGATATTTGGTTAGGATTTCTAACGGTTAGAACTCTTAGAACTCTATCTGGAATCTCGTATTCTTTGTTTTCGATGTTATCGAAACCATAGCAACAATACGTCAGATAAAATTCATGTTTAGGTTATGTGCGAGGAAAGAATTCACTCTGGTGGAGAGAACAATAACCGGGAATTTTAAAAGTGAACGAAGATCAAGTTAGAGTATGACAGAGGGGAATTAATGATAATATAAAAGTCTAGTTATTGTAAAAGTTTGATTAACATTATATCGTGGTTAAAAACTTGGTATTTTATTTAAATAAAACATTATTAAATAATCGATCCTGGGCAAACGTTCACGAAGAACGACACTATATACAAAACACGGTTAATATGACGGCCTTATCTATGAAAGTCCAGTTTCAGGTAGTCACACAATATGCGCGATTTTACTGGTAGCATGTTAAAGTGTTCAACCATACCAACTAACACAAATTTAGCAATTTATAATAAATTCTATTGAAAAAATACCTAACTCGTTTTTTGTTGTTCTGAAGCTGAATTTGAATAAAATAAAATATACTTAGGGCTTCTTGGTGTAACATTTTTTATGGTAAATAGTTATTGTTTATTTACTGGTCCAAAATACCTCTAGATCCTATTATTGTGGCACGAATTGTAGCGTTCATACAAGATGGCAGAAGACAACGTGAAACTGCCAGAACTGTTGGTAAGAGCCTCTGTACTGGACAAAATATGTACCAACGTTACCAAACGAGACGGATCTGGCCGAAAAAGAGCCACTAGTCAAAGAAATGATAGATTTTTGTTAATGTCAAGTTTGTGGAATAGAAGATGTTCTGCAGTTTTGCTACAAGAGGTTAGAAATGCTAATGTTAGCGAATTGACAGTTAGAAGAAGGCTTCGTGCTAGTGGATTGTCTTGCAGAAGATTGGCTACAGGGCCAACATTGAACCGCCAACATCGAATTGCAAAATTGAATTTTGCTCGAAATTATTTGTTATAGAACGACTGGAGCAAGGTACTCTTTAGAGACGAGTCTCGTTTTTGCCTCAATGGACTAGACGGACGTCGAAGAGTATGGAGAAGACCTGAAGAAAGATACGCTCCTGCTTGTATTGTCTATAGACGTAAATTTGGTGGTGGATCTATTATGGTTTTGGGAGGTATTACTTTAGAAGCACGTACAGAGTTGGTTTTAATAGAGAATGGCTCTCTAACAGCTCACATATATGTAACAGAGGTCCTGGAAGATCATGTTTTATGATCACTATAGACGATAATGCAAGGCCACACGCTACCAGGATTGTCAGTGAATATCTAGATGAGGTAGGAATTAGGCGGTTTGATTGACCAGCATGAAGTCCAGATATGAACCCCATCGAACATGTCTAGGACGAGTTAGGGAAGCGTATTCGAAGGCATACACCATCCCCAAGAACTACTCAGGAGCTAAGAGAGGTCCCATTGCAGAAGTAGAAGAACATGGATCAGAATGTAATCCTTAATTTAATTCACAGTATGCCTCGTCGAATGCAAGAGGGGGTAATACACGTTATCAATTTTTTAATAATAAATTAATTTAATTTAAAATAAAATAAATTATTAAATATTTTAAAATGACCTAAATTTTTTGCACGGCAGTGTATTTTTTTAAATTTCACTGTAAACATTAAATTTCTGCACTAGTGGTACAATATACGATAACGTAACCTCAAAAATTAAAAGTAAATACTATCTTTCTGTGTAGCGTTAAATTATAGGACATGTTCACTTTTTTTTATTTGTTATTCGAGTACCTTTGAGAAAGTTTTGGGTAAGAGGTAGGTGTGTAGGAAAGTTGGAAACTCTATTAGCCTTGTATATACCGCGGAGATTTCGCAAAAACTCCTGCCTGCAATGGTAAATACGTACAATCAAGGGAGAAGAGTCGAAATGAATAATGCGCCGAATTCTCTGGATTCCACTTATTTATCATTAATGCCAAAAGCAGACCTCTTGAGAGCGATTCTGTAGCTTCTTAGAAGTTTACTACCACACTTTAGAAGTTAATTTGTTTGATACAGACTTCTTGGGTCATTATTTTGTTAAATGGTAAATTACAGTTATGGAACGGATTCCTGCTTTCAACAACTGTAAATTAAGAAAGTATTCACTAACTTTGAACATTACTTGAAATTATTTTAAGATGCCCACAAATAAATTATTATAGTATCGTGAACGTAAATCATTATAGTAATATCTAAAATTCGATAGGACTAAGGCATTCAAAGCATTTAAAAAAAATATATAAAAATTCCAAGGATTTATAAACAAGTTGAGTTCAAACGATTAATTTATGTGTTATAGCAGCTTATACTTCTATGATACATAGGGCATTTTCAATTCCAATGGACAAAATTTACTTTGATAAAGAAATTGATATCATAAAACAAATAGCTACATCTAATAACTACCCAATTCATTTGATATTAATAAAAAAGAGCAGAAAGTGACATTACAACTAATATTTCCTAAACAAACTAAAGAAATTAAAAGTTATAAAAATATTACATATTTTGGAAGTATTTCCAATAAAATTTCAAAAATAATATCTTCGGCAACATCAGCATTAATATCGCTTGAAACACAAAATAATGTTGGTACAAAATTGTTAAATGTTAAAACAAAATTAAAAAAATTAAAAAAATCTGGTGTTTACAAAATTAATTGTCCAAAATGTAATGCAGTATATATAGGTCAAATACAAAGAAATTTTGAAGTAAGATTTAATGAACACTTAAGAGCAAATAGATTAAAACAACCAGATAAGTCAAATTCTGCAAAACACCTACTTGAACATCCAACCTCACTCTTATTCACCAATGACATCCAAATACTACACACAAAATTTAGATTTCCTTGAAGAACTTGAAATAAAAAGACATCTAGCAGATCAACAATATAAGGTAGTTAATGAACAAATAAATCTTGGAAGTTCAACACTATTAAACTGTTTACTTTAATTGAGTCTTCATTTTATATATAGATAAGACGTAATTGTAACACAAATATAATAAGTTATTGTAAAGATCAGCATGATATAGTTTTTTCCTGGTTTTTCCATATCATTGCACAGTTATACTGATCTTAGAGGGAAATACATCCAGAATAATCTCTTAGGGATAATAACATCTAGGCTTTAATATTGTTATGTCTTATTACTACCATACTTGGTCTAGCCTTATAACTACCTAATAAACATCAGGTACCTAGCTACAAACAAACAAAATGTAACTTCAATATGTCAATCTGACGATGCTAGTTGTCTTGCGAAACGGCTGTCATTGAGTTTTAAAAAAGCAGTTTTTTAAATAAATAGTGGAAGTTTGTTAAAATGAAGAGTTTTTCAGTATTCTTAATAAGATGGACTTCCAAAAAGTAAGGGTTAGTACAATCAACGTACTTTATGGCTTAAACTTAAGAAATTACTAAATTTGCTGATAATTAATATACTTTAACACTGCATTTTCCTCACGTTGGGCGCCAAATGTTGTAGTCTTGTAATACAGAAAGACATTAATTTCTTATATGGAAATAAGCCCATTGCCTAAAAGGATTATTTATCATGGTTAGCAAATTTTTTATTTTTAAATTATCTGTTGTGTTTGTTTTCATCTGTTTGGGATTTGGGAGTAAATTTAATCATGTGAACTCTCAGGTCTTCTCATTCGGACAAATAATCGCTCTTTTAGGCAAATAGTGATAACCATTTAAAGTTAACAAAACAATGAAAGTTCTATTTTTTATTTGTTTGTTGAATATTGTACCCAAATCTAAAGTAACGTTGCCAAAAAAGTATTTCTAGTGGTGCAGTATAGATAATTCTTCTCTTATACCTCCAAACATTTCTTGGCAATGTCCAAAGTGTATCTACAGTTATATAGTTGGGCTCTGATTAATCATAGTAAGATGCAAAGACATAAGTTCATTTACACAAAGCGTATTTGCAATTTTAACAAAAGTTGAAGACACATTTTTTGGTGTGACACAAAATAAAAACTCACATCTTATTAGAAATTACACTTTTCTTAAATAAAATTATTGTAACTGTTTTACAGGCAGGATGGCGACCTTAAAAAAAGAAGAAGAATCTGACGGTCTAGTAAATTGTGCCAAACAAGGGTTTCAGTATTAAAAAGAATAGTAAACAAAAAAAATTAAGGAAAAATTAAATTAAAAAGAAATTTTAAAACAGTAGTACAATAATTTATCAAAAAAACACCAAGTCAAACCACAACAAATTTATTGGTAAATATAAAAATCGCGACTAGTTTCGGTCTTAGACCATCATCAGGCTAAAAATAAAAAGATACAATAAGGTAAGGACAAGAACTATAACAATAATAAAATATAAAGTTGGACAACATACTTAGTAAAATGAGTAAGGCATAAAAGTGATAAAAAAAAGCTTACCTATCATGAAAAAGTAAATACACTCGTACAAAATTAAAAATTACATCAGTAAAATATATAGGTTGTATAAAGTATCATAATTTTAGATTTTTTGGTGTTTTAAATTATATTAAGAATTTTTATTTAACTCGAAAATGTTCTCAAGTTTATATAATTGCAGCATTTATATACAACAAGTAGGTGATAGGTTACATTTACTTTAAACTTACATTTTTAGCAGTTTTTACTATTTCTAAATGTTTCCACTGAAAAAAAACTTTATTTTCGTATTCATTACAATGTACTAGACCTAGACCTAGAATTTACCAAATTCTACATATATTTGTATATGAACTTATGTCTATCAAAAATTTGAATTTATAATTCTGCAAACACGAGATGTAGGTACCTCAATACTTTATCGAATTCGTGACATTTACAATTTTTCATTTCAGATGACTCCATGGTGACTGCTGCCGAATGTAGAATGCAAAGTGTTGTAGGTACGGATCGATTTTTATAAGATTTAAAAAGTTAACATACTTTCATGTTTAATGCTGCAGGGATGTGATACGGCAGTGCACATACTATATACCTGGAATATATTTACATAACAAGGTCTTGAATATCGATATAATCTTTTCTGTAGCATTCTGTCGAAAAGCATATTACGAATAAAGAATTTTATTCTAATAGTCAGGATGTTTTGTAAATTTGACTTGGTTCTAACTTTATTTTACCAAACCTAATTATATTAAATTTTATTTAGAAAAACCTATACATATTAGAAATATAATAATAATATTAGTTAGGTTAGGTTAGGTTAGGTTAGGTTAAGATTGATTTGGTGCTGCGAAACCGTCAACCATTTTAAATCAGTAGACTGGACGAAGAACTAAAGTATCAGGCTCAAGAAGAAATACATTGGAGGTCTAATTGCGGAGGACTTCGACCTCGTCAATTTACAGATAAAGATATGTACGTCTAAGCTCGTAATTAAGATTCGTGCATACCTATTATACAAATCTGTCACATTTGGCGCCCAACGTGGTGAAAATGCAGTATTCAAGTATATTAAATATCAGCAAATTCGCTAATTTGTTAAGTTTAAGGAACAAAGTACGAGTAATAAACTTTTTACCCAATAATAATATTTACGTGGTTCTTCTTTTTTGCTGTTTACAAAAGTAACCGTATTATAAGAAGTTTGGCAACCGATAATAAATTTTAATTTAAATAATTTAGATCCCTATAAATAGATATTTATATAACACTTCAGGTATGAACTGCCTATAAATCATAAAACCATCAATACTTGACAGTCCCCTGTTTTGTTTGTACTAGGAAATTAAATTTTCAATTTAATCCGCTCGACAGATAGTAGCTTGTAAAAATTGCCGTTTCAATTTTTTTTCACACGTAAATACACACACATTACCATGAAAATAATTTAAATGTTGTTTTAAACTGTAAAAAATATTTGGTGATATTTTTTGTACTAAAACCCTACTGTGTAGAGGTCTATCTATACATGGTGAAATAATAAGTGAATCAACATGAACTAAGCTTTTATTCTAGTTTTTGAAGATTGACATTAATTGTACGACTGCTGTTGCCAGCAATATGTATTAATGGAGTTGTTGATGGATTTACAGTGTTTTCTGTAATCGCGGAAAACGTGGGGCTTCAAAAAAAGTTTCGACCCTTTGGATCATTCTTTGTTGTTTTTGCCTTCGATCGATTCTTCTTTATACTTTTCTGCAACTGAAGAACTCTTCCATCCACCGTGCTGTTTTAGAACTTTAAGGACAGCTCCAGCATTGGCCAACAACGTTGAGGATGTCCTTCTGAAGCAATGACCTGTATACTTTTCTGGTTGGTCCAGTTTTAAGAACTCGGCTATTTTCTTAAGTGCTCCGCCAATAGTATGTATACCTGCTCTTTGAGACAGACATTTTCCTTGTTGATAACCCTCCAAAAGAGCTTTCAGGGAGAAGTGTTGCCGTAAATTCATGTATTTTCTAAACACAACCAAATAGTGAACCTCATCACTGTTAATCGCAGTGAAAGCTCGTCGAATTTGCGTTTTTGTCTGAGTACCCGTATCCTCCACATCACCTACTTCTAAATTATAGATTTCTTCTTTTCGGCAACCTCCAGCAACTCCAAGTAATGCTATCACTTTGAGTAATAGATATTCTTTATCTGGAGCGTCCTTCATGAAGCTTTCAATTTGTTCCTTTATCAGTACCTTCGACTGGTTTGGCTAATGGTCTACAATTTTGTTTTTTCAAAAATGCTGTCAACTTTGGGAAACTTGATATGTTGACATTCTCATTAACCATAATCATTGAGTATTTGGACCATAATGAAGAAGGGTTGAATGTTTTTGACTGAAAATTTAAACTGTTGAAAAGAATATTCTTTAAAAAACATGTTCTTACCACATCCAAAAATTAAGCCAACATCACAGCAGTCTACATGACTTCCTAATAAAATAATCAAATTTTAATTGTCATGAAAATTGCAGTGGCGTAATAATATAGTACCGTAATAAGTGACTTCCCGGATTTGTAACGTAAATAACTATATTATTACGACACTACAATTTTCATGACAATTAAAAAAAATTTATTAAAAGCTGGGAAAAAAATAAATATTTATGTTTAAGGTGTACGAAATATTATATGCTGGGATCTAGTTTGTCATTTGCTGACAGTGAGTATCTCGACCACACTCATATTTCGTACTTATGTCTGACTAGAGCCTCTTAACTTGCCGCATCGAAGACTTACTAGCCACTGGAAATCACTTCAATTGGATTTTATACTTTAATCTCAAATTTACACTCCAAACTGGAGACATATTACGTTTTTTATGAAGTTAGACTATAAAAAGGAAATTACTGCAGTTATTATATGATCAAAATAATTTATTTTAGAAAAATATGAATATCCGTAGAATTCTACAAAATGTAATGCAATGTATATGGGTGATTCTCATATAACTGTGATTTTTACAACTCAAAATTTATTAAAATTAAAAATATTTTAGTTCTGGGTGCTATTGGGCTTTTATTATACTCCAAATTAAGCCTGTAACGTAGTTCTACTACAACTTCAATAGACAAAAAACTAGAACAAAAATTAGAAATTTCACCTCCACGGTATTGACATCAAAACTAAATATTCAAAGCACTTGCCTAAATCTCTTTAAACTTTTAAAATAATGAAAAGAATAATTCATTATAGGACTTTGATAATCATACAGAGACAATTTTGGTATTTTTTCTCTTTATTTTAACAATATTTAAAATGTATTAACAGTAGAATTAAAATAACAATTTTTTAAATTTTTCAATAGTAGAATTAAAATAACAATTTTTAGATTATTCTTAGAATAAAACCAAGTTTAACATTAGTTAAATAATTAAATTGATTTAAGTTTTTAACAAATTTAAATATAAAAAACAATAAATATAATACAATTTTTATATCATTCGTTATTTTTACCATGGTACTGACATCCACGGTATTGACATTTGAATGAATAATTAACCTAACTTAATTCCTTATAAGTAATTAAAATAATTAGTCAAATAATTTTGATTTTATACGTAAAATTAAATAATTATTAAGTATAATTGACCTAAAAATTGTATTAACACACGTGAACTTCAGTACCATGGTATTGACCAGTAATTTTATGACATAGATACCTTTTTAAAAACAAAACAAATTATTTCTGTCATAACATGAGTCTAAAAATAAACATACAGCTGTCAATTGTATACAAATAGTCCTTCTTCAAAATGCCACTAGAGCGAGCGAACAAAACTGAATAAAAGATGGCGCTCAGGCGGCAAATACTTTGAATTTGAATATTGAATAAAATTCCAGGACACAAGTCAATGACTATTATTTCCTTTTACCGATCAATATTGGGGTATAATTGCAGCATAATTTAATCGAATATACAATAGATTTTAGTTACAAAAGCTAAACTTTAGATTATAAGACGACTCTTTACAGAAATTTATACATTTAGTTTGAAAAACAAAAATCAGACATGCCACGGTACTGACATTTCGAGTATAATTCTGTAAGTTATTCATGATCAATGAATAATTATGCTTTAATTTACAATGTCGACGGTAAAATACCATTAAATTTATCATATTTATAATTTTCTGATCAAAAAAATCATGTTGAATAATAATTAAAGTACTAGACATAAAAAATCACACCTATCTGAGAATCACCGATATATAGGTCAAACACAAGAAATTTTGAAGTAAGGTTCATTCAGGATAATCCCTTAGGGCTATTAACATCTAGGCTTTAATATTGTTATGTCTTATTACTTCCATACTTGGTCTAGCCTTAATACTACCTAAACAACATCAGGTACCTAGCTACAAACAAAAAAAAATGTAACTTAAATGTCAATCTGACTATGCTAATTAGCGAAACGGCCGTTATTGTAATTTAAAACATGATTTTTCGAATAAACTTGGAAGTTATGTTGAAACGAAGAGTTTTTTATTATTCTTAATAAGATGTACTTCCAAAAAGTAAGGGTTGGTACAATAAATTTAATATTAAGCATGGCTCACGTTATAAGCATTGATTTAAAACTTTGTTGTTGCTAAATACATATTGTCTGGAGCATTTTGTAAAAACAGCTGAACATTTTTAGCTGTAAAAACCTTTGATTTTTTGGCTGAGCAACGTTTTAAAAATACCCTAAGTTTATTACATTTTTCAAAAGTCTATATCATGTTTTACGTTTATCGTTGCTTTTAATATTGAATATATTTTCCACATCGTTGAGGATTTCCATTTTTCTGATAATTCACCAAAAAACCCAATCAAAACATTTTCTGAAATTGAATTTGTTTCCTTTTTTTCGTCCCCAATCCATAAAATACTTTCATATTCAGGTTTTGATTTTTGTGATAGGTAATAAATTATCCAATATATTGTTTACATTGTTTTTAATTTCAGGTTGTGTATTTTTAAACTCATGGAACAATGGACTAGTTTAGTGATTTTTTTTTATATTTGCATCTTATAAAATAGGTTTTTAGTGGTTCAACTGTACAAATAAAATTTTTATAAAATTAATCCTCTAGCCATAATCGACTTTTAAAATTTAAATTTAATGGTTACATACGTCATAAGTGGTAAGTGACGTGTTTCAATAAGATTGGTAGAAAATTTGCGATGTTGTCGATATGCTTTAATATTAACCGAGAAACTTATCTCTCTCTCTTATTTGTTGTCATTAAAAAGAGATAAACATATCGATATTTTTGTTCTCTGATTGACACTTTATCAAATAAGGAGTAAAATACTAAACAAAATATTCTGTCATTTTCGTTAGTTTAATTTGTTGTTTGGTTGTGTTTGGTTTATAAAAGAAATTACTTCTACACTATTTTTGGTTCGAAAATAAAAATCCCTAACTCCTTCTCTTGGTGTTATAGCGGTTCCTTCAAAAATAACCAATAGAAGTAATTGTTCTCTAGGGGAGCAACCCTTCTATCGGTACAGTGAGAGACCGAATCTCTTTTTTTTTTTTTTTTTTTTTTTTTTGGCCTTAGGTTCAAGACCTATTTAGCCAGACAATTTATTAATTCCAATTATGATTGTACAACAAGGAATAACATGGACACACGCTTCACGCTAAGGTGCCCGTCATAGCGACTTTTTTTAAACAGACAATACAGGCAACGGTTAAAGGTAAATAACATAAAAGGAAAAACAGTAGGAAACTACAACTGCGCCCTAACATTTCGCATTCACCCAACACTGTTTGAAGAGGGGATTTAAATTTTTCGTTTGGTCCGTTTGAAAAATTCCCATAGAGTTGATCTAATGGTTGGGTTACGACTGCTTAAGTATAGGAGAGAAGCGACGTTCAATGGTAATATGATTTTTTGTTGGGAGATGGCTTGAAGTAAGAATTTTATTGCTTCTTGATTATACCGACACTGGAACATCCAGTGGTTAAGGTCATCAAAACTGCCGTCACAATCACATGTATCTGTATCTGATAGTTTTATTTTATACAGGTATGAGTTTACTGTGGCATGTCCAAAAAGGCATCTCAAGAATACCGTTTTGGCATTTTCAATAGAACCACGCCCACTTTCTATTGGCTGTTCTATTCTATCACCATCAAGAATAGGGGTCTTGTTTGTTTATTACAGATAAACACGATTTTCTCTCCTTTCATATATCTTGTCAAATGGTACAATCAGTTAGTCACAGAACACGGTGTTTTGTGCCGCCAGTTCTTTGAGAATACTTGAAACGAACGTAGCTAAAATGTGACAACGTTGACTTTTAAACACACTTCATAATTGGTTATTAGTTGGCGCTACGTTTAAAACTTACTAATTATTTATTGCTAAATTTTACGAAATGAGAAAAATTAATTGCAAAATGAATACCAATATAAGTAACTAGGTATATTATCCTAAATATATATTGTTATCATTTTGATTAATATGATCCTACTAAACTAGTCCATTTATTATATTTTGAAATGGAAACTGACAACAATAATTTTGACAGTAAATCTAGAACTACGCATGACAATCAACTGCGTCAAAAGAATGTAAATACATTTAAATTGCATGGGGACTGAATATTTTTTCAATCTCAAGAGAGGGAATTTCAGTATTCTGTAATCAAATTTGATTTCAAAATTGGCAAATTATGTGATGATCGTGTAGAAAACGAGTTCTTATCAAAATAATTAATGACCTGGCACTGCCAGCAAATATTAAAAAGCTGAGAAAGAGATTATTTGATTACATCAAAAATGACAAAGGTGTTCTTTTGAGTGAGATGATCATCTTAATTAATTAGGGATACATTTTTTCATAAATCAAATTTGTGAATAGTATACCTTTTTAAGAAAATAGAAAACGTTTTGTACATTTCATGCTATCAATGTTTCCTGTCACAGCTATATCCATAAAAAAATAATTAGGTACCATTATATTATTCATACTAATAGAATGAAATCGAGGATTTGTTTTCACTTGCTTAATTTGCTGTAATTAAGCCATTGAATAAGGCTCATCAGCAAGTGCCGCTGTAGCAGCAGACACAATAGCTTGGGATTTTGCAAAAATATACTGCAAGCTGAGTAAAATTCCATTCCAACTCTAATTAATTACTGCATAGATTATGTTCCAGATTAGAGTAAAATAAAGATTCATGCGTTGAAAGAGGAGATTTTAATTAAAGAGATAGCTTTAAATTAACATTATATAATCAAGGAAATAACAGGACAAATGTAAACTTAACAAGTACACTTACAATAAAGAACATGCTTAGAGACATTTTATAAGGAGGTAGACCATAATTTATTTTAAAGAAATTTTATCTTGGGGTGTATTTGTATACAGTAAATGATTTTTTTTTATTTGATTAATCATGTTTTAAAGAATAATAAGCAACTAAGAGTTTCACCTTTTATTTTAAAATTTAAAAAAAAAAAAAAAAAGGCGTATCGAAAAAATAAACATACTGTATAAAAGTAGATAAAAGGGCGCATCTAATGATATATGACTTTTAAGGGTTTTATTAAATCAAATGGCTGTTATCAAGGTTTAAAGTGAAAAAGAAAAATTGCGATTTTTGACGAAATTTCAAATTCAACCCTTAAAAAAAAGAAAAATGGCATATGGATTTTTTTCAAATATTAGTATGTCGTAGGCCCATGTTTCCTCTTTCGATCGAAGCCTCATTTAAAAAAATATCTTAAAAGAAACCAAAGTTATCGAAGAAAGTTTGGAGCTAAAATACGATTTTCAGAAAAAACACGTTTTCCATTTTTCCGGAAAACTGAAAAGTTCTCGTGAAATGCCATTATCGGATTCTTAAATTTCGTCCCACCTTGTATACGTCCGGAATAAAAAACTTTTTCGATATCCCAACAGTTTCCTTATTTTCGGGTCCCAAAGTTTTTTTTCGCGAAAAAAAAATTGAAATTTTGACTTTGACGTCACGCCACAAAGTCCTTGATGAAAAAAACGAAAATTTTAAAATATTGACGAAAAGGCACATCATTTCTCTGTAGATTCCCGAAAGAATTAAAAAAAAAACTCAAAACCTACCCCCTACAAAAAAACCTAAAGAAAAAAAAATCACCCAAATCATCACTCCTTAATTATGACCGAGTAGATTTTCAGATGCAATGTTTCGCTAGAATTTGCATCGTCAGATTGATATATTGAAGTTACGTTTTGTTTTTTTTGTAGCCACCTGATAATGATTAGGTAGTATGAAAGTAATAAGACATAATATTAAAGCCTAGATGTTATTAGCCCCAAGGGATGTATTTCCCTCTAAGATCAGTATAACTGTGCAGTGATGTAGAAAAACCAGGATGATGTTTAAAATACATAATATATAATATATTACGTCTTATCTATGAATAAAAAATGAAGACTTAATCACTATTATAGAATAATGGGACAATTAAAAAAATATGAGTATGTTATGTTGGGGCTGGGGTTGGTTTGAGAGGACTTTAGTAGCTCTAAATTGAAATACGATCCGTTCTCATCGATAAGTGGCTACAAGATGCTCTACTGAATGTCCTTCAGATGGAAATTAATACCATCTAATACTAAGTAAGGCCACAGAAACGGTGCAATTTTAAAAAAATTACTTTTACTCCATGTACAAACAACAGTTTAAGAAAAGACAAAGAATTTATTATTTTACTGTAGTAGGTAACAGAAAAAACAATTTAATTAAAAAAGTTATTTTATTTTTGTTTAAAAACTTTATTTCTGTATACAAGGTGGTCTTTATGTAATTGTAGGGAAAATATTTTTGTGTTCTCAAAAATAATTAAAAAAAATCATTTAACCTCTTATGATATTAGGTGTAATTGAAAATTTTATGCTAGTGAAAAGTTCCGAGCGTAAGCCAAAGGCGAGCTGGACGAACTACGAGTATCACGAATTTATATTATCACCTAGTAGTAAACTATGTTTTCTCCACGATCAACGATCTTAAATCCATCAACAGTTTGAGTTTAACTTAAAAATTTAAGCATAAAATACAATCGAAGTTAGTGTATTGATTCTTGCTTGGCAAGTAATTAATCTTTGATTGTTGATGCATACCAAAAAGGGGCGATATGGACTTTCTTGCGTAATGTACGAAATGGTTTCTGTTGTCCTTTTGGACTAACACTGCTGTATTGGCAAGGTGCAAAGTATATGGAGAGGATAACTGAATCAACAACAGCTCTCGCAGTGGACAAATTTTTCATAAAAAGGGGTCATGTCGTTTTGCTTTGCGTAAGTTGTTATAAATAAACACTCACAGTTAAATATAAAAATGAGTCATTTTAGTTATTGTGTTATTAAATATGTAAATATATTGGTAGAAATGGTAAGAAAATTAGAAAAATGAGCAAAATGGACAAGTGCAGGTTGGGCTTTTATTCCTGCTGTAAGAGAAACCAGCGATTTGACAGGGAAACCGGAATCATCAGTGAGAGTTCACATTTCGAGGCCAATTCATCCGAGACGAAAACGAACCACTGATGAAGGTGATAAAGATTTGATAAGAACTATCTACTCTATGTACGAAAAAAAACTTGGTGCCTACTATCAGATCATTGCAAACAAGGCTAAGGAGCTCGTCTGAGAGAAGGATATCAATTGGAAACCTATGGACAATTTTATACAAACTAGGTTTCAAATACTGCAAAATTGACAAAAGGCAAGTTATTATGGAATCCCAACGGATTAGGCAATGGCGTTTTGAATATTTGACTGCCCTAAGTGAATTTTAATATTGTGGGATCGACTTTGTGTTTTTCTTTGAACCTTTTAAAGTAATTTTATTTTCGTTTTATACAATAAGAACAAATGACAAAGTTTAACCAGCTTGAAATATTCTCTCCATGTGTGATTATTAGTGTGTTTCAGTCCGAAACAAGAACTAATTTCGGTAAATTTGGTAATTTTGGTAAATTGGAGCGAGGTAGGTAATAAAGGAGACATTTGTAGAGAATATTGCACTAGTCTTCTCAAGAGAACGTACACTGCTAAATGACATTGAAATAGTACATTATATATTATACGTCTAGTTGTAAGAGATGTCTAGTAGTTGAAACTTAACTATTGAAGGTTTGGCTTGACAAAGTACATACAAACATACTCCACCGCAGAATATCTACTACTATGTCGGTAAATTTGAAATTTCAGTTAAGATTGTTAGCAATAGATGTTTTATTTCTATCTAAGTTGTATATTATTCTACTTAATACAAAGCAATAATAATAAATAGCAATTCTTTTTGAATATTCGCTATGGGAATATCGTGTAGTTTTATTCAAAACATTCGAAAGAAAGAAAGAAAGTATTTTAAATAAATGAAGGGGAAAATTTCTCATCAAAAGACTAATTCAGTTTTTCTTATAACGCCTTACATACAAAAAGCGTTTATTCAAAGAAAAATTCACTTAGAGACGGCGGTCGTAATATCCATTGTATTTTAATTTAACTGAACCTTCCCTTAAGGCTGCAGTTGGTGACAGATCTTTCACAAGGTGGTTTAAACAAAAAGAAAATAAATTAATAAATAGAATTTTAAATAAAATAACATACAAAAAAAGTTGTACATTTTATAGTTATTTTTTTAAATATCATTAATAAATCCAATAAAATAATATAAATAGAATATCTCATCTAGGAAGTTCACAGAGTTGACAATGGACCCAAAACCGGGCCAATACTGGATAACCAGGCTTGGTCATTCACTGGGAACCCAAGCTTTGACCAAGAATGGCCCAAACTTGGATCTAGACAGGATAAACCAACCTTAGCCATTCATTGGGAAGTCAAACAGGGGTCAGGACTGGCTATTCCAACCTTGGCCGTACCAATGATTACCCAAACTTAAGCTATGTCTGCATTACCCACTCTTAGCCATTCCATGAGAACCCAGGCTTGGGCAAAAAGTGTCCAGCCTAGCGTTGCCTATACCATTGATAACCCAAGCTTGTACATGAACTGGATAAGCCAGTTTTGGCAGTTTAATGGAAGCCCAAGCTTGTGCCATCACTGGCAAGCCTTCTGCATAGATGGGCCAAGCCCTGGATCCGTGGTAATTTCCTCAATGGAATTTTACTGTTGTTTTTTAAAGCTTATTTTATACAGTTTGGCCCATTTTGTTTGGAAGCACGCCCGTAAATTCCACATTTTTCGACCAATGTAGATTTAATTTTTTTTTATATTCAGTGTCAAAAATGGCACAAATTTTCTATTTTTAAGGCACTTTATGTTAATTTTTATTAGCCAAAATAATTAGAAGTTAAAAAAAAGTACAGTAGGCATTTTTTTTCTTAAATATAACTACACCACTGGATTCAGAATCGTCATAAATGTAAACCAACTATTACAAAAATTTTATTAACGACCAAGTTATTACAACATGAATTTGGAAATTGTTGTATTTTAATTAATTTTTCTCGTAAAATGTAGACAAATTTTAAAAATGGCAGTATGGTCAACACAAAACAAAGACTAAAACATATTGCAGAGCAAAAATTTGAAGCTAATAACTTTCTAATAACTTTCACAACTAACGTTGTGAAGTTATAGCTTTCGAAAGTAATGTAAAATTGTGCGGATGTGATAAAAATACAAATACAAATTACATTTTATCTATGGAGAATTTATTAAGGAAGCGAATGAAGTCAAATATCTAGGGAAGCAAAGCTATCTCTTTGGACATGCCTTAGAGTATGCGGCAAGTCATGGGGAATGCAACCCAATCAAATGTATTGGCTAACAGGTCGGCTGAAAAGTCCCCCATGTACCATAGTAAAACACAATAGTTTGACAAAATTAATTCTTTTTATTCAACATAGTTGCCTTCAAGGGCGATACAGCGATTATAGCGACCTTCCAACTTTTCGATACCATTTTTGTAGTACTCCTTCGGTTTGTCCTCAAAATAGGCTTCAGTTTCGGCGATTACCTCAGTATCAGAGCCAAATTTTTTTCCCGCGAACATTCTCTTCAGGTCAGAGAAAAGGAAAAAGTCGCTGGGGGCTAGATCTGGAGAATACGGTGGGTGAGGAAGCAATTCGAAGCCCAATTCATGCAATTTTGCCATCGTTTTCGATGATTTGTGACACGGTGCATTGTCTTGATGAAACAACACTTTTTTCTTCTTCTATGGGGCCGTTTTTTTGCGATTTCGGTCTTCAATCGCTCCAATAATGCACAGTGATAGTCACTGTTGATTGTTTTTCCCTTTTCCAAATAGTCGATGAACAATATACCGTGTGTATCCCAAAAAACTGAGGCCATAACTTTGCCAGCTGACTGTTGAGTCTTTCCACGCTTTGGTGGCGGTTCACCGGCCGCAGTCCACTCAGCTGACTGTCGATTGGACTCAGGCGTGTAGTGATGGAGCCAAGTTTCATCCATAGTCACATATCGATGCAAAAAATCAGGTTTATTACGACTTAACAGCTGCAAACACTGCTCAGAATCATCAATTCGTTGCTGTTTTTGGTCGATTGTGAGCACGCGCGGCACCCATTTCGCACAGAGCTTCCGCATACCCAAATATTCGTGAACGATATGTCCAACACGTTCCTTAGATATCTTTAGAGTGTCAGCTATCTCGATCATATTCACTTTACGGTCACTCAAAATCATTTTGTGGATTTTTTTTGGTATTTTCGTCGGTAATCACCCCTTTTGGGCGCCCACTGCGTTCACCGTCTTCGGTGCTCATTTCACCACGCTTGAATTTTGCGTACCAGTCAATGATTGTTGATTTTCCTGGCGCAGAGTCCGGAAACTCATTATCAAGCCGAGCTTTTGCTTCAACTGTATTTTTTCCTTTCAAATAACAATATTTAATAAGCACACGAAATTCTTATTTTTCCATCTTTTTGAAAATAACAAAAGTTGCTTCATTAAAAATGCAATACCTCACAAAATAATAGTCAAATTTTTACAAGAATCTTTTGAAGGTTGATACTATCTAAAAATGAAATGGATTTAATTCTAGTGTCGTCATCTATAGGTCAGACCGGGGACTTTTCAGCCGACCTGTTATATTCGACAGTAATAAGGCCCGGAGCCATTCCTAGGCATAGCGAATAGCGTAGTCAGAGGAACAATATGGAACTGGAGTGCTTCCAAACAAAATGGGCCATACTGTATGTCAAAATAAAAAATTGTTGTTTCAAGTTTAATCTTTGTCCTTTTTTATTATGAATTATTGAAAGAAAACGGGTACTTTAATTGAATTGAAATTCGATAAATTGCAAAAATATTAAATATTTTTTTAGTATCTACGTTTGTGTGTCCTTCTTGTTTTCAAAATATACAAAAGGATTTCACGACGTTCCAACTGATTTAAAAATAATATCTTCGCATTGCTTAAACCGCACTTTTATTTTTTAAAAGTGGTTTTTTTAGATTCATTTTTCCTCTTGGCATGGTTTACATTAAGTGTTATTTATATTCATTGCTATACTCGCCCCTTTTTATATTTTTTGTTCCGTTATACACATATTATAACGGTTAAGCTGATTTTACAGGAAATACTTTTTTGGTCCTATACGCTCAGAAATCAATAATAAAAAAAAAGATTCTTTACTACTAGATTGTTCAATTATTGTTAATAAATTAAAAACAAAAAAACCGTGACGACCTTATTCATAAAAAATATGGATGTCAAATTAAAATTAGCATAATAATTTAGGTAAATAGTTCAAATATTTTAAAAACAAATTCACACAGGATTAAAAATTTGGAACCTTCAAACTTCTTTTAAACGAAAAAATTTTAAGGCACACAATTCACTTTTGATTATCAACATTTATTCGCGTTGCATTCTCTGACTCCTAGTGATAAGGCTATATATTCAGCCTCAGTTGTTGATAAGGCTACTACCGACTGTCTTTTGGATGTCCAGGTTATAGGTGACCCATTCAGTACAAATATATATCCACTTCTTGATTTTCTTGTGTCTAAATCTCCCCCATAGTATACCCAGTGAGTTTCAAATCTTCATCATTAGATTTACGGTATAGAATTCCATGACCAATAGTATTTTTCAAATATCTGAATATTTTCTTGACCGCTTCCCAATGTTCATGGCTAAAAGCATTGTTGAATTGGCTCAAGAAATTCACTGAGTATGCTATATCAGGGCGAGTGTTCTGAGCTACATAGAGCAATGTTCCAATAGCTTCTCTATATGATGCAGTAAATGAATTGTTATTCGTATCAGGTTTCTTCAACCTAGCTGCAGGCTCAGCAGGTATCGATGAGGATACACACTCAGACATGTTGAATTTCTTTAATGCCTTGGTGATGAAACTTTCTTGGCGAATTAACATCTCATTTCTCAATATATTGCGTTCAATTTCAAAACCTACATAACATTTGGCATCTCCTGTAGTTATTTCAAAGTCAGTTCTCAAATAAGATAGTATTTTCTCGATGATATATTTCGACTTTGTCAAGATTAAACTATCATTAACGTCTAAGGAGATGTACACCTTGAATCCATCAAAACCTCCTAAGAATATACAGGGATCTGCATCAGTTTGCTTCATTACAAAAGTTTCTAGGAATCTTTTAAATCTATAATTCCAACATCGAGGAGATTGCTTTAATCCGTATAAACTTTTGTTAAGCTTACATATGAGCTTCCTCAAATCCCTCTGGTTGTTCCATGAAGATAGTCTCTTCCAATTCTCCATATAAAAACGCTGTTTTTACATCGAACTGAGCGATTTCGAGATCTTCTTCTACAGCAATGGCCAAAAGAATTCTGATTGACTCATATCTGACTACTGGAGCGTAGGTTTCTTGGTAGTCTATGCCTTCCCTTTGAGAAAATCCTTTCGCAACTAACCTGGCTTTGTTAGATTATTGGATTTCATAAAGAAAATCACATAGCCCATGATATGTTATATTTTGATATATCTGGTAGCTATGGATATGTGTTGTAATTAGATAGTTGAAAATAAATATACTTTTGAACTGCAGTCTATAATTTAACTTAAAGTTGAATATTTCCATAAACTGTTTCAATCTGCAAGTAATTCAATAATTTTTAATATTTCGTAATTTATAAATAATAAAATTGATTGTAGTAACCTTGCTTACAGTAAATTAATGTATAAGAAGGTAAAAATATAAAAAAATATTATAAACAATTATTTCACAAGGCTGTTGTGACACTCGCTTAGCGACTCGTGTCCATAACAGAAAGCTATATTATGAAATGCGTTATTTAATATACTGTTGAAGCGCCTTTTTTATTTGTATCAGCACAGCCTTTCTTTAAATTCCAGAAGTATTGATTTATCTTTTCAAATGGATGTCTGAGAAGGAAAATATACGTAGATTTTTCTGTCAAGGGCGAATTTAAGGGTCCTTAATTGATACGGTTGATGAAGAAATATTTAAATAAATGTTTTTTTGTATATTAGTGTCATCATGAGAGGTTCGCAGCTCCAAATTATTTATAACTAATAATTTTTAAATTAATAAAGGAAAATACCAAAGTCAATGTCACAGGTTTTTATTAAAAATAAACAGATTTACAGGAACAGCGACTAGTTTCTTAATTTGTTTTTCAATGAATTAGTTCTCAACGAATCTAATTCATACCTCTATATAATGTATTTTCTCTTACCTAATTTCTTTTAGTATTAATTTTAATGTCACTTTTTCTTTATGTCACTGATTTTACCATAATATACTCCATTTAATATTTAATACATAAGTTGGTTTGTTCGATCGATCATATGATCTAGTGAACATTACGTTTAACTAATTTTTAAGCCTGATGATGACCTGCTTATAGGCCGAAACTAGTCGCTGTTCCTTTAAACCTGTATATTTGTAATAAAAACCTGTGACACTGATTTTGGTATCTTCCTTTATTCATTGGTCTGTCACATTTGATACATGGATGATCTACTTATTTTTAAATAAGTTTAGATTGACTTGGTGCTGCGAACCTCGCTTCGCTCGGCACGCAGTGATTTATTTATAGTAATATCAAATTTAAACATAAATTATTTATAATAAATGATTAAAATCGTGCCGAGCGAAGCGAGGTTCGCAGCACCAAATTATTCATAACTATAGTCTATATAGAAAGGACAAGAAGTAATGAATCATTCATTTAAGTAGATTTCATAGATAGACCAAAATATATTTTAAGAGGGTATAACGTAAGGTACATTTTGTATTGAACGAATGAGTTGCAGCTATGCTAAAGAATATACGATTTAGGTCAGAGGTAACGGGATGTACTAATTTTAATAAAAAAAAAAGTGATAGAGGTACATAACTTTTAGTAAGTTTAATAAAGAAAGGCAACACAGTTTATTCATAATAGAAAACAAACCAATCTATAACAATAATTATTTTATATATTTTTGTTTTTTTTGTAAGAAGATTAATTGAAACTTTGAATATTGTCACAAATAAATTACAATGAAATATATTTAAAAAAAATTAATTAAAGTTAAGATAGCAAGATATCGTTACAATATTTATTAAATTCAAAGAAGCAAAATGAATATTTTTTATTTGTATTACTCCTATATGTAGTGTTTGGGGAATTTTTCTCAGAAATTTTAAATGGCAAGTGGCCTACTGTAATCGGCTTAATACGATTACACCTATTTACAGATTATTCGATTATTAAGAGGAATTTTCCAAACAACCCAGTTTTCTTAGAAACATTATCGGGAATATTATTTTAAAAAAAAGTAGGTACATTAAATAGGTACTTAGTATTAGCTCTTTGAGTAAAGTTGTATGAAGTTGTATGGTTTTCATAATATTGTAAACAGTTGGAATATATTTAAAACATTTGTTGAATGTTAATTGTGCAAGTACCAAACAATGTCGATAAGCCAAGGACCATCTAAACGACCAAAAACAGGTCCATTATCTTTAAATGAAAAAACTCTGATATTGAATTGTTATATATTATTGAAAAACAAGGATCCAAGTGCAAGTGTTGATGATATTGTAGAATTAACGGCTGCTATGTTGTGTGTTGCTAAATTAACAATTTATAGATTACTAAAAGAAAGCAAGAATGGAACTCTTCAACCCCCTAAAACTCCTTCAGGCCGAAAACCAATTGAGATCGATGAGTCATTAAAACAAAGACTAAGGCGTAAAGTCCATGGATTTTATATACTTACGAAAGGAAATTCTAACATTTGCAAAATTATGACATCAGAGTGCAAAAAGATACGAACTATACAAAATTCTCCAGAATGACATTATGCAATCTTTGAAAGATGTGGGTTTTAGATATATAAAACATAATAGAAAATCTCTCTTGATAGATAAACTGGAAATAGTTTTTTGGAGAAGAGACTATTTAAGAAGCATTCGAAATTCCAGAGAACAAAATTTAAAAATCTTCTACTTAGACGAAACATGGATAAATGCTGGATATACAGTTTCCAAATCTTGGCAAGATGAAAACATTAAAAGCGGAAGGCAGGCATTCGTGGAAGGTCTGTCGTTAGGTTTACAGCCACCATCTGGAAAAGGAAAAAGACTTATCATTGTCCATGTTGGAAGTTCTGAAGATTTTGTTGATGGTGGATTATATACTTTTATTTCAAAACGCACGGGGAACTATCACGAAGATATGAATGGGGATGTCTTCGAGGAATGGTTTGTTCAAATGTTGGATCTGATTCCAAAATACCAAATTAAAACAAAACAGCAGTTAATAAATCAAAACAGTGCATTAGAAAAAATGAATTCTACAAATATTAACACAATAATCTTTAATAATTAAATATTCAAGGTTTTATTAATATAAGAGAAAAGTTATTCCGTAGTTTCTGTCAAGATAATTTAATCAAGATCCTTTAGAAACTTGGTTTGGTCCTAGGGGAAGAAACAACCCAACATGTTGACTTATTCAGAAAACTTATAAATCTTTTTGATTAGACATATTACTGAAATACATTCAATGTCAGCGAACTGCTGTTAAAACTTTAATTTCCCCATTTTGTTAACGTAATGTCAAAGTGTACCTAATGTCGAATAAAGTTTGTTAGATATAAAATAGTTAGAAGTGGAATATCTAGTAGATTTTATAAGATTTATGATAATACGAGAAAAATATTCCTGGACAAGGCCTAGAAATAGAAAAATCTGTCTCCCTTGCCACATATTTTCTATAACAGGGTATATACGTCTCATTTATTACAAAAGACCTTGGTTTATTTTAATTAAAAGTTAAAATCCCCAATCTTCTACGTCTTTCAATTATTAATAAAGGTTTCAATATGCTCAAGGCTCAAAACTTTTGATTTTCTGGGTTTGTAGTTGTCACTTTGACGTTTTAGGAAAGCACACAATTTTAAATAGAAAATCGCAATATTGAATGTGATTTCAGAAAAATAGTATGTGCACCTCGGAGAAAAAGCACATTCCCAGACTCCAATTTTTGTTGGTAATTTAGTAATTTAATTCTTTAAGGGAGGGAAACTTTAAACTTCTTCGAGAATAGTTTATGTTCCCCGATCTATTCAAAGATTTACTAAGTAACTTGTATATTACTATCGCTGTATCTACTGCATCTTTTTTTAATTTTAAAATTATAACTAAATTCAATACTTAAACTCCGACAAAATAAAGTTAAAAATCCTAAGGAAGAATATCTTTTTAAATGGGCAATGCCTGGAATAAGCTTATGAATATTGCAATCAATTAATCTGGCTTTGAATGGAACTGGAAAAACGTTTTTAATATCATTAATTTTGGTAACGATTCATCCAATCGTGAAATTGTCGTTGAATATGCTAATTATTAAAACTAAAATTTGCGTCTATTCAAGAAATTTTGCAATGTTCTTAATATAATAATAATTTGGACTGACTTTACCATGGCACTCATTTAAGCTGATATGCGTAATTTTTGTTAAGATTACTAGTCACAACAAAATTAAACATTCCAAAGGCATGTTTTGCTAAAGTCATAAATTCTGAGGAAATAATTATCGGAAATCGTATAAATTAAATATAAACATTAGGCGATGTACTGCCGATTGTAACGTCTTGTTTTAGTTTTGAAATCTGGAATATTAAGATCATTATATCATTTTTCCTAGTAAGGGCCAGCAACAAATTAAAAAGTTCATGAATCCAAGTTTAGAAGTAGGTATTTTTTGTGCGTTTGTCGCATTTTAATGGGATTTTTTTATTAATTCGACGAATGTATATATATTATAATGATTTAAATTTTGCTAATGATTTAAATATTTGGCTATAGTTTATTTTACTTAACAGCTAACGTAGTTTTATTATTTAGATATGTTTTTATTTGTTTGATTATTATAATTAAAAATTTTTGTTTGTTTTATTGATTTTATCAAATATTTTAATTGATTTTAATGATTGAATATTATTTAATTTTATATAAAGTTTACTTTTTCTTTGTACTTCTATGATTGGGCGCCTTATCAGAATTTCAAACTAGCTCAGTTTACTTAATTTTAAAGTTGAAATTTAAAGTCTGACTCTCATCTTGGGTAGGATTCAAATTAAATATTATTTAATAACTAATACCCAATAAATTTAATGTCAAGTATTTCAAAGAAACGTTACAAAAAAAAAATTTATTAATTGGTTTTCACACGTTTAGTACAAATAAATAACGAATATCCGGATATGAAAAAAATGGAGATGATATACAAAAATATTAATTTACAATTACAACAAATTAAAAACAAAATTACAAATCCTTAATTATCGGACGTACCTTGTATCACAGAGTTTTTCAAATATTGTCCTTGTCATGCGCAACGTAACAAACACTGAGATCGGCTTCTACTTCGTTTACTCTCGGAAATGGAACAGCGTACCCAAATTGACAAGATGGCTACTATGGTCCCGTTTTGAAAACGTCGCTCGAATTTAATCTTTAAAATTCTATGGAATCCGTATTTGTTTTGTACAATTTATTACTTTGGTAAGTAATTTAATAATAGTTGATTACTTTTCTGTATGTAGTTTTAATATTACATGTATTACTTTACCATAAACAGCTTTTAATTAATTAAAAAAATTTCTTCTAGTTGATAATCAATTAATACATACGATGTTAATTGCTCTGCTACCAGGATCATAAGAGAGTTGAATCATGGATTTTCCGGCCTTTTATAGCTTCTTGGAAAATGACAAAAAATGACGTCATCGGATTTCAACTGTTCGAATTTCAGAAAAAATAACCTACATTTCCGAAAATCCAGGTAATAAATTTACAATTCTGATAGTACCTTTGATAATGTACAGATAGATCTCATCCTTATATTTGCTTAAATTCTGTTTGTATAATTTTCTAAGTACTTTTTCCTAGGAAATTTTAGATTCAAAATACACAACTTCCTTGAGCTGTCAACTTATTTTAGACTTTCAAATTTTCAATTAACACTAGCTATTATATTTAAAATTATTCTAAATCCACTTAACTAGTTCTATTTTAACTGATAACTTACTATTTTAAACTCTAACAACTACAATTTAAACTTTTAAAAGATTTTGTTATTTGTATTACTTATACCTTATATAAGCTGATACCTATTTTCTGTGTTATCAAAGGTTAACATTTTAAAATTTATATAAACAACTTCCTCAATTATCCTACATACTTTTTGTTACATAAATTGTCATTTGTTAATGTTTATAAACTAAGTTTTTCAATATCTATTTCACTATGTACTCTTAAAATGTTCAATCAAAAGTTTATGTGATTATGTCCAACACTATTGATATGGGAATTAGTTTAATGTATTTCACCACACCTGCTACATGTTTATAATTAATCTTGTGTCTTTTTTTAGGTACTCACAATCTATTGGTATATTTGTTTGTACAATATCGAAGACTATAATTTGTCTTTTAATGATTTTGTAAGTACTTCCTTTTTATAATATTAATTTAAATACTTTACTAACTAAAATTACATGTTGATTTCTTAAACATGTGGAAACCATTAATACTTTTGATTTTTATTTTCTTTTTATTGTTTCAGATTAAACTGAGAATTTTGAAAAAGAACTAGGTGAAAAGTGAATTGTTATGTGAAAATGCATTCATTATGGATTGGAAAATTTTGATTGTGATACAATAATTAAATATGGATCCTATACAAGATAAGATGTCAAATACATTCTTTATTTATTTGAATGTTTGTAATTGAAAAGTATAATATTGAAAATTTAAGATGTACTAAAGAAAAAGTAACTGCAGATTCAATTAAACTTATTAAGATATCCCTTTTTTGTAAATTATTGTGGTAAGTAACTTTAATTCTATTTTGTTCATTTACTAATGTGCATTATTTATTTTTACATGTTGACTTTCCAATATGACTACCTACCCTATATTGGCTTTTATCTCATAATGTTTGGTTATTATCATCAGATATGTAAGTTATACTACTTTGTTTTAGTGTAACTGTAGAGATACTGTTTGTTTATACAAATTCATACTAAGTATATTATTTTTAGGTCAGAAGATTCATCTCATTTTCTAACAAGATGTATCTACTAAGTCCAAATGGAAACCTGTTGTGACCAGAGAATATTGTTTATTTTGTGGCTTTTACTGTGATATTATGACCAAATTTATGATATAATCAAGTTTATACTGTACTCAAGACAATACTTATTTTTGGGTAATTACATGGTTTAAGAAGAAAAGTGTATTTCAATATGCATATCCTTTTTTTAATTAATCCATTAGTGTAATGGCTATGATGGATGCTTAAAAAGGTAAGCTTTGTTTTTATTAGTAATAATGATCCATTACAATATATATATACATACACAGTTTACCTTTTTAAATAAACATAACTTTCAACTCAGTTTATGCCCAAAGTTTTTGCCTTTCTCGAAATAATTCATAATAAAGGACGTGATACAAATTAAAAGAAGGCAAGTAAAAAAATCTGGAGTGGGTGTAAAAATACTAAATGCTCCACGGACTGTTTTGCAATACCTACAAAGTGAAAATAAAAATGTGCTTGGAATATCAACAGCGCTATAAATTTTCTTTTGGGATGAAAGAGGAAGGCAATAAAAAAACGTGCAGGTTTACAAAATTTAATGACATTTATTGGAATTATTTCCGATTTATAAATCTTATTTTACAGTTAAATAAGAAAACATTGATTTCGAAATTATTTGATTCGGATTTAATTAAGGGCTCGGACACGTTTCGTAATGCAGAATTTTATTGGAAATATGTAGAAAGACGGTATGCAACACGTAATACACTACTAATACGCTTGATGTACTTTTACAAATATAACGCATTTTTCACGAACTATGAAATCAGAAAACATTACACGTTCCTGATAAATTAAAAAAGTATTGTTCTCACTTTTTTAATTTAAATTTAATTATTTATTTTTATTAGGGCCCCAAATATTTTAGCGGTCTACTTTAAACCTAATAATAACATTATAAAAAACTTTTAAATCATTCTTTTTGCTTATACAATTAACAGAGTAAATGTCAAAATTTCATATTAAAATTTAAACTCGGTCTGTTTATTTAACGAACAACAAAGTTTAAATCCAGCAATTTGGTAGATCAACAAAAAACAGGGGCATATATATATTTACTGGTGTACTTTACTTTGGTTAGGCAATTTAAACAGCAGAGTGCTTCTGTAATTATTCATAAGTTAAGTTTTTATTTTTAAATTAATTGGTTTTTAAATTATTTAAGATATTACTTACTTCAACTTCTCATTGTATTTTAATATCAAAAATCAAAACTTACTGTAGTATATCTGGTTGCATACATGTTTGTGCGATTTGACAGTTTTTGTCAGTGATGCATTTTATAACCTAAATTCTAGTCAACAAGTCGAGATATAAAGTGTGGATTTGTAACCACAATTTGAATAATAAGTTGTTTTATTTAAATATTGTTAAGTTGTTTGGTAAAATACCTAACACTTACGTTTTAAGTTTAATCACTTCCACTTAGACAAAGGAATATAGAGCACGTCCAGGCGAAAATAACTTTACAATTAAATATCTTCTTCAGTTCATCTTTAAGACTACAAAGGAAAACTTTGGTATTGTGGAAGTTAGTTCGGTATTCATTTGTATTTAAAGTGTATAGTTTGTTGAAGTAAAAGGATAAAGCAATTTTAAAATATTCATTAAACCAAACAACTATTATTTTGATTATTTATTAAATTACATTTAAAATTAAAGTGAGTTATATAAAATTTGGTATATTATGAATTGATATAAAGAAATATATAACCAATGGATAGAACTATTCATGAAGAACCTATACTACAATGATGAATACCACAAGAAAAGTTATGAATAATGGTCATTAACAATAATATAAAACTACAATAGGTTGATTAAAAAAGGTACTTTATAAAACAATTTACAATGTAAAAGAAAATCTGTAAAATTAATAATTTTTATATTTTAACAAATAAAGGTGATCAAATTGAACATTTTAATTATCAAGTAGGTACTAAGTGTTTAACAAAAAAGTGATTATAATGTTTTTTAAGGAAAAGTAATAATAGTATAGATTATGAACACCTTATCCACATATCAATTCCAAATACATACAGTAATCTTGATTACTTATTATCATATAATGATTAATATTACAAATTTCCACACCATTTGCAACAGCACAAACATAAAAACCTACAATTTGAATGTACTGAATGATTTCAAGTAGCTGTTTATACTATATTACAAATAAAATAATAGAAAATAAGTTGTATCCAGTTATCCACCAAACTTCTCATTATTATGACCTACTTATAGCAATATAATCAAGTTATGGTCAAATCAGGTTTTTTAATAAATTGGACAAAAAGGATATCCTCTTTCGGGTAGTTAACAATATGCTTTTGGACTTGCAGAATAATTAAAGTAATATTGCTTGTGATATTTCTTCTGTAGTCCACTTAATTCTAATGTTGGGATTTTCCAACATGTCCATGTTTACACTAAAATAATATGTTAACACAGTTAAGAAAAAAAAATTTGTTTGAGCTGTATACCGAATGCTATTAGAACAAACTAAAACTTCTCTTGTTGAAGTAGGATTTGATATTTACTTTGTATTATTCTTAGTAATCTCACTGTAAAGCCAACAATAATATCAATTTTAACTGAGATATTTATCCAGTTGATTGGAATACAAAAATTAGAAGAAACAAACCCAAACAATTACTTAAGATTATGATTAAATCAATAAAAATTGTACAATTACTTTTTGCATTTTTTTTATCATAACACTTTATTTTGATGATTTGTTGAACAAACTTTTTGTTTTCTCTTTTTTGCTGCTTTTCCACTTCTTGTTGAAAGAGCTCATTATTTGGCAATACTTTTTTTAGTAGGTGTAACATTGTTTGAAAGATAAATTAATAACGTAAGTTGAAGATTCCTTTTAAATGAATCTTTTGGAAAGTATCTTTAACAACTTGGAATTTAAATAAAAAATTGTCTGAACTGCAGCAGTAACTTGGGCACAATTTCTTAAAAACCTCGTCATTAGGAAACTTATAAAGGAATACATTTATTGTTAAAATTCTTTGCTTGATTTTCACGATTATAGCCAAATATCGAACAACGCATATTATTCAATATTGGAAAATTCAATAAACTAGTAGGACAAAGCTTAAAATGCTTAAAATTCAGAAAAATTTACTACAAAATGTAAAAATACCCATGCACTTTTACAAGTGTTTACTGTTTACTCTCTGAACTACGTCACAGCTTTTTGACATATACTTTGTAAATTTATTGATAAGAAATGATAAAAATGAGACAAAAGATATTTTCAATAGAAATACACCTATATAGTATACAGTTTTATTTTACAATAATAAATGCATTTGTTAAATCTATTTTTATGTGTCCGTCATTCATAGAAATCAAAGAACTGTAGACTTTGAACTTGGGAGTCTTTTATAAACAGATATTTATCCAGAAAACCGATGTGAAAAGTTAACAAAGGGCTCGAAACAAACCCGGGACTTAACCATAAAAGTTTGCTGTTAAATGTGAGGGTGTCACTCATCTTGATAGTAATTCTGGGGGATTTTCTTTTATATCGGCATAGTGCGGCTTTATATAAGGGATCGTATTTGTGATATGCCATTTTCAATAAAATGTTAAATAAATATATCAGCCGTCAAATAAAGCCGCAATTTTTGATTCAGAAGTTTAACCACATAAAAAATAGTGTATAAAATAACCTAATAATTCAAGAAAAATCAAGTAGTGACGTAAGTGTCAAACCAAATGATTTCAAACAACATTTTTATGGTATGTTTTACAGGTGTTATTAACTATTTTGTTGTATTTTCTTAATTTTTGGGAGTTAATTACTGTTTTTTCATTGGTAACTGTTCATTCGTATGATTTACAAATCACTAAAGTAGATAGACAAACAATTTCCGTAAAAATATTATAACATAACCTTTAAAGTTGTGCATTGTCATAAATTTTAAGAATACTGACAAAAATGGTTCTATTAAAATCGAATTTGGAAAGATTTTGCTTATGTGTATTTAATTATGATACTTCCTTTACATTTAAAAGTATAATAATAGCAAAATAACTCAAACAAAAGTTATTTCTGGAGATTTATAATGTTGCTGTTTGGAATCATTTCGTTGACATTTCCCAGTTCAACAGCATAGAACACAAATTTTGACGTCACACTTTCCCAGTCCATTGGCTTACAAGGTTACAAAACTAGTATTTCTTGTTACTTCTACTTACAGTATAGTATTTGTAATCCTATTACGTTCGAGCATACCTAATTTAAATAGTTGCAATAATTTTAATTGAGGACAAACTTTTTTAAACTTTAAACCAAACAGAAAATGTATCTTGGGAGAGAGGCCACTGTCTAGAACCGTAGATTTAGCGCCATCTATTATACATCATTTCTTATCTGGTCAAACGCCTTCTTTTATTGGAACATTAGTTAAACGAATGAGACCCAAACTGAAATTGTTTGCTTTATATTTTTTTGTTGGACAAGAACGAAAGCAAAAGGAGATAAGGGTTATTTTGCCAAAAACTATGGCTACAGAAAAGAGATTTCCAACTAAATAAAAAGGTTCTTTATTTGGGGACAGTTGATATGTTATTCTATTTTAGTCAATTTATCTATTTGTGTCACTTCCTACAATAAAAATTATATAATTAAAGCTTAATATTCATTAAATAATATGTTTTAAATATTTAGGAATTCCAAAAGTTTTTAACAAAAAGTAAAAATGTGTTTAATATGTTTAAATAAACAAAATCTTCAGGTGGATGAAGAATGCGTCTTTATGTACATACACAAGACGTGACTAATAAATTTAAGTTGACAGTATACTAGCTGTCGTAATTTCGTTTTCGTATATAAGTTTTTATCTGTTAAATTGATTGTACTAACCCTTACTTTTTGGAAGTCCATCTGACGATGCTAGTTGTCTAGCGAAACGGCTGTCAATGAGTTTAAGAAGATGCTTGGATTTTTATGACCTTGTTCTACAAGAATCACATTAAGTTTGTTTATTAAACATTTTGTAAAACATTATCTAAAAATAGTCTGTAAATTTTGAAAAAAATTTGTTAAAGGATAAACTACCTTCATTCAATTTAATACCATAAATATTACCATCATTAGAGGTCTATGAACTTTCCGAAATATTGTCCGCTGATTCTAACATTTATTTTTGTCACTTCTTACTAGAAACAGTGATAGAAAACCTCAACAACAAGTCTTGGTTAATAATTTGATCAAGGACAGCAAATAACTCAAGGGATAAACGAAACAGCTGTAACTGAATTGTTCTTGATAAGATGGACTTTCACATAGTAAAGGGTTAGTACAATAAAGTTCTGAAGGTTTTCTATCAGCAATTTCTGAGTCAGAAATTAATTTTTCTATACTTTTTATTTATTCACCCAAAAAATATCCATCTTTCAATAATCTTTTAGTATTTTCTAACCAAAAATTAACTCTTATATCGCTTTTGTAAATTTAAATTTATCTTTGTGTAAGTAAAAATACTTGTTTCTTGGTGTATAATTTTGTAAATGGTTCTCAAGGTCAAATTTTTCGGTTATCACATCAGTAACAGTCGCTTCTTTATAGTTTATTATTGCATGGCCTTGGTTATCATTCTGTGTCTCAACTGTCAATACGCCACTGTCACCATTGCTTGACATAAGTCATAGCATTATAACCAAACAAACTGTGGACTTATGGTAGTTAGTTTGCATTAAATTTTTTTGTATTGTAGATTTTCTTGTTTTTTGCAGAGTTTTTAGTACTATATAAACACATTATTATAATTAAGGGATAGTTTGAGTTATATTTAAAGAAGTTTTATTTTGTTCTAAGGTAAGACAAAATTAAAATAATATTACTTAACCTCAAAGGCAAACTTTTATATAATACAAAATAAAACAAACTTGTGTGTCTATTTAGCACAATAAAAACTTATAAACAAGAAAATACATAATATAAAAATCTTCAATACAAATTAACAACAATAAGTCAAAAGTTTGTTTGGACATAATGGCAACAGTGACGTTTCTAATAATGAGGCATATTATCGTAGATTACAAATTAAATTTTCCATAACAATAAATAGATTTTTATTATTTTCTAAATTTATTTGAATACACTTAAGAGATTATCTTTTTATGTGAATAAAAGGAATGCAAACAATTCGGTTGTGGAGCATCTTAAGGTTTTAGAAATATTACCCTGACATATCTTTACTGGGAGTGGAGCAAGAAAGAGGTCGAACTGGAATCTGAGGCGTATAAAACCTTTAAGCGGTTGCGTTTTTCCATTTCACGCTTCTGCGAGTGATAGAAAAACCACAAACTGGTCCAGACGTAATGTAATGAAATCCACTCTGGAACACATTTAATCCGGAACGTGCCTCTATTTCCAAGTAATTTTCGTGTACATTTACCAAATCAAAATTAAAATAAATGCCAACACAACACAACAAACATACTTACCAATTTTGATTATAATTTAACGTTTGTTCATGTTCATTCGCGTGTCTGTTTTATTAACCCAGTAGATATATTATTACAGGGTTTGTGATTATATTTTGACTCATTTTATTTTCACGAATTTCGGAAATATAAAAAAATGTTTCTAATAAAAGCTGTATTATTTTATCCGTACCTACCAAAAATGTAGTAATAGACAGAATTTTGTATATAGGAAATGTTCAATAAAAGGCATTTTTAGTATTTTTGTAGTATTTGACAGCTCTATCGTAAAGTTGTACATTTTTGAGGTTTGAGGTTTTGAGCGCTATTTGTGTTGTTTACAGTAACTTAAAAGATTAATCTCGGCTTAAATCGTGAACATTTTCGTGCGATTATTTTTTACAACTTTCGACGTGGATTAACTCAGCAACAGTGCATGAAGCTCCATCTGTGCGCGAACTGATATTGCAAGATCGTTATAAGACCTATTGTGAGATTAAGACGACCTTAGGCATTAGTGGGACCAATATTGCATAAATATTTTACGTTCAAAAAAATTTGTTCGTGTTAGATCCCATACAATTTGTCAATCGCTCAAAAAAAGACTCGTGTCGATTGGTCGAAGGAAATGCTAAAAAACACGATCGCGGTGCTTCGAAACAGGTCTATGACATCGTGATGAATCGTGGATTTACGCGTATGAGCCCCAAAGTAAACAGCAGTCGACTGTATGGGTGTTTCAAGTTTCAAGATAAGCCTAGTCCAACAAAAGTTGTTCGCACACGAAGCAACCAAATACTCGCCTGTTTCATAGATCAGAAAGAAGTTTATAGATAGCCGACTCTAAGGGTTTTTTAAAAACGTGTTTACAACGCCGCTCGTGACCTGAGTACTAACTATATAATTGTATTTTAATTATATTGGTTAATTTCAAATATTTACATTAAAATATTTTAAAAATTTTCCGATAAATATAATAAATATATTTTTTTAAATATTTTAATATTGTTAATAATTTGGTATTGATTTATATAGAAATAAAAATAAAATAAATAATAATACAATAAAGATACTAGAACTCTTATAATAATAATAATAATAAAATGCTTTTATTTAACAAATGTATACACACTTGCACCAAGAAGGCGAATATTAGCTAGAGAGCTACTTCAAGGCTTACAGACTAATAATTAGTATTTTACAAACATGAAAAAATACTTATAATATAAAATAAAGAAACGAAAAATAATACAGAAACTTATTAGTATTTACTGACTTTCCAGAAGAATTCTCTTTATATTTAACCTAAAACTGTATAATGACGGGTATGACATATATGAACTATAAGAGTTATACAATTTCACCAGATTATAGCTAAACGATCTTTCAAACATAGCCGATGAATGTCGTGGCATTGACAAAGAATTATGCCGAATGTTACGGTCATGAATAGATCTCCGAAAAATAATTTTCTCAAACAAATATCTTGGAGTTTGAGCTTTAAATAACCGGTACACAAACACTAGAAAGCTTAATTGAAACAAATTATTAAGATTTAACCACTTAATTTCCTTGATGTAATATGATATGTGATCATATTTCCGGAGGTTAAAAATATATCTACAACAAGAATTTTGTATGCGCTGTAATTGATTTTTTGAAACACTATCAAGGCACGGATAATATATGACATTACAGTAATTTAGAACAGAAAGAACTAAAGACTCGCAGAGCTTTTTACGCATTTTAAAATTCAAAATATGTTTGTTAATATAAAGTAAACGCATTCTTATATAACACTGCTGAAGTAAATTACTCACATGTCTTTTAAATCTAAGCGACTGATCTATAAGTAAGCCTAAATTTTTTGCTTCAATTGACAAATGTATTCTAACGTCATCAAGTTCAAGCTCCACCGAGTTTTCCACAACTGCCCTTTTAGCCCTACTACAAAATAAAACAGCAGTTGTTTTAGATGGGTTGACTGTTAAATTATGTTCCTTAGAATATTGTAAGATTGCCTTTAGATCCTGATTAACGGAAACATTCGCATTTTGGACATTAGAAGGACAAAAACCATGGAGCAGTTGGGTATCATCTGCATATAACTGTACTGCACTGCTTTTAACAACTTTTGGCAAGTCAGAAGTATAAATTAGAAATAACAGAGGACCTAATATCGATCCCTGTGGAACACCAGAAACTATAACCTTAGAAGATGAATAATTGCCATCAACACATACTCGTTGGCTACGATTCCATAAATACGACTTAAAAAATGATAAAGCAGCAGCATCCACACCATAATACTTAAGTTTGACACATAATAAATCATGATCAATTAAGTCAAAAGCCTTAGAAAAGTCCAAAGAAACTAGCAGCATACTCATTTTCTTATCAAGAGCCTCAAGAACATTGTCCACAAGATTCAATAGAGCTGTAGTGGTGCTATGAGCTTTCCGAAATCCAGATTGCTCAGAAGGTAGAATATTATTATTAGTTAAGAAAACATACAATTGAGAGTAAGCAACTCGCTCCAATATTTTAGAAACAACTGGAAGAAGGCTTATAGGTCGCAAGTCCCGTACTATACTGGGATTAGATAGTTTAGGAATGGGACAAACAACAGATTCTGTTGTATTATTTTTTAATTATTTTTTAAGCTCTGGCACTGATTTCTCCGTGAGTAATATGGAAAGAAACAGATTGTTTCAATATTTTTCTTAGGCCTTTTAACATGAATACCATTGCGTGATCAGCAAATTTAAGTTTCTTTTCATTTAGGTGCTCAAATCCAATAACAGTATCCCATTTTTTGTCGTAAGTCCAGCTTCTAGAGTCGTCTCATCGAAGATAAGTTAACAATGCCTATCTAATACATCCATCTTCTTCAAACATTGTGCCAGAATTTTTGGGACAATACCAGCAGAAAAGTTAATTTTATTTAATAGTGTCATTAATGCTTTTTTTTTGGCAAAGCAAAGGTTCTTGCCAAAAGCCTTGGGTCCTTGTTCGAGTAATGATAAAGCAAAAACCTTATCATCAAAAGAAAATCTCCTCTTGCACTTTTTTTGCCATCCTTAAATGGCTTATTATAAAATTAACTTTGGTTAACTTTAGCCTTCAAAAAATCGCCTGATTGAACATAATGCACGGCTTCTTCAAGTTTAATAAAGTTTATGCGAGCTGCCATATAGGATTTAATATTGTTATATCTTATTACTTTCATACTGTGTCTAACATTAATACTACTTAATCAAAATTACATGACAACTGACAGCTGACAGCTGACTTCAAACGTTTTCTGTTTTCTGATGACTTATTTATTTAGTATAATTAGAAGTAACCAAAAAAACCACAGTAAGAATATTTTACTGTATAGTTATAATAAATAATATACCTTTTAACTAAAACGTGTTTTTTGAGGTATCTACGAAATATTTTTAAACAACCAATTCAAACTCTATCTATGTAATGTATAAATTAGGTTAGGTATGTAATGTATGCGTAATTTGATATTCATTTAACGTGGTTGGGTATATCTAGTGAAATAGTGTGCATAGAGAACGAGGAGCCTTCCATTTTACAGAGTATACACTCTAGGGTAGCATGCAATTTATTCGTAAAGGGATAAAATAAGGTAAACAGTATCATGTGGTTTTTGGCGTATTAAGACGATGTACTTTGGGAAGCAACAATTCTGCTGTGTTAAAATTAAAGAATAAGGATTAATTTCACCCTCTTTACCTTGGCATGTTTTTGTTTATGTTTTAATCAAAAATGGTAATTGACTTAACGCGAAAATTCCGCGGTGGAATAATGAGGTTGATTAACCACAAACTATAAGCTACGGTCTACTGAATTCTAAATTATCCTGCAAAAAAAACAAGGAAAATGTATTTTAAAAATCTGAAAATTAGTAAAACAGATAGTACAAGCAGCGTTGTTATGGCAGAATAATATCGTAAAATATTAAAGCTAGCAATTTGGGAACAATAATAATAATAATAATAACAACCCTGTTCCCAGAGACTGAAGGATTTATGATGGCCATTCAGGATCAAGTAATTAATACGAACAACTACAAAAAATTTGTTATCAGGGACCCAGCTATTACAACGGAGACGGTACCAACAAACATCGGAAACCATACAACACATCACATCAGGATGTTCAACCATAGCCAACACAGCACAACCAGCTGTGTAATATTATCCACCAGAAACTGGCCAACAAATATGGACTGCTAAATACCCATACACCCTATTACAAATACAATCCACAGGCAGTGCTCGAGAATGCAGATTTTAGACTCTACTACCATTATCACCGATAGACAGGTGACGAATGATCGACCCAACATTGTAGTAGTGGATAAAAAAGCTAATTCAGTGCTGCTAGTCGATGTTGCAGTTCCAAACAACAACAATATTTTGGACAAATATAATGAAAATATAGCAAAGTACACTGATCTTGCTATAGAAGTAGGGCAGATGTAGCATGCAAAAAAAGTGGAGGTGGTACCGATCATCGTATCATCAACTGGACTCATCCCCAAAAGTCTTGAAGACAGTCTTAAAAAACTCGATCTTCATAAAAACACTTTTATTGACTTCAAAAAGCGGCAATTTTAAACACATGTCACACTGTTCGGAAATTTTTAAATATGTACATTTTGAGCCTAATCCCATTTGCGTTTACGCTCGGGATAGGTAAATATTACCAGCAGTAGCTGAGTAAGTGCATAAGTCTTTTGATAATAATAATAATAATGAAATAGATCATCCATGTATCAAATGTGACAAACCAATGAATAAAGGAAAATACCAAAATCAGTGTCACAGTGTGACACTGATTTTATGTACGATTTTTCTTTGATTTCAATATTCTGTTCAAAGGTTAGTGGGCCAAGGTCGGGCAAACTGTTTTCATATGAAGTAAATGGGACATAGCACGTTTTTTCTGTATTTACCGTTAATTTGTTTGCTTGCGACCATTTATAAATATTTGAAAAATCTTTTTCGAGTTCATGTTTCAAGTCTGTTCAATTTGACACTGTGTAGAATAATGCCAAGTCGTCTGCAAAGCAAATTATTTTGGCATTTGATTGGATTTCCATTAAGCTGTTAATGTATAAGGTAAAAAGAAGAGTACCCAGTACAGTACCCTGTGGAACACCATATTTAATTTCCATTTTATGACTTGTATGCTCTTCTATTTCAACAGACTAAACTCTGTCGGTTAGATAATTTTTTATAAGTACGTATACTTTTTCCCGTAATCCGTAACCCTTTATTTTTTCCAATAATATTTTATGAGATACCGTATCGAAGGCCTTTGACAAATCTACGAAAACACATAACGCAGGTAATTTTTTATCTAAAGCTGTATAGATCTCTGTTGTGAGTGCCAAAATGGCATCTTCTGTAGAGCAACCTTCTTGAAACCTGTACTGGTTCTTAGATATAACATTTAATTTTGTCAGAAAGTTATTAATTCTTGATTTTAGTGGTTTTTCAAGAAATTTTGATATATTAGATGAAAGAGAAATTGGTTGGTGGTTTTCTATGTTGTTTGTGTTTCCACTTTTGTATATTGGTTTTATTGTGCCTATTTTTAAACAACTAGGAAATACTCCTGTTTCAAACGGTTTATTTATAATAGACTTCAAAGGCTTAGGAATTCCATCTTATGGAACACCCTGTAAGATTGTAACTAATTTCATGTGCAGTTTAAAGCTGCCTAAATTTTTTGTCAATAACTTTTTTTTTGTAATTTTTACTTGCTGCTTGTTGATCGGCCTAGTCCTGTTTTTTGCTTTGTTTCATAAAGCTGGTTTTAAATATTTTTCAAGTTTAACAATACCTAAATAAAAACATCAAAAATACAACGCAAATTATTTCATTCAATTTAACAATCGACCTTATGAAAACTAATCTGACGGATAGTTCAAACATTTTAACCCTTTATTGGTAAACGTTAAAATATCTATTAAATTAATACTTTGATAGAAAAATAAAATTATCTAGAAAACTGATAACTTTAGGAATAGGGAGTACTCCATAAAACATAGTGATATAAAATACAGGGCGTTCTATTTGATATTACGAAGAAAATAATGTGCCAACCGAATCGTTTTTCCTGGATTTAATTCTATATTTGTACAAATTAACCTCTGTTAACATTGTGTCCCTTTAGTTGGAGAACTAATTTATTATAGAGACGCCGACGGTAATTTGTTTGGTTAAAGTCTAAAATATTATTGTGCTATGATAACCTAGCAAAACTTATAATATGAAAGTGGAAGTTTGGAGAAGGCTTATTAAATCTATGTCGAAACTTAAGTAATCCCTTTTAATGAATTTACAAGATGACATTCTGACAGGTTATGCGCCCGTTCCATTAATGTTACGTGTCAGGCATTAACGCTCATTTTGTTTCAATAATGAGGTGGGAGTGGCGGATATTTAGTCGTCATAAATTACTAAGGATTATAATTCAATTTGGCACATATTTTAGTTAATATAAATATACCGCTTTGCACAATTAAATTCAAATAAACTTTTTAGTTGTTAGTTTCTTAATTACCTCACCTTACAGGTGAGCAAAATGACAAAGAACAAAATGACAAAGAAGCTGTATAGAATAAAAGGATTCTATAGAGCAAAAGGACTACCAAATAGGTCTGAAAAGGTCGAGACAGAAAAAGGCATTTAGCTACACAGTCCTTACATAATCTAATCTATATTTTTATTAAAAAAATGTCCATATATGTAATTGTGGCATCAGCCGCGATTGCCTTTTCTCATTTTTAGTTTGTAGTAGTTTATGGATTGAAAGGAGTTGTCATATTTGGAGGTTCCTGTCAATAAGTAAATTTGATAAAAGATATTATGTTCGAAAGTGTTTTAATAAAGAAATCCCATACCAGCTCATAAAATCAAAAGAAGTGTATACAGGGTGAGTCATAACTATTGGGACATAGACTAAGGACAGGTTATTTGGACCAAAATATGGCTATTAGGCCAAATATGCCTTAATATAATGTTGCTGAGAAAAAAGATACAGGGTGTTAAAGTTAATTTTTGTTTTTCGTTTTTTGCTAATAGTTTCCCTGTATATTTATAAATTGATATCAAAATTGGCACAGACGCATAATCTTAGACAAGAAATAGTATTTTATTTACAATTTTACGTTTTGTCATAGAGGGCGCCACGTGGATCATTCCTAATGATCAAATTGAGTCTAAACTTTTTCTGATAAAATTTTTTAGTAATTTTTATTAGAAAATATGACGTAAACATCATTTTTACGTAAAATTGGTACTCTTGTTTAAACATGATAATTTCAACCGTTTTCGATAAAAACGCAGTCGAACTGCTTAGAGTCTTAAAAAAGGATTTCAAATATTAATTCATTTATGAAAAGTATGCTTTGGACTGTCAGATAATTGTTGTTGGTAAATTTCATTTGTTCAGGGCCGGTATTCTCAACTCACTCCTCTCACAGTGAGCGATCACAAAAGGGAGTGATATGATTGGCAGCGATATGGCTTTTCTAGATTCTCATGTATCCCTCCGCTCGCAAATTTATGACACAAGCAACTAGTACACATGAAAGCGAGTGAAATAAAGCACTCCTCTTTGACAGGAGCGATCCATGCGAGGAGAAGGCATGAGAATCGATTTGGCAGTGAATTTCACTCCCCTCGCATTCAACGACATCGATATCGCTCCAAGCGAGGACCTGAGAATACCGGCCCAGAGTAAATTATTTTTGATGTGACAGTGTAGTGTAATGTTGCATTTTTTAAAAGTAATCATTACTTTTTGTGATTGAAATGCCTCGTCACAATCATTTTACTAATGAAGAAATGCGAAATATTATTTGCGTATACGCACAAGAAAATTTTTGCGGTCGCTCGGCAGCCAGAAGGTATGGAATGTTATACGCAAGCAGAAGGCAACCAAATCACAAAACTTTTGCAAGATTATATCGTAGTTTAGGTGAAACTGGGTCATTTCACACTAAAAATCGGGGTGGTCGACCGAAACAAATCACACCTAATCAAGAAGATGAACTTTTGGTTCGAATAGATGAAAATCCTGAAATAAGTTCACGACATCTATCAGCAGCGACAGGAGTAAGTCAGTCGTCTATAATTAGAATTCTAAAAAAAGAGAACATCCATCCTTATCACTTCACTCCTGTTCAAAATTTACTTCCAACAGATCTTCCACGACGGTTACAGTTTTGCCAACGTATTCTGAATAAACATCGCAATGACAGACACTTTATTAAGAATATTATGTTCACCGACGAAGCAACTTTTACCAGACGAGGGGTTTTTAATTGGCGAAATAGTCATTATTGGGAAGAAGAAAACCCGCATGCTATTAAAGCTAGACATTTTCAGCATGAGTTTAAATTGAATATTTGGTGTGGCATTATAGGCGACCAACTACTAGGGCCTTATGTTCTTCCTCCGAATTTAAATGGAGATTCTTATTTATTCTTTTTGGAAAATACTCTTAGTGATATTTTAGATGATCTGTCACTGGATGTAAGAAGAAAAATGTGGTTTATGCAGGATGGAGCGCCACCTCATTTTTCATTATCTGTTAGAAATCATCTTAGTGACGTATTTCCTCAACGATGGATTGGCAGAGGCAGTGATTTTCAATGGCCACCAAGAAGTCCTGAGTACAACCCGCTAGATTTTTATTTTTGGGGACATATGAAGTCCTTAGTTTATGCCAATGAAATTAATACACGAAACGAACTTTGGAGATACATTTAAAATGCAGCTAATCTTATAAGGGGACAGAATAACATTTTTTTTAACGTCCGAAAATCCTTTATAAAAAGAATTAGAAAAGGCATAGAATTCGGAGGAGACCATGTAGAACATTTAGTTTGAGTTTTTGTGAGTTCTTTTGAGTTAAAGTGTGTTTAGTTTTGATTTATCGTCAAAACGGAAACCTTACGTTAGTTGCAACTTTGTTTATTAGTTTGGTATTTGATAGTGGAATTGTAAATAAAATACTATTTCTTGTCCAAGATTATGCCTCTGTGCCAATTTTGATATCAATTTATAAATATACAGGGAAACTATTAGCAAAAAACGAAAAACAAAAATTAACTTTAACACCCTGTATCTTTTTTCTCAGCAACATTATATTAAGGCATATTTGGCCCAATAGCCATATTTTCGTCCAAATAACCTGTCCTTAGTCTATGTCCCAATAGTTATGACTCACCCTGTATATAGTATACGATGATATACCTTCATTCTGTTCTACCGCAAAATTGTTCCTTATTCTATCCGGTCGGTCGTGAAATTGTATAGATCGATAATGATCATCAATGCGGAAACCACCACGTTGCTGACGTTACAATTTGCAAATGACTGAGTTTAGGTTTTCAATTGCCACGCACATATTTAGATAAATATTTAAAAGATCATTTCATTTGAGATCAAATTTAGTTGATTCGTACCGGAAATTGTTTAATGCGTTTTAGGCAACATCTTGTTATGGTTTACTGCTACATTTAAAGTTTGTCATATTTTTTAACATGTTTTAATCTGTATTTATAAAATTTTTAATGCAGCGATATCATAAAACTTTAAAACTATCATAAAAATTAATGAATAAAACGTAGGTATCTATTTTTATCAAATTTACCATTTCACCTATACATATGACGAACACACTTTGGGTGAAATGGTGAACTTATTTCTTTTGCTTTTTAACATAAATATTACACATAGACCCAGACTTTAAACAGTCTTCGTGTAGCCAATGTTGGCAGCTACTACATTTGATCCAATCCACACAATTTTTTAATGCAAATGTTAGATTGCATCCTACATATCGTCCATGCTATCATCATCATCGTCTTGCAAATGTATATCCATTAATGATTTGGAATCAGAGTCTGTAGTTAGACGCTTTTACTTTCTTAGGTAGCCTCTTTTTAGTGTTTCTTTTGGTAGTGGTAGTCTCCATACTCGTGATTTTTACTTTGTTCTTCCTTTTGCCATCTGCGGCACTTTTCTTTACCTCATTTTACTTGTTTTGCAGTTTCCTGTGTCGTAGGTTATCGATACTCGTTGGAGAGTTAAGAATCTCAGCTAAAGCTCTGGAACTTTTCCTTGCAGATTCAACTGTATTTAAGATAGTTATCGGCAAAATATGATCCAATAGATTTTCAGGGGTTAATTGAAGTTGTTCAGTTGCCGCTGTTAAAGAGAGACTTGTTGCTTCTAATAAAGAATATATTCTTTGAGCTGTGAGCATCCTATCTGTGGTGAAGCTTTTGTGTGTTCAAATCCATCTTCAGTTATCTCCGGAGAATTGTGGATATCTTCCCAATGTAAATAAACGGGTTAAGTCTCTTATTGTTTTCCTGTTGCTGATCTGAAGATACAGTTAGAAAAGTATACTCAGGAATTGCATGGATATTAAATGCATTATTATTCCTGTGCTTCTAAATCCAGCTATTACATATTCTACTGTGGCTACTTGTACCTATTCCTATGTAACACTACTTTCGAGATTTTTCTGTTTGGGTTCATTTTAATCTAAGAATTGTAAACATTGTAATAGCTTTGAAAAACACCTTATCTAGTGGTTGCAAATAGTGCGTGGTCCGGCTAAGCAGACAGAATAAGACTATTTTATTTTGCTCTGCAATTTCTAATGTTTCCACACTGCTGCTATGGGAGCTATGCCCATCTAAAATGATCACGACTGTTCCCTCAGGCTTTCTCGGTGCCAATTGTTGTGATATGAAAATTATGGAACCTGGTGGCATGCGGTCCTTGTGGTCTGCCTTTCCACTTTTCCTTTCAGCACACTTGCTGGGGGTAAAAACATGCCCTCTCCATTATAACCAGCTATTACAGATATAGTTTCACCATTTTCACCGAATTTTACTGCTGGAACGCTTTTGGACCCCTTTGCTGCCAACACATGACTCTTAGAGTCATGCTTTAAACAAGGGTGATAGTACTTTTACTTAGATTAGGAAACAAGCACGTACCTACAATGTTTTTTTTTCTAAGCACTTCATTGTCATTTACCAAAATGTCATATTTTATTATGGCGACCAATTTTTTAGGTTACGTGGTCCGTAAACAATCAAGTATAGCAAAATATAGACAGGAAAAACCTGGGGATTTCACAATTTAAAGCTACATCTACAGTGACATGCATCTTAAAAAAGTTATTTAGCATCAACAATTCCGTACAAATTACGTACAATTTTCAATTTCTTGAATAGACACGGCAACCCAAATGATTGGGCAGCACGCGTCCTTAGTAAATTTCACATTCAGGTTTATCCGCAACATTTAGTCGTTATTCCATTTGAATTTGGCCAAGAGATTTGAACATTCGATGTGTAGATGGTTCCCTTATAATCAGCTTAAGTGTTAATCGTACAAGACTTCTTTGAGATTGGATGATTAGGTTAAATACTGGTCCTTCATGATCTCTACCATTGCGAACAAAATCCCCAACAATCGCTAGTATTACAGTTTTTTGGGAGGGCGTCTTGTTTTTAAACATGGGCAATTATTTCGTCCAACTCCTGATGACAGAACATACTAAAATAACTTCCAACTGACAATGATGGCTAAAATCTCAAACCAGGAGGAAATTCAGTAATAGATAAAGAAGGAAATAAAAAAAAGAGGAGGAGTTTATAGATAAAAATTATCATCATCAGATTTCTATATTGAAGTCACATTTTGATTAAATTATCCTATAACACATGAATTGGCAGCTTATAGTTCTGTGATACATAGAGCATAATGAAATTGAGATCATGAAACAAATAGCTATATTTAATGGTTATTATACACTTATACTGATACTCAGGCATTAATATTGTCATATCTAATTACTTTTATAATTGGTCTCAAAACTACATAATCAACATCATGTAATTTTAAAAAAACCAAATGTAACTTTAATATGTAAATCTGACAATGCCAGAATTTAGCGAAACAGCTGAGTTAAAAAGGCAAATTTTTGAATAAAAAGTTCTTAATCTAAAAGCAATAAATATATACAAACACAGTATTTACATCTCCTCGGGAGATTTTTGTTTTAGAATACACTTCAATTCTTACAATCGTTGATTTTCTTGAAGTAGATTACTCCAAATCTCGTAGAATTTACTGACAGATTAAAAGCATTTTCTCCTTTTACTGACTTTATCAACACTCAACCAGTCAACGAGGACAGGATTAAACTCGTAATTGGTCTTGCAATTAAACTAACAATAGATATTTAAATACACTAGGTGTATACATTTTATCGACGTATCACAAAATTATAAGATAAAAACATAATAATTCATAATCACGAAGTGACTTGATAATTGTTTTATACTATTTTATTGTGCAGTTTATTTAACTACTTAATTATATTTAATAACTTTTGCTTTACTGCTATGTTTGTTGAATAAGATTTGTTGTATTCATTAAAACATACTGAAAATATCATAAAAATTGTTAGATTTTTTATATTGTTTATAGATATTTTTCGTGATTGTGTATTGTGTTGTGTTTTTTAAAGACGTTTGTTGGAAATGGATAAGGTACAAAAAAAAAGAAACTTTTTATCGTAGAGGAAATAATGTCCATCTAAGATGGACATTATTTAAACATTCCACCACTACACATATATATATACAGGGCGAAGCGAGAGCAGCCATGCACAGATTAATACATAATCAGCAGCACATAAGCCAATCGCATGGGGCTGATAATGGTAAGCTAATCAAGGAACTAAAAGCGGATAACATTTTGGGGCAACCCATTGACGCAACAGTCACGAGATATAGCTTTGCCAATAAATTTAAAATAGTTATACCAGGTAGGGAAGACTGGGAAAAAGGTGTACCCGTAGAGGCGGAGTCAACCTGGTACACGGACGGCTCAAAGACGCCGTATGGCGTGGGAGCCGGCGTAGTCGGAAGGAAACAAGGGATAACATTCCCAGTAAGTCTATCCCAAAATGCCACGATTTTTCAAGCAGAAATCACGGCAATTCACTACTGTGTAGAAGAAATTAAAAGGCTGGATAGGACGTACCGTTCAACAGCCATCTTCACAGACAGTCAGGCGGTGCTAAGGGCACTAGATTCTGTAGAGGTCAATTCTAGGCTAGTATGGGACTGTGTGCATGCTCTGAATACTCTGGGGGATCGTAGCAAGGTTACGGTAGCTTGGGTACCAGGGCATAGAGGTCTAAAAGGCAATGAAAAGGCAGATGAAATGGCTAAACTAGGCTCATCAATGCCTTTTATTGGACCGGAACCCTTCTGCGGCATTGCCAAAAATATAATAAAGACGGCCATGAAAACATGGGTGGCACAAAAATCACGGGAATGGTGGTGGAATTCACCAGGACAAAGGCAAGCGAAACAGTTCATAATGGAACATTCGCAAAAGTTTACGTCAGACTTATTGAGTAAAGACAGGAAAACGGTCAAAACTTTAGTAAGACTATTGACGGGGCACTGTAAGCTAAACAGGCATCTTAAGCTGATGGGGTTGACAGAGACGGATCTGTGCAGATTCTGTTACCTAGAAGAGGAAACACCAGAGCACATCTTATGTCAGTGCGACGGACTGGTAAATATGCGGTTCCTGACTTTAGGAGAAGAATATCCATTGGCAAGGGACTACATGAAGGTTACAGTCTCAAAGCTTATAGACTTCGTTAAGAGAGTCGGACTGGGGGATGTAATCTAGTTTTTCGAGGACCACAATAGATCTGAAAAGGTCGCAGTAGAATAGGCTTCTGGCCACCTCTTAAACATCTATCTATCTATTTAAGATTAAGTACAAAGAGGCTAAAGCGCAAACATTTTCCTTTAATAAAAAGAGATAAAAAATATGACGCCTGAAGAAAGTATTAAAACCAAAAAATTTTCTTTTGGCCTTAATAAAATACATAACTAGTATTATCAGGTACAAGGACAATTGCAAATTTCCAGAAGGTCTTATTGTGTACTCACGGTTTAAAAACCGAAACTATATTTCATGATCCTGAATTCTGGGCAAGAAGCATGAAACCAGTTCTTTGCAAATTTTACTTTGATTGTATTTTACCTGAAATTATCCATTCAAGAAAATTTAGAAATATGCCTATTAGAGAACCGCAATATATTCTAGAGGCAAAAAAACAAAATAAGAGGAAACGGAAAGAAAAACCTCAGATGTAGATAATAAAAATAATAATAGATTTCCTAGTTTTAAAATTATCCGAGTTTTCGTTTTTAAGTACAACTTTGACAGGTGTTTCTCTTATGTTGTTTATCCGGTGTGCCGTCTCACCTTAATTTTTTTTATAACCAATGTTTTGTATTTTTTAATAATTTTTATTTATTATTTCAATTATTTCACTGTTTTGTTTGCAAGGGTTTAATGTGGTCGTTTTGGAAATTCCAACCATTATAATTATTATTTGTAAACTCTGTATCGTTAATTGTATTTTAGAGATTTAGCTGCATGACTGCGTCATAAAAAATAATCTGTTTATTGTCCAGAATTCACCTATGCCTACCTGAAGTGTTTAATCCTATCCTTACGACGACATATCCTGTTTCCCACTGCTCCTACCTTTTTTCCATCAATACTGAATAGAAATTGTAATATAGATTTTGTAGCTAGATTCTACTCGTACATCTACCAGCCTTCAGATATTAATAATGTGAGTAATTGAAGAAATAAATTAAAGATAATCTCTTAGGGCTAATAACGTCTTATCTTATTGTTATATTTTATAACTTGCATACTTGGTCTAGTCTTAACACTACTTAATTAGCATCAGTTACATCAGGTACATTAAAAAACTAAAACTAAAATATTAAGTATATCAAAACAGCTGTTGACTTAACGAAGCTAATTTTAAAATAAAACTGTAAGTTTTGTTAAAAAGTTCCATTGTTTAATGTTCTTAACAATCACAATCGTACAATAACACAAAAATTACATAACAAGGAAATTTTTTTGCACTATTTAAAGTAAATAAAATATTTTCGGTAGTTTTTAGTCAAACCCTCTTTCTAACTGTTAAAGTTACTTCGGTAATGATCTTCAGATACGTTTTTAGTGTTTCGCAGCCTGAGAAAATAAGAGATCTGACAAGAATATTAAGAAGCTACGGAAAGATAAATAGAATGTCAAGAAGCAAAGATGAAAAGCATTGAACAGCTACAAATTCAAGTGAACTTAAGAGAAAAGTGGTTTTTTATATCTAAAGATTGATCTGAGGACATTTACCAAGCGTGACCAAAATAAAATAAGAAAGATCTGTTAAATAAAATAAAGTGGGACAAAAAAACACTTTTCTGGTTCAGTTTTTCGTTCCTATTTACGTTTAAGTTAACTAAGAACAATAGTATTTAATTTCATTGAGTTAAAGTGTAACCTTTAATAAAATTCTTATTTCTTTATTGAGTTAAACAATACTTTAATGTATTATGTAAGGATTGGTATAAATAAATTTAAATATTTTTGTACACAGCTAGCTGGTTAATGTTTATTTATATTTAAGAATAATGAAAAACTCTTCGTTTTACCAAAACTTCCAATATTTATTTAAAAAATTGTTTTATTAACTTTAATGACAGCCGTTTCGCTAGACTTAGCATCGTCAGATTGACATATTGAAGTTACATTTTGTTTGTTTGTAGCTAGGTACCTGATGTTTATTAGGTAGTTATAAGGCTAGACCAAGTATGTAAGTAATAAGACTTAACAATATTAAAGCCTAGATGTTATGAGCCCTAAGGGATTATCCTGAATGTACTTCCCTCTAAGATCAGTATAACTGTGCAATGATATAGAAAAACCAGGAAAAAACTATATCATGCTAATCTTTACAATAACTTAATATATTTGTGTTACAATTACGTCTTATCTATGTATAAAATGAAGACTCAATCAAAGCAAACACTTTAAAAGTGGAGAACTTCCCAGATTTATTTGTTCATTAACAACTTTAAATTGTGGATCTGCTAGATGTCTTTTTATTTCAAGTTCTTCAAGGAAATCTAAATTTTGTTTTTTATTACATAGGGCATTTTCAATTCCAATGAACAAAATTAACTTTGATAAAGAAATTGATATCATAAAACAAATAGCTACATCTAATGGCTACCCAATTCATTAAATAAATACATTAATTAATAAGAAAGAACAGAAAGTGTCACTAAACCTAATATTTCCTAAGCAAACTAAAGAAATTAAAAGTTATAAAAATATTACATATTGTGGAACTATTTCCAATAAAATTTCAAAAATAATATCTTCGGCAACATCAGCATTAATATCATTTAAAACACAAAATAATATTGGTACAAAATTGTTAAATGTAAAAACAAAATTACCTAAATTAAAAATATCTGGTGTTTACAAAATTAATTGTCCAAAGTGTAATGCTGTATATATATAGGTCAAACACAAAGGAATTTTGAAGTAAGATTTAACGAACATTTAAGAGTATATAGATTAAAACAACCAGATAAGTCAAATTATGCAAAACACCTACTTGAACATGCAACCTCACTCTTACAAATCAATGACATCCAAATACTACACACTTGTAATAAAAAACAAAATTTAGATTTCCTTGAAGAACTTGAAATAAAAAGACATCTAGCAGATCCACAATTTAAAGTTGTTAATGAACAAATAAATCTGGGAAGTTCTCCACTTTTAAAGTGTTTGCTTTGATTGAGTCTTCATTTTATACATAGATAAGACGTAATTGTAACACAAATATATTAAGTTATTGTAAAGATCAGCATGATATAGTTTTTTCCTGGTTTTTCTATATCATTGCACAGTTATACTGATCTTAGAGGGAAGTACATCCAGGATAATCCCTTAGGGCTCATAACATCTAGGCTTTAATATTGTTATGTCTTATTACTTCCATACTTGGTCTAGCCTTATAAACATCAGGTACCTAGCTACAAACAAACAAAATGTAACTTCAATATGTCAATCTGACGATGCTTAGTCTAGCGAAACGGCTGTCATTAAAGTTAATAAAGCAATTTTTTAAATAAATATTGGAAGTTTTGGTAAAACGAAGAGTTTTTCATTATTCTTAATAAGATGGACTTCCAAAAAGTTATTTAATTTTATTTAAAATTGTAGGGATTTTTTTAGTAATACAATGGACAAATAATTTTGAGGTAAATAGCTTTAGAATTTCGGAAGATATCATTGGAAGTAAAAATAATAATTTATTATTTCAAAATGACCTTTCGAAAACAGTCCACTGTAAGTTGGTAAAGTTATACATTATATTTAGGGAACTGATTTAATAATATAAATAAATATACGAAAATGGGAAAGAAAAAGTAAGAGCATAAATAAAAATATCTCGATGTTCCAGCAGTTTATCCAATGTAGAGTTCTGCAAGGTAAATTTGGGTAGTTTACAAGTTAATTGGTTTTATTACTAATTTAGTAACAACATCAAACAATTTATTTATAAGCAAAACGCCATACTATTTGTGCCGTCGTATCAACAGAATTCTTGATACAAACAGCTGGGACGGGTTGGGTTCCACAGTTTCTGGCTGGTTCCATGAGGGTCTGTCTAAGTAGTAACTAATAGGGTTAAGAAATGGGTGCTTCATTGAAACCTCCAAAGATGAATTTAATTGAAAATATATCCAAAATTTCCAAAAAACAATCATTGTTTTTGTAATTAGCGTTTACAATAAACTTCATTGTAACACTCAACGAAGTGTGGAAATGAAATCTCTTTCCACACTCGTCTAGTTATTGTTTGTGTCACAGTATGTATGTATGTATGTATGTATGTGTCAGGGGTGATAATCACACTGCGACCCATAGGATCTATTGTGTCCCCCTTACTTGCCATGTTCTGATATTCTCTCAGACCTATAGCAGCTCTTCGAGTCCTATTTTCCTGAGGAAGTTTAGGACATCGTCGGGCTTCAAATCAGGTAGATCCCCTTCCTCTATTTCATGTGCTCCTAGGTATCTAACCCTAGAATTTTGCAAGGCAGGACATTCTGAGAGTATATGTATTGAGGTTTCATCCTCTTCCTCACAGAATCTGCACTTTGCTTCATCTGCTAACCCTAGTTTCTTCATGTGGCTTCTTAACCGGCAATGCCCGGTTAATATTCCCGTTAGAATACGGAGCCTTTTTTTACTGAGGTTGAGGCAGCTAAGAGATCTCTTCTGGTCATAGTTCCCCAGTAGTATCTTAGATTGCCTCAATCCTTCCAGCTGATTCCAGTACTCGGATTTTTCTTCCTCCATTTCCTCCCTTAGTTTTCCTAAGATTACTCTACTGCTGATCCCACAAGATGGTTCTGGTCCCAAATGTGGGGTTTCAGCTCCTTTTTTTGCCAGCTTATCTGCTGTTTCATTCCCCTCTATTCCTATGTGTCCCGGGACCCATAGGAGGGTGACAGTGTTCTTCTGGCCCAGTTCATTTAGTTTGCCCAGGCATTCCCAAACCATCTTCGAACTGATTATATTTGAACTCAGCGCTTTGATGGCTGCTTGACTATCCGACATGATCACAATCTCTTGTCTGCGGTAGTTTCTTCCAATATTGAATTCCACACATCTTTCGATGGCGCGGACTTCTGCTTGAAAGATGCTCGGGTATGTGCCCAAGCTTTCTGAGTATTTGGCTCTCGGTCCAAAAACTCCTATCCCAGTTCCCTCGTCTAGCTTGGAACCGTCCGTATACCACTTTATGGTATTCTGATTTAAATTCTGTATGGTGTCTTCGTCCCATTCAGATTTATTACTCAACCTTGTGATGAATTTTCTCACAAAGTTGAATTTCTTTGGCATATCATCTTGGGGCATTTCCCAAGTTTGATTTGTGTCACAGTTGGTAGTTGTGTGCATTTTATTAGACCTTTTAAAATTAACTAAGACGTTGACAGAGCATATAACCTCAGATCAAGATCAGATGAAGATTTTTATAAGTGCAAAATTTTGTGTATTTGTGTATCGTTTAGAACTTTTTTTCATACTGTATGGTAAAGTGCCACTTGTTTCAGTCCGGGAAATGGCACTTTACGGTACACTTTTACTTTACAGTACTCTCAATTCTCCCAATGTTGCAATCTTGTCTTTGCCTTCAATGGATTGCTCTATATACTTTTCTGCAACTGAAGAACTCTTCCATCCACCATGCTGTTTTAGAACTTTAAGGTCAGCTCCAGCATTGGCCAACAACGTTGAGGATGTTCTCCTGAGGCAATTACCTGTATACTTTTCTGGTTGGTCTAGTTTTAAAAACTCAGCTATTTTCTTAGGTTCTCCGTCAACAGTATGTATACCAGCTCTTTGAGACAGACTATTTCCTTGTTTATAACCCACCAAAAGAGCTTTCAGGGAGACGTGTTGCCGTAAATTCATGTATTTTACAACACATCCAAATAGTGAAGACGTGTGGCTGTGATGTAGTACTCGATTAGATATTCTTGACTCTTCTTCCCGGACTTCTAACGTAAATACCTATTTACGCACGCAAACTTTTTTTAAATGATTGACAAGACTATTGACAATGACATTTGCGGCTACTAGCAATTTATTACTTTTATATTGTTCTTTAAAAAAGTATTTTTAAATATGGATATCATCTTTTACTTATATAATATATTATAATTGGTGTATTATTCATCGCTTCGCGATTCGTATTTTAAACTTAAGCTAGTGTCATAACAGAAAATCAAATATGAAATGCGTTGTTTAATATACCATCACAGGATTTGCCGAAGTAAAAGTAGAGCCATAATGAAATAACTCTACTTTGGAAGCCTTCACATCCTAGCAAAATATGAACTCTGTTCATATTATCAAATATCACGTATTAATGAATTTAGTCTGTATCAACATTTTGCCACGGAAGTTCCAGCAACGCACCTTATCAGCTTCATTAGAGATATAAGTTTAAGATTACAAATATTACCTTTGCGGTAACAAGAGACCTATAATGTGTATCGAAGTTCTAGCTTTTGAACTAGAGTTTTCATTTACCTATAAAATAAAAATAAAACATAAAACCACGCATCTAAAAGAAAAATGAAGGAATGGTGAAGGAATTAATTAATTAATTAACTTTGATCTACTTAACGAGGTGCTCTTTCACTGCTCAAAGTGTGGTTAAAGCAAAAGGTAAACGCTATAGGTATAAAAATTGGTTTTTTTGACTAAAAGTAATTAAAAATTAACAGTTTGTCTTTTCAGTAAAGTTAAAAATAAATTATAAAAGTTAACTAGTTTTTTATGTTTTAAATAAAATGTTAAAATCAATGGATCCTAAAGCATTTAAATATACATAACTTAGTGCGTTATTTTGAATGTTTTTTTGATATATAATTATGCATAATATTATTTATGAAACGGTTTTTGCTAAACGGTGTTGGATGTTTTAATTTATTTTTTCTACTAGCGTGAGGAGCAGTCCTGATTGTCGTACTGATGAAAAGAATTACTTTTCAGCACAATATTAGAAAGAATACTGTATATAACACGTGCGTGATGTGATTAATCGTGCTGAAAAGTGTCCTTTTCCTTACTCGTTAGGTTAACTACTACTGGCATAATTAAAATAAACGAATATTGACATTACTTATTATATTCAAAAAAATAAAAAAAATTAAAAAAAAAATTTTAAAATTAACATAATTAAATATTATTTTTTAATTATTTTAACAGAAATTGTTTGGCGTTTTCTTTCGAATGTCTCTGCAAAAAATGAAACATTTTTATTTATAAATAGCCGAGATATTAGGGAAACGTTAGAAGAGTGCACCGATAAAACAGCCTTAACTATTAAAAGTGAATTTAATTGAGCCAACATAAAGTAAATAGAAAAATAATAGCCATAATTTTTGAACGACTACAGCATTTTTACTCAGTAGATTAATCCCAATCCAATTTCCATCAAAACCAAACAATATATCTCATCCTCGTCGCATCTGTCTACTTGGAAAAGAGTAGAATATACATAGCCAAAATAATATTTTTAATTACGAGAAATGTCAAACAGCTTTCAGGTCGCGGATAGTGAAACAAAACGCCACTGCCGTCGACCGTTTGTGTTAAAGAGAGAAATAATCAAATTATTCTCGTTTTGGACCGTAATGAATTTTGTAAAAAAAAATGAGTGAGTCGTTGAGTTGATCCCGTAAAAACGTTTTACTGTGTTCGAATAACCGGTGAAATTGGAAGGTCTTTACTTAAAATTACTTTTTTTATCTTTTTTGTATTTTTAACCGATCACTATTAAAAAATTACTTTTGACAAGTAAAAAGGGCAGCAAATTAAAATTATTAAATTCTAAGGCAGCTTTAAAAAAAACCGTATAGAAGCGAGGCTGCTTCGTTTAAATAATAAATTAAAAAAAATTTGGGCTGGTTGCATACACGCTTGTTAAACCTACGTTACTTAACAACGAGTTAAATAATTTGATTAGTTAGAGAGGGTAAAAATTGAATCTTAGTCTATACGAGGATTGCCTTTTATGTTTCGGGATTTGGCAACCCTGGTGGTGCAATCTGGCAACTGACAGCTCTATCGTAAAGTTGGACAACGAACGATTTTTGTGTTTTTTAGAGTAACTTAAAAGATTTATCTCGGCCCAAAAATGAAATTAAATCGTGCGATTATTTTTTACTTTTGACTTGAATTAACTCAGCAACAGTGCATGGATGAACTTAATTAAATTTTTACCAATGAAGCTCCATCAAGGACTGATATTGCAAGATAGTCATGTAACCTATCGTGAGATTGAGACAACCTTAGGCATTAGTGGGACCAGCAGTAAACTTTGATGATATTTGAAGTACGAATTCTGTTAATTTTATGTCAACTGTCATGATGTTACATTAAAAAAGTTTCTAATTTCTTGGGCAATTTTTTGAATGTTTTCTTTCATAAGAACCATTTTCTGACAATAAAAAACAAATAAGAATTTATCCTGCTATAATTATAATGATTGTGATCTTACAACCTTACTGCGGATCTATGGATAGAATAAAAATAAATCGGGATGGAAAAATGGAGGAAGTATGAGTATAGTTTTAGGAATTTTTTTATTTGTGATAAAAAATCATGACAAAATAAAAAAATTGTATAAAAAATAAATTGTGGTTGATCGTAGAAGGGATGAAAATTTAGAGTTGTATGCCGTATTAGAAAAAATAAAAACAACAAAATACTTTTGGCTTTAGAATTAACCATAATTTTGCATTTTGAAGGCGATTTTCGTGTTTTACGTAATCAAAATAGTGGTTCTAAATCATTTTTATGATAACCACATTCTTGTTAAACTTTGACCAAAATCCAAGGCTATAGCCTTGCTCATTTTTTTGAAAAAAAACTTTTGGCTTTTGAATTGCGTGAAATTATGGAAAACGGTGTTTTTTGTGACGCTGAATCCACTAGTACACTCAGTTTCTCAATAGGATGTAAAGAACATTCTTAAATCAAGGTGCGAATAATTCATTTGTATTAATTTATTTATTATTATTATTATTAGTTATTGTTTATTACATTGATAACTAATTTGTTTCCTATCTTTCATAAAACTTCAATCTCCAACAACTCTGATTTCCATTTTCCAATTAAAAAGGTATATTGTATCTTCATGTGTGACCTACTTTTAGTAATACATAATAAATAATACACCACAATACGTCAAACATTTCAAATACATTTACAACCACTAGTTTTAGTTTGATGAAAATTTCAACGGTTTGTAAAATACGTTTGTTTCAGAAACTTAATATGTAAAGCTAGTTTATTTTATAAAGTGGTCAAACCACTTCTATAAATAAACTATATAACAAAATAATCCATTATCTGGAAATCCTTTACAACGCATTTGATCTACTTATCGACAATTGTTGGTAAACATTAGCGTTGTTTACCTTTATTTTGTTATATTAAGTATCTGTTTTTATTGGATACAATATAATTTGATGGTAAATAAAATAGGTAAAGAACTTAAATTTATTGTAGTAGTAGATGTAAAAGCAAAATATTTCTTAAAAACGTCTTATTATAATTTGCAGTTCTGCATCCAAATTAAATATTGAAATTTTAAGAGTCAAAAACCATACGTATGATAATTTAGCACCATGATATATTACAAATAATCAACAAAATCTAAAATTCAAGATTGTTAAAATTTTAATTAAAAAACTTGTTACTACAATACTACAAGAAAATAGTAAACCATACAAACAAAATGGCTAGAAAATTATTTTTATAATTTATTATTTGAAAAAATTATTCCGATAAGCGAAAAGATAAATCATTGTTTATTGCATTTATTTCAACCCGGGTTACCTTAGTCATCCTGTAGTGTCAAACCGCGTTGCATTCTTAATTCTAATTGCAATAAAATGTTCTTAACTCTGACGGATGCAGATAGAGCGGTGGCTTTAGTTCAAGATGGCCGTAGCCAGTATTATGCAGCTGATGTGTTAGGTGTTAGTCGTTCGGCGGTTCAAAGAGCAGTTCAGCGATTCAATGAAACCGGCAACTTCACAAGGAGGACAGGTTTCGGTCGTAGAAGGGCAACATCCGAACGAGATGACCGATTTTTGGTAACTTCATGTTTTAGAAATCGGCATAACACATCAGTTGAACTGGCCAATCGTCTGAATGAAGTGAGAAATGTGGATGTAAGCAGGTGGACAGTTCGACGTCGACTTGCTGAAGCTCATTTAGTATCCAGAAGACCAGCCCTATCTCCACTATTATCCGTAGAGCATCGCAGAGCTAGACTTGCCTTTGCAAGAGAACACGAAAACTGGAATGACGCAGACTGGCGAAGTGTATTGTTCTCAGACGAGTCCAGGTTTAGCTTGAGGTCACCAGACGGCCGCGAAAGAGTTTGAAGGAGGCAAGGAGAGCGATTTGCTGAGTGCAGTATTGCAGAAAGAATAAGCTATCGAGGATGCTCAGTGATGATTTGGGTTGGTATAAGTTAGGAAGCTCGTACTGACCTAGCTATCGTGGATGGCGGTTCTATGATGGGTGCAAGATACATAACGACCATTCTTGATGAGCATGTGATACCTTTTGCCCCGTTCATCGGACCCAATTTTCTTTTCATGGACGATAATGCGCGTCCGCACCCTGCTAGGATCGTCAATGACTATTTAGAAGAGATGGGAATTGTCTGTATGAATTGGCCAGCTTCCAGTCCTGATCTCAATCCAATTGAGCATCTGTGGGACATAATGGGAAGGCAATATCGAGCACGAATACCTCGTCCAAACAACCTGGCTGAGCTCGGTGCGGCTCTTCAGGAAATATGGAGAGAATTGGACCTAACTGACATCCATAGGTTGATTAGCTCGATGCCACGCCGTATTCAAACTGTTATAAGGGCCCGAGAAGGAAACACTAGGTATTAATTATTACTGCATACACCACATTTTTGTATTGCCATTTTTTATTCAAGAAGTTTTCATTCATTTTTCAATTTTCTGTATTATGGTGAAGGGCTCTATAAAATAAAGATTTATTTTCTGTAAACTATGGGTTTTATTGATATTCAATACGTATTTTTCAATCTATAATTTATTTTAAAGTTTAATATCCAAAGATCTTAATTTTTTATTGAAAAAATCGTATGGATCGAATTTTTTGCACCTGTATATGACAATAAAAATTAACTGTAATTATTATATCCATTAAAACAGCAATAGCAGCAACATTTTACCGAGATAGAAAAACTCCAAATTAAATTACCTAAAATTTGTTAACAAGGACAACAAACGATTCAGGGCGAGATTAATCGAACCATCTCGAAAAACGAGTGCAGATATATCGACTTCCATCCAAATCTAGACAAAAGAAGAGGTAAACTAATTCCGGCCAATTAACTTTACTCTTCGTTCAATTTTCCGAAACGGGCTGAGAAGCCTTCGCCTTATCTCGTCCGATCCCATTACCGAATAGAATAATATGTGATCGCAAAGTCAGAAAGAATTATAAAATCTCCAAATTTATTCATAAGGGTGGCAAGTATTTATACTATGCTGGCAGGCTTTTAGAAAATAGGAAAATAGAAAATTGTTTCTGTCTGTACCCAAGGTAAAGAAACTTAACAGTTTCTATACCAAGCTTAACCGTTTTCTATGAAAAAACAACTACTTCCTGGGCTATATGCCTCAACGGGCATTGAATTACATTCCAATAGAAAACGTGATGGCAACGTGATTTGCAAATCAACTACTCGTAGACCGGTTTCGACATTATCGTGTCATCATCAATACGAGGTAAGTAGTTCTTTTCATCCTGCATAGCATTGCTAGAAAATGGTCAAGCTTGGTATAGAAACTATTATTTTTTTTTACCTTGGGTGCAGGTAGAAACAATTTTCTATTTTTCAGTTTTATTATTGACTGCACCTTATCTGAAAGTATTTTTAGTATGAATATTATGTTTATTTTAGAAAATAATTTCGTATTGTAGAATTTATAATATGCGTTTGCTCAACTTTATCAAGAGGTATTCAGAATCGGACGTTTCCTTTAAGAATCGATTTTTTTGCTTTATAATTTCTGGATTCTTTTTCAAAAAAGCTCCAAAAAATATCAAATTCAAAGCTAGAATCAAAAAAATCGTGGCGTAATGAATTTTTCGGCCTTGGGTTGATAAACGCCCTATTTTTGGTCTCCATATGATTGCTTTTCCGGTAAGATAGTTGTATCAGATTTCTTGTAAAGCAATATTCTTGTTAACGATACCTATAAAATTTGTTTGGAATATAAATGGGGAATAAAATCATGATCTTTATGTATTTGTGCTTATAAACTTCAAAAATGTTTGTCTTAAGGAATTATGGAAGGTGTTGTGTATAGAATATTTGATATTATGTATTTATAGCTTGAAAAGTCTTACTTTACGGGGGCATTTGAGAGATTTGGGCGAGAATTTTTGGGCACGAAAATTTATTGTAGGAGAAGTCACATGATGGTTAGGAATAATTAATTAATATACTGGATTGGCAGATACTCGGGTAAAATAAGCCAGAAAAAGTTGTTGGCTTCAGAGGCATAAAGGAACTTCATTTGTTTCTTGATACAAGCTATTTATTTGGCTCGATTTAAAGACACCAAGCACCAAACAAATTCACAAATTCATTCAGGTGTCGAAAAACGTTGACCTCTCAGTTTGTTTTTCACGTACGGGAATAAAAAGAAGTCAGTAGGTGCCAAGTCAGGACTATACGGCGGATCAAATCGATGTTTTGGGTGCTCAAAAATGCAGTTGTTTGAGCCGATGTGTGGGAGATCGCAATGTCGTGGTGAAGACTGATCCGTCTTCGGCGGTTGGTTTTCCTGATTTCTTGGAAGACAACTGTCAAACAAATGGTTGTGTATCACTCAGAATTGACTGTTCTGCGATGTTCTAGTGGTACGGTTTCGACATGTCTCATTTTTCTGAAAAAAACAGGCGATAATTTGCTTGGAAGTGCTTCGTGCGCGAACAACTTTTGTTGGATTCTATTTTTTTGAGCGATTGACAAATTGTGGGGGTTCCAACGCGAAAAAATGTTTTTGACCGTCAAATATTTATGCAATATTAAATGTATGCTGGTCCCACTAATGTCTAAAGTTGTCTCAATCTCACGATAGGTCACATGACGATCTTGCAATACTAGTTCGCGCACAGCATCAATGGTTTTCGGACCAACAACTGATGATGGACGACCTGCACGAAATTCGTCTTGGAGTGAACTATAGCCACGATTGAATTCGCCATAGCATCGATAAACACTGGTCAATGATGAAGCTTCATCGGCAAAAATTGAATTAAGTTCATCCTTGCAATGTTGTAAAAAATAATCGCACGATTTAATTCCATTTTTGGGCCGAGATGAATCTTTCAAGTTACTCTAAACAACACAAAAAGCGTTCGTTGTCCAACTTTACGATATAACTGTCAGTTGCTAGATTGCAACACCAGGGTTGCCAAATCCCGAAATATAACAGGCAACCCTCGTTACTTTAAACAAGATGAGCTCTTATAAAAATTTAACATTACTTTTGGCCTTATGGATTTCAAACCAAAAATTGTAAATTACAAAATAGTCAAATCAAAAAATTTCTAGATACTTATATGGAAAATATTTTTCTTTATCAATGAAATAAAAAATTATCCTTTAATAATGTCCTTATGTTGCACTGGACTCAATAATCTGATTTGGAGGGCAGAAATGCGATTTTTTATCGTTCCACATTAAAAATAATTATAATTCTGGAACACACATACTAGAAGAGCTTAATTTCCTCTTCGCCAAACACGAAACGTGATGAAGCGAATTTCCACCGCATTTCACAGGCATTTCCAGCCTACAAGAAAATAACGAGATTTTAATCGCTTCACATTTTCGTCAACCTATGCTAAAACATCCTTAAAACTTCATAAAATGAATACGGAGAAAAATTCACCAAGGAAAAGTTATAGTCAGAAAAAAATTCCAAGGATACATTTTTATTTGAGATTTTTTAAATGCGTATGAGTTTTAAATTGATATGATGAGGATATTATTAAAAAGTTGATTTTAGTATTGTGTATTGCAGAATAAATTTTGTTGTTAAATAGAACATTTTGTTAAGATGATTACGAGTTATAATTATTGCAGATTTAGTTTTTCAGAGAGTACCTATATTTAATTATATAAATATTGTGTGGTGCAGATTTTAATTAAATAAAATACAGAATGTGAATAGTGTAGTGATGAGTGTCGATACATCTTTTTAGGAATGCCATTTGTTAAAAGTAAGTCATGAGAGTATATTTATTGTTATGTTTGTCTGCGTATGTATAATTTTTAGTATTATAATGAATCTGAATTTATATGAATAATTGATTTTATTACAGACACTAACATAACTTTTTATTTATTAAACTAATAATGTCTCTCTTTCTCAGGGTTCTGTGGGTTCATAGGCTCTATGTATTATGATTTATTATTATTTTACTATTTTAATTACTATATTACTAAATGTTCTTTCATACATCACACATTCACGCTAATGAAACTAATCCTATTACAGTTAAGTATGCAACTCACATAACACTATGAGTGAGTTTTAAGTTTTACAGTTGGTAGTCCTTTCTCTAATTACAGTTATACAAAATGAACGATAGATTACTCAACGTTATTGAAAATTTAGTTTCTCACGCACTGGTAAGTTTATTTAGCAAAAATTCATTAAATACCTTTTTGATACTTCTTCTAGTAGTGGTTGATACTGTCTCAATGTTTTAAAACAATATGAATACCTTTATATTGCTTTGTAGACTGTGGTAGACTGCTCGTGGGGATCTCACGCCTTCCTACCTCGTGGAATCCGGTTCAAGATGTTACGAAGATCACTCAGGATCACCTTTTACTTTAAGAACGTGTAAAAGGTAACTTTCACTGGTCACAAATCACTATTTTACTATCTTATTACAATTTTAACAAATTTTATATATGATTTTGATTAATCTGTTTCTAGCAACTTTTCTTAACAAAAAACCTTTTATTTTCCAAAAAACCAAAAACTAACTAACTCTTTTTCAAAAATCAATAACAACCCCGATTTTCCTTTTTTTTTCTATATCTCTAATTATTCTTATATCATTCATTGTCCAATCAAATTAACCTTATGGTTGTTTATAAATAAATTTAATAATATTTAATAAAGATTTGTTTGAGGATAGGAAACATTACATCTTATATTTCTAAATTGAATTGTTTGTGTTTTATCTGTTATTAATTAATTTATCTAAATTACGTTAACCTTTTTCTTCTGTCATAGTTGACATATCAAAACATCTCTTTGGAAGCTACCCTATATCAGGTGACAATTGTTGTCACTGTCATTTAATTCATAACCCCCTTATTTGTTTATTTTTCTTTATTTTTCAGATTGTATAATTAGATATAAACAAATTTCAGTGAAATTCTATAAGTACCACTTTTAAATAATTTGTTATAGGCACCAAGAATGCATATTCGGATAATACATAGAAACCATCAACCTACTCATCTGCATGGTAAATCTTATATTATTAAATCTTAAATTATGTATCAGATGATTTGTTGACAATTTTAATTTATGTAAATATAATTTAAATTTTATTACTTTCCTTTATCTGTTTAAATTTAAATAAACTACCCTTCCTCTAATTAATTAATAAGATTTTCTTGTTAAATATTTTAATTTTCCATTTTGGCCATTTGATTACGTTACAACAATATAATAAAATTTCTTTTTTAATGTTTTTTCGGTCCAATGTATAATGTAATAAACATAAAAATAATTTATTTTCTTTGTTATTTGTCGCGTATTATTATTTGCATACGATTTTTAGACGCCATACTGCTAAAAATGGCAGCGCGATCAAAAAATAGTTCCAACTTTAAAAATTAATTTTGAAAAAAATATGCTTGAGCGCACTAAATGAATACTCAATTCATGATTTGTAAACCATAATTAAACTATTTTTGTAAAAATCTCGGAAATTGGCCAGAAGTAGCTCTTGTAAATAATTACCCCTTTTTTCATATTAAAGACGTAATCCTCGAGAATTTTTGCTAGTTCCGTTATGGTAGTACATTTTTCAAAATTATGAAGACGCTTCAATGACGTTTGTGAAACTGACAACTATAGAAATACCAGACACCTTAGTAACGGATCTGTCATAATTGTGTCGCTGAGATATTACATTTTGTCAGTTGAAAATAGTCCAGTGAAATAGTCCAAAGATATTTTACTGCAATGACTTTTGTTTTAACCCTTGACCAGATATGAAATATCTGTAATATTAAACTTTTTTTTAAAGTATAAAGTTATTTTAGGTTAGAATTTTTTATTAGTTAAACGCTTATAAAAACAAGCATGGGTCAGATTTTTCTTTTGAGGCTGTCTTGTGTATATTCAATTTACTTGTCACAAAAATACTCTTTCCGTTTAGATATCAGGTTTCGTTAACGTATTTTGAAATAAGAATCCTTGCAAACTCTTCTTTTGTATTAAGTCGGGCGATAATTAAAAACCTTAGAGAAAGATAATGCCTACCAACAGTAATTAAAAGTTTCATTGAATAATTTGAGAAAGTCTTAAATTTTCATGTTAAACAACAGTTTTCACAAATTTGTAAACAAGAGCTTTTGTTCAATGCAAAATGAAACAATGGATTAAAGCGACAAACGTTAACTTGATAAAAAGGGGTTAAAGGATATGTTGTGTATTTTAGTTGTTAGAATCAGTTTAGTTTTTACTATTTTGATTAAAGGACGTTAAGACTGAATACAAGGCTGCTATTTATTTTCGTTCGTTGAGCTTTTAATAGATATTAGAAACGAACTTTTGAGAGTGTTCTCTACCGTGGAAATCAGTTTTTTGAGTGGATTTTTTGGACTCTTAACGTAAGGACCATTCTCGATCAAGTGATCCACTCTTTCGAAATAGTCTTGGTTGTCCATTATAACAACCTTGTTTCCTTTGTCAGTTAATGAACAGTTACGATTTTGGGACACATTAGTAATTAGAAATAATAACAAGTTAGAATTTGATATTTTTTGGAAAAACACCGCTACCTATAGATATATTCCGGTAGATTCTGGCAACTTTTCATTTTTTGGTTCATCGATTTAATAATTTTCAATTAAACAAAGCAAGATATAACAGAGAAAAGAATTTAATTGAGGATATAACACAGAATGTTCAGAAAACGTATTTCCTTAATCCCTTTATTACCAATAAAATCTGCACCTTCCAATTTGATATTTTTATAATTAACAGGTAAATTTCTTACACTTAGGTATAAATGTATGAATGAGTTAGGGGTGATGATTACACTGCGACCCATAGGATCTATTGTGTCCCCCCTTACTTGCCATGTTCTGATGTTTTCTCAGATTTATAGCAGCTCTTCGAGTCCTATTTTCCTGAGGAAGTTTAGGACATCGTAGGGCTTCAAATCAGGTAGATCCCCTTCCTCTATTTCATGTGCTCCTAGGTATCTAGCCCTAGAATTTTGCAAGGCAGGACATTCTGAGAGTATATGTATTGAGGTTTCATCCTCTTCCTCACAGAATCTGCACTTTGCTTCATCTGCTAACCCTAGTTTTTCATGTGGCTTCTTAACCGGCAATGCCCGGTTAATATTCCCGTTAGAATACGGAGCCTTTTTTTACTGAGGTTGAGGCAGCTAGGAGATCTCTTCTGGTCATAGTTCCCCAGTAGTATCTTAGATTGCCTCAGTCCTTCCAGCTGATTCCAGTACTCGGATTTTTCTTTCTCCATTTCCTCCCTTAGTTTTCCTAAGATTACTCTACTGCTGATCCCACAAGATGGTTCTGGTCCCAAATGTGGGGTTTCAGCTCCTTTTTTTGCCAGCTTATCTGCTGTTTCATTCCCCTCTATTCCTATGTGTCCCGGGACCCATAGGAGGGTGACAGTGTTCTTCTGGCCTAGTTCATTTAGTTTGCCTAGGCATTCCCAAACCATCTTCGAACTGATTATATTTGAACTCAGCGCTTTGATGGCTGCTTGACTATCCCACATGATCACAATCTCTTGTCTGCGATAGTTTCTTCCAATATTGAATTCCACACATCTTTCGATGGCGCGGACTTCTGCTTGAAAGATGCTCGGGTATGTGCCCAAGCTTTCTGAGTATTTGGCTCTCGGTCCAAAAACTCCTATCCCAGTTCCCTCGTCTAGCTTGGAACCGTCCGTATACCACTTTATGGTATTCTGGTTTAAATTCTGTATGGTGTCTTCATCCCATTCAGATTTATTACTCAACTTTGTGATGAATTTTCTCACAAAGTTGAATTTCTTTGGCATATCATCTTGGGGCATTTCCCACGTTTGATCAAAGTGAAGTGATCGAGGTTTTTCCCTGATAATTCCTTCTTTGATCATTCTATATATTGTTTTCTTCCTTACACTTTCTAGCAGAATGTGCAGTGGGGTCAAGTTTAAAATCACCTCCATTGCAGCAGTGGGGCAAGTTCCCATTGCTCCAGTGATACATGAACAGGCTAGTCTCTGAATTTTCGAGAGGTTTTTCCTCGTCGTATTCAGATTAGCCCTTACGCCCCAAGCCACTGCGCCATATGTGATTAATGGTCTCACTATTGCTGTGTACATCCATTGCAGGATACGTGGGTTACATCCCCAGTTCTTCCCTGCAATGTTCCTACACACCATGAGGGCCTTGGTTGCTTTGTGTATTACTTCGTCTTCGTGTTTGTTCCAGAGTAACCTGCTATCTAGGATTAGCCCTAGATATTTTACCTCTGTTTTCCACTCGACGATGTTCTCCCCTATTTTTATGATTTTTAGATTAGGTTTCTTTTTCCTTGTAAAGGCTACTAGTGTGGTTTTGGTGTGGTTGATGCTGAGTCCCACCGAGTCACACCATTGTTCCGCAATGTTCAATCCTCTTTGAACAATATCACAGAGGACATTTTCATACTTCCCTAGGCCAGGATAACCATGTCGTCGGAATACCCTTGACATGGTAAGCCTTCCCTAGTCAATTGACAGAGCAGACTGTCCACAGTGAGACTCCACATAAGCGGGGATGCAACTCCCCCCTGTGGACAGCCTCTGGTATAGTGTCTTGTCCTGCCTCCATTTCTGCGATTCTTGTAGATAGCAGTTGCGACATCCAACTGGAAGTCGTTCTATCTACTCCTTTCTCAATCAATGCTCTTTTGACTGCCTCATGTGGCATATTGTCAAAGGCCCCTTCTATGTCTAGAAAGGCACATACCACGGTCTCTTTTTTGTTCAGTGCGTCTTGGATTTCGTCCGTCAACTGTGTTAAAGCGGTTTCCGTGGACTTTCCCGCTTGGTACGCATGTTGACGGGGGTGCAATGGCACCTGTTCCAAGATTTCTGTTCTAATGTAGTTGTCTACAGCTTTTTCCATCGTTTTTAGAACAAACGATGTGAGGCATACATTCATACATACACTTAGGTACAATTTTCCCATCAGTTTTGTTAATAATTATGAGTTTTAATGTTGTTTTGTTAAAATGAGTATAATTAAAAGTTGTCGTACAACTCGATCTTAAGGGAAGTATACAAGAAATTTTAGGATCAGTGAATCAGTTTGACAAATTAATAAAATTTCTAAAACAGACTAATATTTTCAATTACTCTGTAATATCTATACTATTTTATCTCTACTGTTGTAATTTGTATTTACATTACTGTGTGTCAAATGTACCTGTGTCAATGACTATCATGAAGTCGAGACACTATTTCTTAATAAAAAAAACTTGTCGTAATAGAGATTTGCTTTTGTTAGAAAATTATACATTTTCTAAAAATAGTAGGTTAGGTTAGGTTTGGTTAGGTTAGTGTAGGTTAGGTTAGGTTAGATACTTTGTAATATTATTTGTGCGTTGGGCGCCAATTTGTAATATGAGTTACCTGTTGATAGTGAATTTATAAAAATATTTAATTAACTTTTTTGAAAAAATAACAATATACCAAAAGAAAAAATGTAATTTACAATAAAACAAACATTAAGTTTAATTTCGTCTTTAATTAGTTGTAAAAGATACTTCAATAATTAATTAATAATAATTAACATTTATAAATGTTTATCACACAAAAATTATGATAGTTAAATACCTCGGCTAGGGGTGAGTAAGTTCATTAGCTCTGACTATTGTACAATATTTGTTTCTTTAAGAAATTATAAGGGCGCCACTGAAATCTTTTTATTTTTTATGATACTACTGAAGAAAGTTGTTTTAAGCTGAGTTATTTAAATAAGTATCATAAGATGACAGAAAGATGTCAGAAAAAACTGTCTATGAAGATAAAAAAATGATTTGAAAATGTACAAACATATAAAAGATAATAAGATTTCCTTGGTGCTGAAATTAATGAGGTAGAGAATACGTTACAACAAAATAATCCGCAAACAGTTCTTTAAAAATACTTATTCTAATACAGTTGACGATATAGATAGATATACACGGAAATAAAAGAGAAAAAATATGGGAACAGTAAACTTGATAGATCACAATAAACTTATCTGTTACAATAGTGGACGATCCTTCGCCGCACCTTGGGGTCGCTACGGCTCTGTCTAGGTGGTTCCAAATGATTATGGAAGATCACTAGTGGAGGGATGATCTGCCCCAGTTGTAGAGATAATCCAGTTAAGAATGTACATACGAGAGCTTAAAGTTTACAAGCTGTTCAAGTTTACGGAATCTCCAAATTCAAGAGATGCTTCTGGTTTACAGAATCTTCAATTAAAGAGTTGCCTCTAGTTTACTGTATTATATTCCAACTTTCTGAAAATTACCAGTGTCAAACACGTGTTACATTTATTTTTCTGGCACAAAAAGTACAAATCAGCATAGTCCGAAATCTACAGTTAGATGCTAACGTATTTTAATAGATTACAAAAGATACATTTTTACATTAAATTTATTTTTAATAACCTTACACACTAATCAAAATTCCAGAAATGTACTTTTACCCGCCTTTTATAAAAAATTATCATTAATACTTTTAATTACCATAAAAAGATTCTTTGAATAATAATGAAATATGTTGAAATTCTCATCTGATATAATAAAATATAATATAACTTTCGATATTTTATAAATATCTTAACAAAAAGGAATTATAAAATTGGAAAAAAAACATACCTGTATATGACAGTAAATCAATAGAAGAAATGAGACTGGGAATAACTATTAAAACCTCTTGAACTCGATAATGCCAACTCATTAGTACACCTCGTAGCGTAGCTACTTTGAACTTCCAATTATAATTATAGAGACCGTATTCATTATTTTATTATTAAAAATGTTTTAGGATAGATGGAGCTAGCGGTACTAATTGAATTTAATATTTAGGATACCAGGTGCTTAAAATGTTAACAGGTACTGTTACAACTTATATAAAAATAAATAGTCTTAGCAAAACATCAAAAATTAAGGACAAAAATTTAAAAAATAAAATTGCGTTTCTAGAACGAATGATTTTATTACCTACTTACCTGTCTGAAAGTACCTAAATTCTTGCGTCGAAAATTCCTGTAAAAAAACATAATATTTCTAACCGTGCGTCGAAAGTTCCTGTCCCAAAAATTTACCTGTTTTCTTGTGTCTAGAATTCATACGCCGCTCAGTATACCAAAGGATTGAATACAATTTTCGGTACGGTCGGATTAGGTTTAGTTCATAAAACTAGTACTACCCTGAGACAATTGTTAGGAAATGATCGTGATAAAAAATATGTTGGGAAAACGCATAGAAAAATCTCGTATTGGTGAAAAAGCTTTTACCAAAAACCATTCGGTAAATGTACATAGTCTAAAATTGTTAAAAAATGTATCGAACAATAGATTGTTGGATGCATTTGAAAATATAGAAATTATTAATTGAAAAAATAGATTAAATAACGACAAAGGACCTATCCAGGATAGCCCACTTTATAATTTATTAAAAAAAAACTTATTGTAAAAATGTTATCGTGTTCACTAGATGGGTTTACTGAACAATGACATAATTAAACATAAACTTAATAGGTGGATTCGATAAATTCCTAAATTACCTTGATAGAGTTCTCAATGTCTAGATTATTGCTTGAGGCATTATTAATTGCGTCTTGGATATTTGGATGTAATTGAGTATCGTGTAAATGTATTTATTCTTGTATATAATTAATATTCTGTACAATAAACATTGAAATTAGTAATAATTGTTTACAACCTTAAATATAAACGTAACAACAAAGTTAAGTTAATGAACATTACAAAATCGATCTACAATTGACAACATCTTAGAACTAGAAAATGACATCCACGAAGCCCTAGCGACAAAACAGGCATGCATTGCAGTGTTCTTCGATCTAACACGGGCTTTTGACACCGCTTGGAGGTACAACATATTAAAACAACTTCACCTATGGAACATCGGTGGACATTGCCTAGCATATATCGAAAACTTTCTAAAAGGAAGATCGTTCCAAGTCAGAGTAAACTCTTATCTTTCTAAGACACATAAACAACAAAATGGAACCCCACAGGGTTCTATCTTAAGTCCTACGTTGTTTCTAATTGCCATTAATAACATTATTGATAAACTCAAAACTCCATTAAAAGCTAGGCTATATGCTGATGATCTGGTAGTATATATAAAGGGCAAAAATCTTCAAGCCTGCAGCAATTTCCTACAAACATTTCTTTTGGATTTGCAAGTGTGGGCAGAGAATACAGGTTTTCAATTTTCTACAGAAAAGACTGTGGGTGTTTGTTTTACCAAGAAAAATCTAGACAGACATCCAGAACTAACACTTTATGGAAAGAAACTAAAATGGAAAGAAAATGTCAAATTCCTAGGAATGATATTTGATAAAAAGCTCACTTGGGAAGAACATATACGACAACTGGTTATAAAATGTAACAAAAGACTAAATTTATTAAAAAATTTATCAAACAGAACATGGGGTTCAGATCAGCAAACCTTACTGCTACTCTATAGGTCTCTAATTCGCTCTAAAATCGACTATGGCTCCATAGCTTTTGCAAGTGCCTCAAAATCTCAGCTTAAACACCTAGACATTATACATAACGCTGGGATCAGGATTGCCTTGGGAGTATTTAGAACATCTCCTACTGAAAGTCTTCTTGTTGAAGCCAACGAGCCTCCATTACGTCTAAGGCGTCAATATCTTACTTTGTCTCATGCGTCCTCTATTGCCGGTAATAAACAAAAACCACTGAACAACATTATATTTTTTAATAGATACGAAGCACACTTCCGATCAAAACCTTCTATAGTAAAACCACATTACTTTAGACTTCGGAAAATTCGGCAAGATCTCAACCTTCACATTCCAAAAACATTTCCAAACAATCCAAACAGTTTGCCACCTTGGACAATTAAAATACCTCACTGCCATACAGAACTATCGAAATTCGACAAATCCTCTTCAATCCCATCAGTTATCAAAGCAAATCTAAATGAAATCCTATATACCCAGTTTTCCGATTATTCAACAATTTTCACGGACGCTTCCAAACTCAACGGTCATGTAGGTTGTTCAGTTATAATTGAAGGCCAAAATCGTTTATTTAAATTACCACCATTTTCCAGCATTTTTACGGCAGAATTATATGCAATTTATAGAGCACTAACCTTCATAAACGAATTTAACCTAAACAAAAGTCTCATACTTACAGACTCCTTGAGCTCAATAAAATCTATCCAACACCTGTTCCCTAAACATCCCATAGAATATCTTATTAAAAAAGAACTGAAGTTAGCTGAGAACAATAATAGACTCGTAGAATTCATGTGGATCCCTTCACAGTTGGAATCGATGGCAACGAGATGGCTGACCAGAACGCCCGACTAGCACCAACCAGCGAACAATCTCTCTTCGAAAATCAGTGCGTGGTTAGTGATCTCAAACAGTTCTTCAAATCCAAAGTTTTTAGTGCGTGGAACAGTGAGTGGCATCAGTCGAATCAAAAACTAAAGCAAGTGAAAAGTAACATTACTACCAAGAGATCACACCCTCGTGGTAGTAGGCATCAACAATCTGTTCTAACCCGATTGAGAATAGGTCACACGAAACTCACGCATTCATATCTCCTCTCAAATATTGACCCCCCTCAGTGTTCCCACTGCAATACGACAATTACTGTGTCTCATATACTTTTAGACTGTTCCCAATATGATAGTTTTAGACATAAGCACAACTTGCCGCAGAATTTAAGTGAACTTCTAGGAGATAACTGCAACGTTACGGCTTTAACAGACTATTTAAAAGATACTAATATACTGTACAATATATAGAGTAAAATGTAATATATCGCTAATCACCTTGATGTGGATGCGATTGTCTAAATAAAAAAAAAAAAGTTAGGAAATAAGCAAAGGTTACTTTTATTAGTAACTGTTTTCTTATCATTTGGAAGGGAAGAATAGATTTACTGGAGTCAATAAATTTAGAATTAATGACAAACTCACCCAGGTGAGTCACTACTAATCTTGGACCATCTATAAATCTTCGGTTTGAGATAATATTTTTTATCAGCATAAAGATAGTCTTTTTTTAAACTGCTGTTTGTGAGGGGGGTGTTTCAACGAAACTATCAATATTTTTTATACAAATTGCTCGACGTATTTTTTTTATTTTTGGCAAATGCATAAAAATATTACATTTGTGGAATAAAATTATTTGTTGGGTTAATTTAGAATATAATAAAAAACGCTGACACTCGTTAACTTTGAAATCTAAATGTGAGCTTGTTATAAAAAATAATTTTTTAAAATAAGGTAATTTTGCTTTGTTATGAACAGTTTAGTTTCTCATATTAACAGTACAAAGTCTAAATATCGTGCAAATACTTTTAATTATACTAATAATTATTGAATCCTCCCACTAATTGAAAAAACTTCTATTTTTAATCTGGGACAATTACATAATATCAAATTTTGCAAACTGGTTCAAGTTTCTAAAAGAAATTCTTTTGAATCATTTCGAAATTAGAAATGCTTTTTATGAAGTTAGATATCTTGGCTAATTTTATAAGTAGGTCAAAGTACAGAAATTCCCAAATGGTATGAACGAACTTAGTTAAATTTATTGTACTAACTCTTACTTTTTTGAAGCCCATCTTATTAAGAATAATAAAAAACTCTTCGTTTCAAGGTAACTTCCTAGTTTATTCGAAAAAATATGTTTTAAATTACAATGACGGCCGCTTCGCTGAATAGCATCGTCAGATTGACATTTAAGTTACATTTTGTTTGTTGGTAGCTAGGTACCTGATGTTGTTTAGGTAGTATTCAGGCTAGACATAACAATATTAAAGCCTAGATGCGTTAATAGCCCTAAGGGATTATCCTGGATGTAATTCCCTCCAAGATCAGTATAACTGTGCAATGATATAGAAAAACCAGGAAAAAACTATATCATGCTGATCTTTACTATAACTTAATATATTCATGTTACAATGTCTTATCTATGTATAAAATGAAGACTCAATCAAAGTAAACAGTTTAATAGTGGAGAATTTCCAAGATTTATTTGTTCATTAACTACTTTAAACTGTTGATCTGCTAGATGTCAAAACCTTGATTTCACAGAAAATATGCTAAAAGTTGAACTTCTGAACATTACCATTTACCCCCATATCATTGTATTTTTAATCCATAGAACTGATATGGGGTACATCAAAGCAATATTATATCAGACACATTGGCAGAGACGGAACCACTGAAACAGACTGTTTAAATATGTGGTCTGAAGCTCTTGAAACGATTACACCAGAAATTTGGAAAAAAAACTATCCATCATACTGAAGAGGAAATTTTTAAATGGTTTGATAGAGAGAGTGATGATAACACTAGAGATTGCACCTATAATTAACCCCAATAAAGAAACTGAAACTAGTAGCGAATAACTCTTTATTTTATTAAACCCATATACCCAAAAGGAAAAAAAATATAAAAATTATGTTGGTACTTTGTTTAACCCTTTAATTGGCAAGTGTATAAATATTTACTGAAAAATTAAATGTTGTTCAAATATATAGTATAAAACAATCATCTTGAAATAATTGCTAGTTATTTTTTGTATTTCATGTCATACTTTTTTTTTACAGATTGTATCCTACAGGATACATTGCCAAAAACTCAAAGCATAATGTTTAGTTAATTTTGAATTTTACACTTTGCTAAAATTATAAAATATCAATAGGATTTAAAAAAATAAAAGATTACTATTAATAAACGCTTTATTAAAAAATACATTATAATTTAGTTTTATGGTAACTCATAAAACAGTTCCTTTCAGAGACAATACATAGTCGTGCATTACATTTTTGGCACATAAAGGTGGTAATGAATCCGGAATATTTGGTTCAAATGGAGTCAAAGAATTGTGTAAAACTCTTTTTGATCTTCAAACAGATTCTGTGGACCAATCATTCTCACTCTGAATGGAATTGAAATACATAGTATTATTGTCAAGTATCATTTCAATTTCCAATTTCCATATTATTTATGACATCATTTTTTTCCAAAACATCCTCTGTATCTGAAACATCGGAATCGTCAGAGTCTATTGGTGGTAACATTGCAATTATATTTATTGCCATCTGAAAAACAAAAAATAACAAATTAATTTATTCATACCACTTTATTTAGCAATGTATCTTTAAAGATACATATTTTTAAATGGGACTTCATACAAAAATTATAGAATATATGGGACAAACAACTTGATATTATATCTCAGTGTACTTACCTTTATCACTATATATTGGTATCAACATAAAATCTCTAAAAACTTTTCTATAAACACTGTTTACATGCGATTAGTTAGTTGTAAACTTAAAAATTTCAACATGCTAGATTCACGTCCTCTGTAGAAAGTTTGTAATAGACCGTATAGATGGCGACTCGCAACAAGTTATAAAGGAAGAGTGTATTTAAAGAAACATTGCCAAAAACTGGCATACTTTTGAAGAAAACATGCTAATACAAAATTTTTATTGATACGTATCTTTAAAGATACATTATCAATTAAAGGGTTAATGTCACTTCAAATAAGTTGTTTTGAATAGTTTTATTCGAATTGATCTTTAAATCTTGTAAACTTATAAAAGTTTGGCAACACTGTCTATACGTGTCGACGTAAAATTATGATGACGTGTATCAAATTTTGTTTTGCACCGACTATAATTATCTTATTCGCCTTAAAAAAGCCCTTCTTATTATATTTTATTATATAAAGTTATTTTTCCAGTGTAGGCCAAATCAATTCAGCTAATAAATTTTCTGGAGTGTTGGAAAGTTACTCGAACAGAAGTGTATTGAAAAAGCTTTAAGATTCATTACTAGATTAAACAAATAGGGAGTGGTTTTGTAAGAACACCAACCGGTTGTACCTATAATAGCGGGTTACGTGACCGTTAACCGAGGTAGTTGAAGGAAATATATTTCATGATGTATGTTATATTTACGTGTCCTGGCACACAAACTATACATTGATAGAAATTGAAAGAAAATAGATTTTTATATACATATATTTTAACAATATTAAGGTCAACTTTATGTAGAAAATTAATTTAATGTATTAAAGAACGTATTTCATTTGCTTTGTTATGACACGAGTTTCACAGCAACAATGAATAATACACCTACACATATGTCCAAAAGTTTGAAAAAATGGAATATTTCATATTTTAATTAATTATTATAAATAATTTTTTTGATATAAGTAAACATAATTTTGCTGCAACTCTAACCAATACTAAATAAATTTGGAAGTCAGATAAACATACAAACAAAATGATTTATTCTTTTGAGGTGAAAAATGTACAATTTATTTAAATTATTAGTCAGAAGAATGTACTATTGATTTAACAATACATGAAATAATTTCAATAAGGTGCAGTCAATAAAAAAACTGAAATAGTAGAAAATTGTTTCCACCTGCACCCAAGCCTTTTATATTGTATTTCCTCCATGACTGATTCTTTTAATTAATAACTTAATGAAAAAAGATAAAAGTACAGAAAAGTAATTTTTCTGTCGCTCTGCACGAAATTTTTATAACCGTTCTACCATGAAAACTTCCAACTCCATTTCGAAGAAGAAAAACAATGAAATAAAACATTCTTTTGGCTATCAAGTCCATCTGAACGTATCAGCGTACATCTAAACGCTGTATCCAAACTGATACTTCAACGATAAAAGCAGGACCGAACATAACTTTTATAAGTTTTTTATTGAATTGGTGATATCCTTACCTCGACACAACTTTCATCGCTTTGACAGAACAGATAAACCCTAATTTATGCCAAAGAATTCTTGTTTTTCTAATCATATGTATTTCTTTTAGCACAAATATTTATTTTATTATTTGGAACTATTAACAATAGTAAACATTTAAAATTTGTAAATATTTAGCAAGATTATATTACATTAGATCTAAGTTCGTTAAGAATAATAAAAAACTCTTCGTTTCAACGTAACTTCCAAGTTTATTCGAAAAAATATGTTTTAAATTACAATCACGGCCGTTTCGCTGAATAGCATCGTCAGATTGACATTTAAGAAATTAGTAACATAAAACAAATAGCTACGTCTAATGGCTATCCATTAAATTTGATAAATAAATTAATTAATTAGAAAGAACAGAAAGTGTTACTACAATTAATATTTCCTAAACAAAGTAAAGAATTTAAAAGCTATAAAAGTATTACATATTGTGGAAATATATCCAATACAATTTCAAAAATTATATATTCAGAAACATCAGCATTAATATCATTTAAAACACAAAATAATGTTGGTACAAAATTGTTAAATGTAAAAACAAAATTACCCAAATTAAAAAAATCTGGTGTTTACAAAATTAATTGTCCAAAATAATAATAATAATTAATAATTCCAAAAATAGTAGCCTCTCCAAATTTAACTTTTCCCTAACTGATGACATGTAAGTATATAAAACTCTTCTATCTATTAAGTCCAATGCTACTGGCGTTGATAAAATCAATATTAAAATGTTACTACTTTGCTATATTGTCTATTGTCACACATATTTTCAATTTTTGTCTCGAGCATAGCGTTTTCCCGGATCTGTGGAAGGAAGCTTTAGTAATTCCTCTTTTAAAAAAGAACAATCCAGAAGAATATTCTGACCTTCGCCCGATCAGTATCTTATGCACTCTCTCTAAGGGTCTTGAAAGGGTCATGGATCATCAAATGCGAATTTTTACTGATTACTCTGGTATCATCCCTACCAATCAATCTGGTTTTCGTTCCGGTTACAGCTGTTCTACCGCTCTTGCTAATATTACTGATGACATATACAGAGCGATTGACGACAAAATGATGTGTTTGCTTATTCTTATTGACTACAGTAAAGCTTTTGATAGAGTGCTACATGGTCTACTAGTGTCAATCTTACATTACTCTGGCTTCAGTCCTACTTCTCTCGCACTTATTCAGAACTACCTCTCTAATCGATCCCAAAGTGTCGTTATAGGTAAGTCTTCTTCTTCTAAAAACCTTAATCAATGGCGTCCCTCAAGGCTCTATTCTTGGTCCTCTTCTGTTTTCCCTTTATACTTCTCAAATTTATCTTTCCTTGAAATACTTTATTCCTCATTTTTATGCTGACGACACACAACTTTTCATGAGTTTCGCGGTAGATAACATTCCTGAGATTCTAATTAACATTAATTATGATCTAGCCTCCCTTGTTAAAATTTCAAATAAATATAACTTGGTAATTAACTCTGCCAAAACTAAAGCTCTATTGTTTGGTAACAAACTTGCACGAGTAAGGTACTCTCCTGAATTTTGCTTACGTATCAATGATAGTCTAATAAACTTGTCCTTCTGCGAAAAAAATTTGGGGCTACTCATTGACACTAATCTCAGGTATAAAGATCACGTATCTACTTTAATCAAAAAGTCATTTTGCTCTCTTAAACTCATATACTCTTACCGTAAACTTCTCAGCCGCAAGTCTAAAACAATTCTTTGCGACTCCCTTGTTCTATCCCGTTTTAATTTCGCTGATGTCGTTTATGGTCCGTCTTTGTTGCAAAATGAATGTAGACGTCTTCAACTAATGCAAAACTCATGTGTCCGTCTAATCTGTGGTATCCGTCGAAGACAAAAAATTTCTTATTGTTTCAAGGATATAGGTTGGCTCACGTTAAAACAAAGGCGTTTTCTTCATTGTTGCAGTTTTTATCATAAGATTATCACTACTAAAACCCCTTCTTATCTTTACAATAAAGTCGAATTCAGACACCAAGTTCATTCTTTAAACTTAAGGTTTCCCAATAAATTATCTATTCCTAAACATAAAACTGCTGTTTTTACTTGTTCGTTTTCATATAATATTGCCCACATTTATAATTCATTGCCTGATGCCATTAAATCCTTGCCAGTTAAAAATTTTAAAAAAAGATTAAAAACATTAATTTTTGAAGATAATTTGGCTATTATTATTATTATAGAAGATTAAAGAAGCCGAGGTCTAGGACCTATATAGCTCCTATTAAAAAACATATATCGAAACAAATGAAATAACCTTATAGTACATAGATAATACAGCAAAATAAAACAACATATTTTCCACAAAAGTACAATAGAAAACTAGATGAATATTTCCCTCATGTATAATATATGCACTTGTGCAATTATAACCGATAAGAACACAACACGAAAACACATTTATAAATACAAAGAGATCAGTTGAGCATAGTTAATTTATAGGCATCATAGTTGTTTTTGAAAGAGTTAACACTCAAAGCGCTGACAACGTTTGGTGGAAGAGAGTTCCAACTGTCAAACACTCGATTTGACAGAAAACCCTCGCGGCACTTTGTGTGAAATTGTTGTTTTTTTAATTTAAAGCAATGTCCTCGGAGCCTTGGATCAGTATTTAATGGAAAAATGTGTGACAAATCACAACCAAATTTATTATTTATTGCTCTGTAGACTATTATTAAATCGCCGCGAAGCCTTCTATCCTCGAATGTTGGACAGCCAACCGATCTTAAACGTTCTTCATAGGACGGACGACGTATCCCGTATGGAATCCTAGTTGCCCACCTTTGTACCGATTCAAGACGAGAGGAATCCCGTGCCCAGTCCGTATTCCACACAGGACCAGCAAACTCCAAAGTTGGTCTCACGTAGGTATTAAAAATATTCGCAAAATTTTGAGGAGAAATTTTGCAAAATGACTTAGAGAGAAGGTAAAGTGAACTTTTAGCTTTACTGCAAATATACTGAATGTGTTCGGACCACGATAAAGTTTCTGTGACAAGTATTCCCAAATCTCTCTGCTGAGAAACAGTTTCCAAGTTTGTGTTAGAGAGTACATACCTATTTCGTGGATTATTTTTACCTAGGTGGAGCACTGAGCACTTTGATGCATTTAAAGGTAAAAAGCCAGACATCCACCCATTTTGATACTCTGTGCAAATCAGCTTGGAGTCTGTCATGTTCAGATATAGGGTTGGCATATAATTTTGTATCATCAGCAAAGACGGAAATGTTGCTTTCGACGCTAAGTGGCAGATCTGCTACGTACACTAGAAAGAGAACAGGTCCTAAAACCGATCCTTGTGGCACCCCACTAAACACATCAAACATTGAGGAGAAGGAGTCTCCAATACGAACACAAAACTTCCGATTAGTCAAGAAAGCTTCAATCCAATTAAGCAGGTTGCCTCTAACTCCGTTATGTTCGAGTTTAAACAGTAGACGTTTAGTCGGAACGCGATCAAATGCTTTGGAAAAGTCCAAATATATAATGTCCACCGGTTGTTTACTGTCCAAAGCTAGAGACCAATCATTTACGCACGACAACATATTCGTCACCACAGACCTGCCTGGTACAAAACCGTGTTGAGACGTTGGGATTCTATCATGTTCAGTTAGAAAGTTCATTAGGAAATCACGAATTATAGATTCCATAATTTTGACAGCGATAGAACTTATAGGCCTGTAGTTTTCGGGATTTAGCTTATCACCCTTCTTAAAAATCGGAGTGACACTTGATGTTTTCCAAATATTTGGGAGGCATTGAGTTGAGAAAGATGTATGCATAATAATTGATAGTGGTAAGCTTATAGAACTACAACATTTTTTTAATAAAATTGCAGTTATACCGTCTAATCCAGGAGACGAAAAAGTTTTGAACGACATTATTTTGTTTCTAATGGTGTCCGGTTCAAACAAAATTTCATTTAAATCGTGATGGTTTCTGGTTGACTTAATAGGCAATACATCAGGCACATCATTTTCTATAGTAAAAGCCTCTTGAAATTTTTTGCCAAACATATTAGAGACTTCTAACTTGTCTGTCGTTGGCTGACCAGTGGTATCGCTTCTTAATAAAGGTGTGGATACTTTAGATAAAGAAAGGTTTCGAATATATCTATGTAGTGGCTTTTTGTTCTTGTTTGAGGCTAACTGATTTTCAAAATTCTGTTTTGCTTTAATTATTTGGTAACTCAGATTATTTGAGAATATCCGGTGGTTGGTATAGTCGATATCTGATTTAGTGCGTGAATATTTTTTCCAAAGAGATTTCTTATATTTAATCATTTCGAAAATTTCATGGTTCAACCAAGGTTTGTTTAGGTTTCGTACAGAGTGTATATAATAGGAGTTTTTAGTAACTGAATTATTTATAAAATTTACGAAAATTTTCCATTGTTGCTCCACGTCTTTTCCATGAAATTTATTAACCCAGTCCGTAGTTAAAATCTCGGAGTTTATTTGTTGATACCTAATTTTTTTATATCTCACAAAACTTTTGTTAGAAGTCTCATCAGATTTTAAAATTTGCAGGGAGGTTGAAATTACTGCGTGATCTGATTTTCCAATCGGAGAAATAATGTTAATATCTGTGAGAAGTTGAGAATCTGAGGTTAAAACGAGGTCAAGTATCGAGGGTCGCTGATAAAGACGGAAACGAGTTGGTTTGTCTACTAGCTGCTCCAGACCAGAATCTTCCAAAAAATTTAAAAAGAGTTGAGAAGCACCATCGATGGGGTACGTTTGTAGAGGCCAAGAGATTTTACTTAAATTAAAATCGCCGAAAAAGATGACAGTTTTATGTCTATTTAAAAACTGTTGCAATTTATCATATAAATCCTCGTCACCCCTCGTAGAATTGTAGCCAGGTCTATAAATGCAGGCAATAGAGAAATTAAGTTTTATCTTTTTTGATGAAAAGTTTAGTAGCAGTCCGTCATACTGGAAAGCAGAGAAAATTTGAGGAGTTATTTGAAATTCTGAAAAATCCGACTCATTAACATATACACAACAACCCCCACCTCTATTCAGGCGATCAGCTCTAAAAATTTTGTAGCCAGGTAAATTTATCGATGAGTCCAAAATAAGATTATGCAGCCATGATTCCGTAATTAAAAATATAGAAGGGTTTTCATATTGAACAAACGCAGTAACGTCGAGAAATTTTGCCATAAGAGAAGCTAGATTTGTGTACATAATAGTCCATTGATGGAATTTTGTATTTAGTTTTTTGGCGTAGAACTAACTATACATGGAACTCCTTTTTCATATTTTTTTTCACCGCTGTCAAGGCGTCGGTTGAGAACGGCGCGCAACTCTCTGAGATACTCCTGTTGCATTGGTGTTTTATCATCTTCGATCTTGATATGTTTATATTGAGTTGCAATAAGTTTCTTTTTTATTTATCAAGATTGACCTGGCAGCTTGGACGTTTGGAAATATAGCTTTTATTAACCTTGGATATTTTTTATTATTGTCCTGTTTGCCAATTCTGACGACAGACACAGGAGGAATAAACCCTGGGTAAATCGCATTTAAAACATTATTAACCGTAGAGCAATCATTTGCAGAATCTGGTACCCCACGTAAAATAATATTTTTAGAACGTTGAATACGCTGAACTGCCTCAGAGACAATGTTTTCGGTATTTACAGGATCAGCTTTTAAAATATTCTGATTAGATAATTTCGACTCTATTTGTTCAATCTTGTTTTGAAGATTCTGAATTGCATCTTTTAGAGACGCAATCTCCTCAAGTTTGTCAACACATCCATCGCAAAATATTTTTATATTTCTAGCTCGACTGCGCGTAATTTTATCATCGGATTTTAAACCAGCACATTTGAAGTGTATATGGCCCTGACATCGGTCGCACTGAATGATTTGCGATACCTGACTTTTGGAAATTTCCTCTTTACAATTAAGACATGCGCTCATTATGATAATAGGCTAGTGGGGACTCTACTAATCGAAATAATGTAAATACCTGATAGGAAACCAGTTCTAGATGGAGACAGTTTATTACTGTTATTACGAAACTATTGAGTTTTTTTAACTGATTTTTACACACGACAGTTAATGTACCACAACTGATAACTATACAAATTTTCAACAATTTAAATCACTTTTGACTACGAAAAATCACTGTATTATCCAGACACGATATATACATATATGCCGAACTCACAACTTATTCGTAATTTATTTAACATGACAATTTGTGCACGATTTTTTTGGTATGGATTCGGAATTGTATAGTTTTAATGTGTTTCAATATCCTTATAAGGGTTTTTTTTATTCTATAATGATCCAATTCCTACCAACGTATTTAACGGTTAAGTGGAAGAACGCTACTCGTTTATTTGGATCTCCTTATAAATGAGAGCGAACTTTGCCTTTTGATTTGCGGTTACTTTGGATATTTTTTTTTCTTCATGTATTTACTTATAAACATATAACTTTTCCTTGTAAATACATTGTTCAACTGCATTCAATTAAATCGATATTATTATTATTATTATTATGATTATTAAATGTAAATGCTGTATATATAGGTCAAATACAAAGAAATTTTGAAGTAAGATTCAATGAACACTTAAGAGCATATAGATTAAAACAACCAGATAAGTTAAATTATACAAAACACCTACTTGAACATCCAACCTCACTATTACACACCAATGACATCCAAATACTACACACTTGTGATATAAAACAAAATTTAGATTTCCTTGAAGAACTTGAAATAAAAAGACATCTAGCAGATTCACAATTTAAAGTTGTTAATGAACAAATAAATCTGGGAAGTTCTCCACTTTTAAAGTGATTGCTTTGATTGAGTCTTCATTTTATACATAGATAAGACGTAATTGTAACTCAAATATATTAAGTTATTGTAAAGATCAGCATGATATAGTTTTTTTCCTGGTTTTTCTATATCATTACACAATTATATTGATCTTAGAGGGAAGTACATCCAGGATAATCCCTTAGGGCTATTAACATCTAGGTTTTAATATTGTTATGTCTTATTACTTTCATACTTGGTCTAGCCTTAATACTACCTAAACAAAATCAGGTACCTAGCAAACAAAATGTAACTTAAATGTCAATCTATCGATGCTATTCAGCGAAACGGCCGTCATTGTAATTTAAAACATATTTTTTCGAATAAACTTGGAAGTTAGGTTGAAACGAAGAGTTTTTTATTATTCTTAATAAGATGGACTTCCAAAAAGTAAGAGTTAGTACAATAAATTAAACTAAGTTCGTTCATACCATTTGGGAATTTCTGTACTTTGACTTACTTATAAAATTAGCCAAGATATCTAACTTCATAAAAAGCATTTCTAATTTCGAAAGAATTTCTTTTAGAAACTTGAACCAGTTTGCAAAATTTGATATTATGTAACTGTCCCAGATTAAAAATAAAAGTTGTTTCAATTAGTGGGAGGATTCAATAATTATTAGTATAATTAAAAGTATTTGCACGATATTTAGACTTTGCACTGTTGATAAGAATAAACTGTTCATAACTAAGCAAAATCTCAAAGCAAAATTACATTATTTTATAAAATTATTTTTTATAACAAGCTTACATTTAGATTTCAAAGTTAACGAGTGCCAACGTTTTTTTATAATATTCTAAATTAACCCCACAAATAATTTTATTCCACAAATGTAATATTTTTATGCATTCGCCAAAAATAAAAAAATTACGTCGAGCAATTTGTATAAAAAATATCAATTGTTTCCTTGAAACACCCCCCTCACAAACAGCGGTTTAAAAAAAGACCATCTTTATGCTGATAGGAAATATCCCAAAACTAAGATTTATAGATGGTCCAAGATTAGTAGTAACTCACCTGGGTGAGTTTGTGATTAATTCTAAATTTATTGACTCTAATAAATCTATTCTTAAATGAAGCAAATCATCCATCTCTCGAATGTGACTCTTCTTAAATGAAGAAAGGAAAAGGTACTCGATAGTTAGTTTGATGCCTTTGTTGTACCTATTTGACATTATGTTGTACTAACACTTTTCCTTAATTTAAGCTGGTTATCCAGCATCTTGTTTCCTGAATGATTGCAGTATTGTTGTTGATTTGTCCTTTTCCTTAACTATTTCGAGAACAGTTCCATTGATCACAGATATTACTCTGGTTTTCTGACTTCTCTTAACTTTTCCTTCCATGTTGTTTGCCTATGTTCTATGATTCCACTATATACGTGTCTATCGCCATTATTCTAAGTTCGCGTGCTCTTTGTAAAGAGTAAAAGAAATAATTTTTACCTAAGTGCATGTATTAAGTGCTTTTTGGTGAATTTCAATGCATTTAATCTTTATATTATTATGGACAATGTTTTTGATGCTTTGTTTGACTAGCAGCCAGAAATTATGGAGGTGGTTCGATTATGGTATAGGGAGGCATCTGTTTTGAAGGCAACACAGAATTAATTGTGTTTCGTAGGGGATCATTGACAACTGATTGGTATATAAGGGAGGTTCTTGAGGAAAATGTATTGCCATTTGTTCCAATTATTGGAGTTGGAACTACTTGGACAAGAGCATAAAAAATCGTAATATCGCTCCAGACATCTTGATGAGTTGGAAAATGTTTTAATAGAAGATTGGAAAAATTTGGTTTTGGATTACATAAGTGACCTGATAAGAAGCCTTCCACGGAAATGAGAGATATTATTAGAGCCAGATGTGGCAATACCAAATACTTAAATGTTAAATTTATCGTTTAAATTTTTTATTTTGTTACTTTGAATGAGAAAAGAATGCTCGTTCAGGAAGCTTCTGAAAAATTTACTTGTTTTTTTTTCTATCTAAATGGTACTTGCTTTTTACTTTAAAAATATGCCGTATATTATGTTGGCAATAATGACGTTTCTGCAACGTCGCATTTAAATTTCTTTCGAATGGAATTATTAAATTATACTTGAAAAGAGCTAAAAACAACAAAAAAAAAACGAACAAAAAAGCTTTAATAAAGTGTTGTATACTATTTTAAACCAAATCTAATTTTATCTAGGTGTAAGAAACGAACATTAATGCCATCAAAATAATAGCATTTTCAGAAACAAAAGCGCCTGCTTCTAGTGCGTTTTTTGCTTATTAAAACACAAAACCGTTTAACTATTTATGAGTTCGCATTTTGATAGCTTGTGTCATGTAAATTTGCACAACCACTCCACAAACAATGGCAAAGCAGGTGGTGTGTCTTGTCTCTGTGTGTAAAGCACAATAGGAAATGTGTATTCGCCATGAAATACACTCCATTGTAACAGTCAGCATTCAGTCTCCGGTTTACTCAACTATTGATTGCAATTACCACGCACTGTCTTGAAAAAGGGCCTAGTACGATTTACGGTAAATTACACCTAGCTTAAAAATAAAACAGAATTCGAAAAGCTAAATTACATATGTTTAGCTGCTACTGAAATTTATAGTTTACGGTGCGTGTCTCCCCAAGCTGCAAATTATCCTTACCAAGGATATAAAATACGTAACGCGATTGTTTTACATGCCAGAAAAACTTTATAAAGGCTTGTGAGCGATTAACAAAAAGATACACCGTCTTGTATATTGTGATGGTTTTGATGTATGGTAAATTTTATCTTTCTATAATACCATCTTTTAACATCTTTTCAATTTCTAATTACACTGCTTCTATCCATTTATATGGATATGTTTTTACTTTAAAATGTTTAAATTCTGTACTCATTTCTAATTTATGAACATAGTTAACGGCTATTTGTGCCTCTTCATTACATAATCTTGAATACTTATTAATTAAATTTTGAATTTCTTCTATCTTATTTTGTGAACATGAACCTATATTGTAATTAGTCTTGTTTTCATTAATGCTATTAATTTGTAATTTATTTAATTATTGGGACTCTGTTTGATTTTGATGAATAAAAGGTATTGTTTCTTCATCTACTTGTACCACTTTATTATGTATATTGCAAATTATTGATTATTAAAAACTGCATTTTATATCATAGTACTATTAGTATCATATAATTTCTTTTTATTAGCTCCCACTAATGATAATTTGTTTGTTTTTATCACCTTAATTTTATCTTCTATTATTCTACTACTAATTAATGTTACTTCTGATCCAGTATCTATTAAAATTTTGCATTTTATATCCTGAAATTTCCTCTCTATGAATATTAAAGTATTTTTATCTAAGTCAAATTCTACTTCCTTTTTATTAATAATTTCCCTTGGATGTTCATACCTAGAATAGATAACATTATGCACGTGGAAGCTGTTTAAGCAAAATTTTGATCATTTACAACCTCTATTTCATTTTCTCTATGTACCATGACATTAACTTGTCTCTCAATAGTTATTGGAATACATTTATTACTTACATTTTATTCTATATCCGACTCCCAAGAGGAAGGATCGTTGTTGACATAATAATAATATAGTCGATTAAATATTGTCAATTTTCCACATATTTGCCTCTACTTTGATAACATGCTCGATACAGTTTGTCCAATTTTCCTTACTAACATGACTTACAGCATTCTCAAACAATTTCACAACATCGTTTATTTTAAAAGTAGTATTTTTTTTTCCAACTTCCCCCTTTACCTGAGCCCATATTAATTCTATGGGATTAAGTTCACAATGATAAGGGGGAAGTCGAAGAACTGATATACCACGAGAAGAAGCCATTTCTTCTACAATGTAGGTTTTGTATTTATTCTTGTTTATTTTTGCAATTCTGTAAAGTGCTTTCCTTAGTGGATCTTTTGGAATCTTAATATTTTTCGAAATAAACCACTCCAAAAGCTCTGCTTTACGCCAACGACTTGTGGGCAATGCTTCTCGTAACCGTGAATGGTAACTTGCGTTGTCCATAACAATAACAGCCCCTTTTGGAATCAGATCCAACATTTGAACAAACCATTCCTCGAAGACATCCCCATTCATATCTTCGTGATAGTCCCTCGTGCGTTTTGAAATAAAAGTTAATAATCCACCATCAACAAAACCTTCAGAACTTCCAACATGGACAATGATAAGTCTTTTTCCTTTTCCAGATGGTGGCTGCAAACCTAACGACAAACCTTCCACGAATGCCTGCCTTCCGCTTTTAATGTTTTCATCTTGCCAAGATTTGGAAACTGTATATCCAACATTTATCCATGTTTCGTCTAAGTAAAAGATTTTCAAATTTTGTTCTCTGGCATGTCGAATGCTTCTTAAATAGTCTCTTCTCCAAAAAACTATTTCCGGTTTATCTATCAAGAGAGATTTTCTATTATGTTTTGTATATCTGAAACCCACATCTTTCAAAAATTTGCATAATGTCATTCTGGAGAATTTTGTATAGTCCGTATCTTCTTGCACTGATGTCATAATTTTGTCAAGTGTTGGAATTTCCTTTCGTAAGTAAAATCCATGGACTTTACGCCTTAGTCTTTGTTTTAATGACTCATCGATCTCAATTGGTTTTCGGCCTGAAGGAGTTTTAGGGGGTTGAAGAGTTCCATTCTTGCTTTCTTTTAGTAATCTATAAATTGTTAATTTAGCAACACACAACATAGCAGCCGTTAATTCCACAATATCATCAACACTTGCATCAACACGGTGTATACCCTCTTAAAATATATTTTGGTACGTCTATGAAATCTACTTAAATGAATGATTTATTACGCCTTGTCCTTTCTATATAGACTTTAAATATTGACTAAAATTATTTTAAATTTTGAAATGATATAATGTGTTATGCCCAATTTGTAATTTTAAATGGTTACTTATCTTCATGTTATCTCAATATTGAAATTAATAATATTTAAGTTATAATAGAAGATTATTTAATTTGATATTAGGTGCCCACTTTTGAAATAATATATCTGCATTAATCGCCAAATTTGTAATAGTTATAATTAATTATAAAAAACCAGTTTGTCTTTAATGTTGCCTGAAGTTGACAGAAAAAGATATGCAAGTAGTGAAATTGAGTATTCTTAAGTAAATCACGCTAATCTTACCCAAATACCAGAAAAATAACTCAGAAAGAGATGAGTAAGTTAATTAGCTCCGACGTATTGTATTTGGCATCATAAAATATAATATATCACACATATATTTAAAATGTTTACTTTTTTTCCTAATAAACAAATCTGCGGAAGAAAAAAGTAAAATAAATCATAAATAACAAAGGATATTATCTCCTCAAACTTGTTCAAAATATATCGCTGTTAATTAAGGTAGTGGTTATACCTTAGGGTAAACTTTGGGATCAGATACTACGATTTAATATCTGTTTGTGTAATCTCTGACAGTTGTTTTACCTTACTTAGAAACAAAGCCATGTTTATTATATTTCTAGGAATTATATGTTTGATAAACTATAAAGTGTACCCAAGCCTTTACTTCGTGTAAACACAAATTTAATAACATTTCTGCAATATAGAGAATTGTGAAAAAATATTTTTTCCAATTTTAAAATTTTGAGAAGACCAGTAGCGCTGGAAACCGTTGGTTTTTAATTTGTAAGGCCACCTTTCAAAGAAATACCTAGGCTAGGGGTTAAGAGCATCTGTCAGTTCATTCACCCTTTCTTTCAAAAATTAGTAGTTGGATGCCACTGAAATCTTTTTATTGGTAATTAGGAAGCTTTACAACCTAAGCTTCTCGTGAAAAATGCTGCGTTTTATTCTTTCCAAAAAATTAGGAAGCAATATAAGCACATGCTCTCAATTTTTCTACATTCCTAAAATAATTTATTCAGTTTAATTTTATCTGCAAGAAAAGTACATTGTAAAATTTGCAATTTCGCATTTCCAACAAAAATAGCAAGTTTTCATATATAGATTTTGGCAATAAATTCAAAATATCTGAAATTCTTATCTAGTTTTTTGATTAATTAAAAGGTATATTTTTAAAAATGGCAGTTTTTTAAATAAATAGTGGAAGATTTGTTAAAACGAAGAGTTTTTATTATTCTTAATTTGCTTCCAAATTAGGGTGTGAATTTTTCTTACCCAATACCATGCAAGCTTAAATTTATTCCTCAAAATTTTTATTCCGGCACGAATATTTCAAGAAAATTATCTTGGCCACAAAAAAAATTTTCTGCGAAAATGAAATAACATTTTATGAACTTCCAAAGAAATGTGAATGAATATTTCGGTTAATATTAATATTATCAAAACTGAAAATACAATATCAAAGCCTAGATGTTAATAAACACTAGTTATCAAAATAACTTAAATGCCAAACCTCGATTATTAAACATTCTTTCATGAATAGGTGCATTACACTTGATCCTAATTGTTGTAAAGTGTATAGAATAATGAAATAATGCGTATCAATTTTATTAAAGGAGATAATGAAATTCCTCTTGCAATAAAGAGCATCATTTATTGAGCAAAAACAATTGCAGTGGCACTAAATTATGGATATTAAGAACAGCAATAATGATTTTAATTAAACAAGCTTGGTATGTACCTAGGTTAAAAGCTATGTCAGAAATTTAAAGTATTTTCCGTAAATTACAGTTTAAATGAAACAATTTAATGCTAAATAACTTAATCACAACGACATTGAGTTTTAAAAAAGCAATTTTTTAAATAAATAGTAAAAGTTTTGTTTAAAAAAATCTATTTTTAATGTTATTATTGAGGCTTGAATGGCTATTAACATTTTTAAATGTTACTCTTATTATTTGATTAGTTTTTGATTTATAGTTTCAATTTTGTGTAACTTTTTTTTCTCTGTCTACCCTTATCCTTGGAAAATAAAGTGAATATCCAGGTGTTCTCCGGATTTCGTACTGCTGATAAATATTTTATCGTGCCTAAAACAGACCTTGTTTATTATTTAGACTTCTATTAAAACTCTTAGTCAGACATCCGCCCCCACTTAAAAAATACTTAAGGTGAACATTACGGAGCTTTTATAAACGTGCTCGTATCGCTCTATATAAATGAAATTCAATGTTCTAAGTGGATAGCTGTTCTGGTGATTTTTGTAAGAAGATTTTGTCGATTTTGAATTAAGATCAGAGGTAAACTAGCGTCGATGCTAAGTGTAGCGAAACGGCTGTCATTAAAGTTAATAAAGCAATTTTTTAAATAAATATTGGAAGTTTTGGTAAAACAAAGAGTTTTTCATTATTCTTAATAATATGGACTTCCAAAAAGTAAGGGTTAGTACAATCAATTTAATAAAGGTATAGTTATTTTAATTGAATTATTATGGTACGGCAACCATTGTTGATATTTCGTCTGGATTCATTATTTCTTTTCAAATTTATGAAGACGCTTCAATGACGTTTGTCAAACTGGACAACTATATGGAAGTACCAGACACAAAATATAAATCTTTGTTTGTTTTTGACTAATTTAATATTTAATTTTTAATGTTTCGTAAATAAATACATACATACTTTCTTTCTTTCAGCAACAATTTTTTGAAAGTGTTTAAAATGTCTGCAGTATTTAGGTACCCGACAATTTCATCTTAAACTTAAAATGCTCGATTTTAACCAACTTCTTTGCAAGCATATTCTTAATATTTATTGCCTTGTCTACATTCTAATAATTAAACTTAAACTAAAAGTGTTGCATTCATAACTTTAGTTGCTCATAAAATTTAATAAAAAGTTTTATAGCAGAAAGTAAAAGAATCACTATGAAAATGAGAAAAGGCGAAATATAAAAGAATTTGGTAGGAAATTTATAGCCAAAAAATGAAATAATAAAATCATTTGGAAACTTTGTAGAACATTTTTAAACACGACGCAATAAATTTATATAAAATTAATTTGAAATGGGTTTAAGAAATGTGTAATATATTTAAAACGAGCTAAAAACTATAGTTTTATAATTACATCCTCTCTTTTTAAAAGGTTTTTATCTTTAGGGGTAAAAGGTAACTAACTATAAAAGTTCAATTTTTCTTGTATAGAAACTACTAAACTGGATGATGATTTACGCAAATTCCACAAAACATTTACAGATTATTTACTTTTAATTCGACCAATTGAATACAAAACTCCAAATCTCTGTGTGTTTAGACCTAACTGAAACCACTAAAAAAATTAATATCATGTTGTTACAATACAATCAAAAACTAAAATGCTCGCTAAAATGTAATGCAAAACGTAATAAAATGTAGAACACGAAAAAGAACTATGAATGTTAATGAAGTAGATGTTCAAAATGTTATCCGCGAACGTCTTGGCAACATCCTAATCTCGAATAAAACTATCTTCTAACATTATTTAACATATCAGGTGTGATCGACCTAATCGCAAGCGTTATTCGTTCTTTTACGTCATTTAAATCAGAAGGTTAAGTTTTGTACACATGGCTCTTCACATATCCCCCTAAAAAGAAATCTAATAATGTAAGATCAGGTGATCGCGCTGGCCATTCAATCGATCCTCGCCTCCCTATCCACCGATTGGGAAATATTGTATCGAGGTACTGCCGGACATTAAGTTGGTAATGTGGTGGTGCTCCATCCTGCTGAAACCATATCGTATTCGCTGGAACTAGGGGGTTACCTGGATCAGGATATAAATTTGCCTACGTTGGAATGACATAATTTTGAAGTAGTGCCAAATAATTGTTGCCATTCAAGTTGCCCTCAATAAAAAAGGGACCAATGATATTGTTCCCTACAATCCCTGCCCAAACATTAACTTTTTGAGGGTATTGAGTGTGTTCTTCTCTCATCCAGTGAGGATTTTCCGTGGACCAGTAGCGGCAATTTTGTCGATTAGCATGACCGTTAAGTAAAAAAGTACACTCATCAAAAAACATAACGTCTTCTAATTGGATAATATTGTTATCCAACATGTACATCATTTGCTCACAAAAAAAAGTTCTATCAAAATCGCCTTCCATGAGCTTTGAGTAGGTATCATCTTATACGGATGCAATTTATTTTCTTTTAATATGTTTGCTATCGATGTATGGCTAGCATTGAATGTTGTGGATGCCTGTCTACTCGATGTATGTGGGTTTTCCTGAAACTCAAGCAACACATCTAATTTGAGTTCATCACTCGGTGCATTGGCAGCTGCTTTTTTATCTGCCTTACATGACCAAACTCGTGAAACTGCTTTTCTATTTTACTTATTGTTCCTTGGGATATAGGCGGTAAATTAGGAACTTTCTCATAAAATAGGCGAGTTACTTCCTGTTGTGTCAGGATGTTATCTCCGTAACCAATAATTTGTAAAACCGTTATTTTATGCATTTCCGTCAATCTAACCATTTTTCAGAATTGAATTGAACAAACTTTATACTTCAATTACAACAATGACAACTTAAATAAAACAATTTACTACTGCTTGTTAAAATAGCGTTGCCACGGAAATTCTTTAATGTTTTTTAATGGTTACCATCTAAAAACCACATTGCTATGGTTTTTGTTCACTTTCTCATTATCAAGACCTAAACGGGAAATAAGTTTTAAGTATATTGTAATAAGTTTCGAGTATATTTTAGCGAATTTCGGTAACAACATGATTTTAATTTTTTTTATGTTAATTTTTGCATCAAATTTAAAAACAATAACATTTTTGAATAGAGAATGAAGAGACCTTTCAAATGATATATCTATCACAAGCCTATACTTCCCATTTAAAAAATTGGGGGGTTGTACCTGTCATTCTAAGGGGGTTGAAGATAGTGGTTGCATTTTCACGTTAAAGAATGTCAAGTTATAATTTAAATTTGACCTGTTTCGGGATTTTTTATAAATATGTACAGTAACCGAACTAATGAATTTATTCCATTTGGCTTTTACACACTGTACATATCTTTCAAATGTGCAAGATTGTCCAGAGACACCAAGCGTAGGCAGCCTCAAAGTGGTCCAGAAAAAAGAAAACTCAGTTCAAAAGCTCTATCCACCGAAGAACTATTAAAAATGATCAATACCCTAGTGTCTAAAAAACAGTTTAATTTATTATTTTTATCACGTTTTTATACGTTTTCGTAGAAGCTCAGAAATGAACTCGAACCTTTTTTTATCCCGTAAATATACTTTTGTTGCCGATACCGTGGAAATAAAAACCTAATTTTGACTAATATATAGAACGCGGGGAACATAAAAATAGGGAGTTCTGGATCGAGCATCGAATAAACCTTTTTGTATTGTAACATTATAAAATTTGAGAGATCAAACAAGCTGTAGCAATCCAAAATACTGCATTAAGCACTAACTCACTGAATCACTTTATATTTTACCGAAATTGGTATTGAACCAATCTGCCGTAGCTGTACCCTATTTTTTATTTAACGACATTTTGTAATCAAGAAGAGTTATTTCTTACTATCTATCGATTATAAAAAGAGTTGCAAATTGCTGAAAAAAAATCAAAAAATATTTTGTAGACAGTCAAAAAATTACATTATCTCGTGATTTAGTGTGACTTTTTTCTTTTCTTTGGTGAACTGGGTAAAAAAGATGGAAATATTTATTTAAATTAACAGCTGTAATTGCATTTAAAATATTTTGTTCAAACGTTTAGTTCCAAATATTTTCGTACAAAATAAAAATTAATCGTATAAAATATCGCAAGAGAGAAAATTTTGTCGTCAATTTCATCAGCGAAAATTATCAAAAAGCACCTATATGGTCAGAGCATAAAAGCCGAAAAGTCAATAACATTCTTGGGTACAACCTTCGATGAAGCACTTAAATGGAATACACACATCAATAACTTAATATCTTTGTGCCAAAAGAGACTCAACCTTCTAAAAACACTATGCAATAAAAACTGGGGCGCTGATCGAAGCACACTTCTAACATTATACAGGACGTTAATCAGATCAAAATTGGATTACGCGGCAACTGTATACTCCTCAGCCAACAAACGAACCCTAAAACGGTTGGATACAATACATAGTACGGCATTACGGATAATAACGGGAGCCTTCCGAACATCTCCTGTTGTAAGCTAATACGCTGAAGTAAACGAGCCTTCCTTAGAAGATAGGCGTATGTACTTGAGCCTGATATATGCAGCAAAAACTCTATACAATCCGTTTAACCCTACAAGGCAAAACTGCTCCTATCAAAAACTTTCCAACACTCTTATAACTAATACTCAAGCTCCCAAACCTCTTTATGCTAGAATCCAAACGTATCTTGAAAAACTAAACTTCACTTTTCCCAAATGCTTCCCTCGTCAGACTATATCTACCCCTCCTTGGCAAATCAGAAAACTAAAGTGTATAACCACTCTCAGCTCACTAGATAAATATTCGATCCCCAGTACCAGTATTAGATCAACCATCAAAACAATACTAGAAGATTATAAAGACTATCACCAAAATATACTGATGCTTCGAAATCTGGCATTGGAGCCGCGGTGGTAACTACAAACTCTACTCTACTTGGTAGAGGTTTAAGTTATCTGGATTTGTAACTTGCATTGTCCATTACAATAACCGATCCTTTTGATATGAATTGAATCATCTGTTCAAAATATTCCTCAAACACGTCTCCATTCATTTCTTCGTGATAATCAACGGTTTTTTTTAATTCAAATAAGAGTACACCAATCTCAAGAAAACCGTTTGTACTGCCTATATGACAAATAATTAATCTTTTACCTTTTCCTATAGGTTCCTTAAAACCAGTAGTATATCCTTCTAGAAAAGCTTAATGGGATGATTTTATATTTTTGTCTTTCCAAACTCTTCCTACACAATGTCCTTCATTAACCCATGTTTCATCTAAATAATAAATGTTTTTATTTTGAGCTTTAATTTGTTGTATTCTTCTGAGGTACTGTCTTCTCCAACATACAATTTCTTCAGAATCAATTAGCATTGAGTGTCTGCCCATTTTTTCAAATTTAAAGTTTAACTCATGTAACGTTTTCCATAGTTTATCCCGGCTTATTGTGGGTAAATCAACATCATTCGTAATAGCTTGCAAAACTTTATCTAAAGTTGGTATTTGTTTGTTTATAAAAAATGAGTGAACAAGCTTACGAATAGCATTTTTAAAAAACTCGTTCACGTTGACTTTTAATAGTTTTTGCCTACCTGGTTTCGGCTTTGGTGAGGTTACTCCACCTGATTTTTCCTCCTTTAGAACTCTATATATTGTAAATTTTCCATATCCCATTGCCTTAGATGTTGTTTCAACTACACTGTCAATAATGTTTGAGGGATTTTGATGTTTAAAATAGTGCTACACATTCACTACAGCACTCTTTTCGTTGAGCGATAAATGGTCTAGTTTTAATTTTTTCACTGGCGTATACTCACAAACTGCTTCCATTTTTAGTCACTACTATTTGTCACGTTTATCGAAAATCAAATAACTGCATTTCTAGAAACTTAAGCAATATTTAAGTCAAAATATCTGTCATTAGAAGCTGTTGCCATTCGGAGGTCGTTAAATAACAATTATTCCTTTCTAATCTGGTTACGCCTATGACGCACGTTAATCCTCTTAGGCCTACTGTAGTAACAATGAAAGATCATAAAATAATGTGATAGTCCAAGAAATTTAATAATTAAATTTTGTATTGAAATTAACAAAAACAATTTAGAATGCATTACTATTATTGAAGTTTTACCGCACGTACTGTACTATAGTTTTGCATACCGAATTAGTTTTTATTCTGGGAATTTACTCTCTCTTGATTTTCAAATACAGTTTATAAAAAAGAACAAAATTTAAAGTATTTACATTCTTTGATGCTATGAAACTTTAAGAATATGTGCGCAGATTTCTTAAATCAATTAAGAAGTTTTCCGAACGGACGTACTATCTAAAATAACGAGAAAGACACGGCTAAAAACTATTTTTAAGCAACTTTTTGAACAAACTTTTTGTAACGAATCAATCTACTATATCCAATAAAACGTATCCAGAGTCTTTTATAAAGATCAGTCAGTGAATAAAGTTATTTAAAATGAAAAAAAGTACGTGCCAATTTTTGGAAATAAAAAAAATCTGCACACGTAGTTTTAGAACAAAAGTCACGTATTATAGTATCCCTTTTTTTTATTTGGTTTACAATTTTTCTAAACTGTTAAATATAAGTAAGTTTATTTCGTATATTATATACTGTTCAACAATTGAAGTAGATATTTTTTAAATTTCAGAAAATTGCATACAAAAATAATATTTTAAATATACATTTCATGCTATCAGTAAACTCTGTTTGTAGCAGAATATCTTTTCTTTTTATAAGTTGTTATAGTGCGCGATCTTCAGTCATTACCGATGATCTCATTCAAAAAGTATAATGATGAGAACAAAAACAAACTATTGGGGAGGCATTGCCTATAAAGTCAAATTCAAACAAACAATTTCTGTCTACAACATCATGTGCACTGTCTTTTGGGACAGATAGGGTGTGTTTCTGCCTCGTGGTGAAACGATCAATGCACCCACGGACTGTACTAAGCTTGTCCACATTCATCAAATCGAACGAAAGAACTCATCACTTCATTTGGCTGTAAACAATTGGACCATCCTTCCGATCTAGCTCCTAGCAACTAGCAGTGATGAAGAAGTAAAAATATTCTTTGATGACGGCATACAAAAGCTGGTCCCAAGATACGGCAAGTGCCTTAATAATAATATACACTCAGGTACAATAAAAAGTTTTCCACAAATATTTTTAAGGTTTAACAGAGCAGGCACAAACACTGTGGCTCTAAATTCCATATCTAGTATTCTTAACGTCGTAAGCATCTAAAAAACCAAAGAAAATCTGACGATGCTTCTTAGCGAAACGGCCGTCATTGTGATTTAAAACATATTTTTTCAAATAAACTTGGAAGTTTCGTTGAAACGAAGAGTTTTTGATTATTCTTAAAAGAATAGTTATGGTTTTCTTCAGATCTTCAACTTCAACCACCTCTGGGTTTGTCCTTTCAACCATCTCTGGGCTTGCTTACATTTGCGACCCGCGAATGTCCATCTTTCCCAGTGAAGATCTCGATCACTAGGCCTAGAGGCTAATTACAACACTACTAAAACGCTGTCGTAGGTCCTCTCTTAGCTTCTGTAGATATTGTTGGCGGATTTTAAGACCTGTAGCATCCACAGTATCTAAGTCTGACACATCAGCTTGTGGAAGACTTGGTAAGAACTTGATATTTTTACATAAATCACAAAATTAGTGAAATAAACGACTTTAATTTTTCACTTTCAAAATATGACAAAACATGATTGACAAACAGTCAAAATGCCAAAAAAACAAAAAATAAATAAATAACAAACTTTTTAAACTCTGAGATGCAATCTCTTCAGGCACTTAGAGGCATCAGGAGTCGTATAAAACAGGACAATATCCAGAATAATTAAAACTACGATACAATCATAAAAACTGACGCACAGCAATGTTTATCTGTCAATGAAATTAATACGTTAGTCACATATTTTTGACAAATGGAAGAAATTGCACACCGAATAATCCAATAGCACATGGAAAGTGGAAACTTTTTGCCTATTGCACCTGAGTGTAAATTACCTACTTACTTTAAAATATGCTTTTAGAAAAATAATTGCTATAACCAATTATATTTTCCTGTATATTCTTGTATTGCTTACGATAACGCGAGCAAAATGAAACCATCACATTTAGATAGCAGCGCAAAGTTTATTTCTAAGTTCACAACGTAATTTGTAAACAAGATTCCGGAAGAAACATCGTACGGTTTATCAGTATTCCTACAGTGATTTTGTTAAAAGAGCTTAAAATAAGCTTGAGAGATGTAGATGTTTTGAAACTGTGATAACCCTTTTCTCTAGACGGGCGATGACAGCGGACAATCTCCAGTTTCCAGAGTGACAGTCCCCATTATTTCATTCTACACAATTTCACAATAATAATGTTTTATAAATAAACTGACGAGAAACTGATCACATGTTCTTAAAATGGGTGGGTATTATGGTGAAATACAGGAAAAATGTAAAAAATCCCTCGGATTGGTCAATTTCTTATTCCAAGGGGAACTAAATTTTGGCTATTTGCATCCCCTACCGGGGGAGAATACGAAAATAAAGTAATAATCGCCGAAATAGCTATAGTTTTACCCAAAGCTCTATACCTGCTATTAAGAAACAGATTTCACCAGTGTATTCAACGTCCCAAAAAATCCCTATTTACAAAGTTTCCAGTATTTTGGAAGATTCATATATTTGACTTAAAAATATTGGCGCGGAAGTAGAGAATTGGAGGTCTAGCAATTTATCAAAAATCGTATGTCTGTTGATTTGCAAAAAAATAGTGTAGACCCACTAAAATGACCCCGCAGAATAGGAAAATGAAGTAATAATTGCAAAAATGGCCTATTAGGTTTGACTATTACTAAATTTTGGCTATTTGCATCCCCTACTGGGGGGTTTGATTATCAATAAGAATGAGGGGTGTTGCAATACCTTATCTAATCTTATTAGGATGCGTTCTGTAAGCATTGTTCACACTGCCTTTTAGTTGCGATTTAAAATGCACAGCTAAAGTGTTGCCATCTTAGCATGAAATAGTTTATAACACTAATCTCTAAAAGCCTTTTTAAAACTGAAAATATTCAGATTAATATTATAGCTTACAAACTAAAATAACTTTTAAATTTAAACATTATTTGCCATTATAAATTTATAGTCCAGAAGGAATCGGCGCATGAGTGCCGAAAACTATTCCACCTGAATTTTTTTATGTGATCCTTTTCAAATGCCCTCCTAATGATATAAATGCATGTTGCCATAGCGCAACCCGGTGGCATATTGTTTAAACCGAAATTGTTTAAACAATTACAAGGAATTGTTATTTTTCAACCGGACACTTTTTTTATATTCTTTATTGAAATGCCAATAAAAAAGGTCCTATGACTTTTCACGATAAAGTTAATATTTTTAAAGATATGAATTTTTTAAGGTTCGAAAAATCTCAAATTTGGGTACTTTCGACCCATGAAAAATATATTAAAAAAAAAGATAATGTGAAAGTCCTCCTCCTGGACTATTAATATTTATTCAAAGTGCTTCTTTCGTAAAGGCTATTGTTTCAGAAATTCATCAGTTTTAATTATTTCACAATAAATTTAAATTGATTCAAAAGTAACTTGAAAGCAATTAATTACTCCTGCAGGATTGAAAAAGTTAACTTTACATCTGTCGATTTTTTAAAGTAAAAACGAAAAAGACAGTATTTTGTTCAGAGAAAATTTTTATTAAATAATTATTCTGTTAGAAAGTCATTCTATTATAGACGAAATGCAAAAATTATCAATCCTGAATGAATAAAGTAGGGCGTTTTTTGATTATACGTTTTCAATAAAATATATACACAAAGATTTTATTCAATAAATTTGTCGTATTTTAAAAACTTGGTGAAGGTACCTAGGCCATATTACGCCATAATTTTAAATTACTTGGTGAAAGTGCCTCCACCATATTCCGCCATAATTTATAAATGCTCAGTGAAGGTACCTTCGCCACAATTTAAAAATGCTCAGTGAAAGTACCTTCGCCACAATTTAAAAATGCTCAGTGAATGTACCTTCACCATATTTCGCCATAATTTGAAAATATTCTGTAACAGAGCAGTAGTTCAAATTTTCATAAAATATGATTTATTGTACTGAGAAAAAAATAGTAAATAATTGATGAGATTTTCAGATGGCGGTTGGTTTTCTTCATTTCTTTGAAGACAACTGGCAAACAAATGGTTGTATACCACTCAGAATTGACTGTTTTGCGTTGTTCTAGTGACACTACAACTTTTGTTGGATTGGGCTCATCTTGAAACACCCATATAGTAGACTGCTATTTACTTTCGGGCTCACACAAACCTTTTTTTGAGCGATTGACAAATTGTGTGTGGTATCCAATGCGAACAAATTTTTTTGACCATCAATTATTTATGCAATAATAAATGCACTTATACCTAAGGTTGTCTCAATCTCTTAAAAGGTTACTATATGCTGGTCCCACTAATACCTAAGGTTGTCTCAATCTCTTAAAAGGTCACATGATGATCTTGTAATATCAGTTCTCGCACAGCATCAATGATTTTTGGAACGACAACTGATGTTGGACGACCTGCATGAAATTCGCTATGTCAAAACTTTCTGACCTCAAAAATGTCTAACTTTACGATAGAGCTGTCAGTTGCCAAACTGCAACACCGGGGTTGCCAAATACTGAAATATAAAAGGCAACCTTCGTACGCTACTGATTTCCGACGCTTTCCATAAAGACCATTGTTTTATTGGAAAACTTTAAAAATAAAAAATAATGGTTTATGTTACAAACAAAATAAAATTACATCATTCGTGCGGTGTCCTCGTTTTGAAGAATTGATCTTTTCAATAAGTTTTTTATGATGATTATACATGTTTGAATTGCTTTTAAACATGCGAATCGTACTATATATAAAAAAAAGATAAAACAACAAGGTTTTTTCGATAAAATATTCCGGTAAATTTATGTTTTTAAGGTATTATGATATATGATCATCCGTTGTGTGTGATACGATAACCTGCGCATAATAAACAAAGGAAAATGAAAGTTAGGAGAATCTTTCCAATATGATATCAAATTTCGCTTTATCGAAGTCGATCATAAAACAGGTGTGTGTTTGTTTCAAATGATTCAATACATTTACAAGAAAGTGGGTGATTCTTTATATATTTTACCGGTAGTAGTCTTTTACGAAAACAGAACAATTAATTTAAATTTTATCGTTGTTTTGTAATATGGTTTAATTACGACCAATGTAAAATGCCTTATAACATAGGGTAAAAAAACGCACAGCTGTAAAATAAATCGCACTGCTTCCCTAGTAACCACTTGGAAACTGTCAATAGACGTCACCATTTGAATCAAAAACTCTTATTTACATATTTGAAGTTGAATTTTATACTGTATATACATGGCAAGATTGCTTTTAATATTTAAAGATATTTAGAATTAAATATATGTTCCGTTTTCATCGACCTACTTTTTTATATGTCTAAATAGATCATAATATAACAGTAAATGTATTTAATTACGTTTTTCATATTCATTTACGTTATTTTTAGGTAATAAAATTAATTATTTAAATATTTATAATATTTTTATTACCAAGATACTTTTTAAAAATACTTACAAAGCTGTTTCAGCTTGTAGGTACAATCGTAACGTATTAGAAGATACTTTTTTTTTGTTCTGCAAGTTTAATTTCACTTTAATTAATTTACAAAACCCTTTTGAATATTTAGAATGCACTATATTTTAATATTACGCGAAAAATTACTAAAAAACAACAAAAATGGTAGGTACCGAAGTACCCTTAATATTTAATAGCTGCACTGTTACTATAAACAATAATTATAATAACCAATATGATGTAATTAAATGTTATATCAAAAATATCATTATTAATACATGTACCTACAAGTAGGTCGTAGGTAAAGTATAAAACATAACTGGTGTGACGAATTTTTTTTAAAAATCGACAACATTACAACTTTACTGAGGGGATGCCTAATTAAAATGTTGTTGATACCAGAATTTGCCAATTGAAATCAAACTTTATTACAGAATGCTGGAATTCTCTTTCTTGAGATCGAAAAAATATTCTAGAATGTATTTACATTCTCTTCATTGTGGTAGAATCATATTCTCACACTGGTTAAGCATTAGCCTTTAGGCAGCTAATTGTTATTGTAGTGCAAGACTTGAGTAACTCTCAAAATTATTATTCAGAATTACAGTGTGAAAATTTACCAACTGAAATTACAAAGGGTGTAAAAACTGTACTGCAGAAAAAATATAGTCTGTTACTCGATTAGAATAAAAATTCGTAATACTCGTGGTTTCTTACATTCGCCAAATTTTTATTCTAACCTTGTTAAGGAATATACTATTCTGATACTTGTTTTAAGCATGAGATTTTCGTAGATTTCTAAAAAAAACAAGTTTTATTTGGTAGATAAACCATATTGACAAATACACATATGTCCAAAAGTTCTGAATATTTAGAGCGTTTTTAAATCAAAATAATTCTAAATTTGATTCGTATTTGTATTCATTTGGTCATATTTAATTGATTTGGGTGCTTTCACATTATTACAATTCTTGTTTAGGTCCAGAGTAATTGCTTTGTTACAACAGCGCTTTATTCAAAGTGATATCGCGAATATTGTTGGTGTTATCAAAAAATTAAAAAGACACAAATGATGTGAAGGATCGTCCCAGAAGTGGCAGAAGTCGATGTACAACAGAAGCACAAGACCCGCAGATAACATTGATAGCTCGAAGAAATCGACAGGAATCTACGAGTGGCATATCCAGAGAAATTGCTATACTTGAAGGACTGAATATCTCAAGACAAACAATTACACGAAGATTAAATGCGGTAAATTTGTATCGCAGAAGACCTCCACGTGTTCCCAAACTAACCTATCAACAAAAAATGATAAGGTTGCAATGGGCTCAAGAAATGTTACACCATGGTCCTAACTGGAATTACGTGATGTTCTCTGATGAATCAAGAATTAGCTTGGTTTCTGATTACTTTATTTTAATTTTTAAATCTTCGTAAAATTTTAAAAATTATATTAGCTATAGCTTAAACTTCTTTTTATTATTTTTTGTATTGGACTCCCGTCTCTCTTGAGACATTCACCGAGAGGCTTAAAAGTTATTATTGGAAATTGGAAATATTCTTGTTCTTTTTCTTCCATTTGTTTTAACTGTGCCACGTCATAAAAAAACCAAGAAGCTTTATTTCTGTTACCGATACCTTCTATTAAAATTAATGTACAAATATCATTTTTTTATTCAATCAATGAAAAAAGTTTTGGTACAGGAAAATTTCTTCTTTTTATCTGCTTGTTTAAAACTTTATAATGTTGGCTGCCAAATTCTTCTAATTTATTTTTCCTTAAAAAAATATTATTTTCGTTTGTCATTACAAATATTCCAAAGCACTAAGTGTTTGCCGTCAAATTGATATACAATGTGATTTATCTTGTTGTTTTCTATACTCGTGACTGTTTGCTACAACTAACTTAAAACTGTTTTCTTGTTTGACCTACATAGATTACAATTGACGGGCACTAAACTGATGAATTCTTAAGGCACTTCCTGAAGTTCCCAAATTTGGTATGTAAGCTATTGTTACTTTTAAAACAGCAACAAAATCCTTAAAGTTTTCAACTTTTACCCTCTAATCTTTTAAATTTACAGGGTATAGAAGTCTAAAACAAATAAGAAAAAATAAAAGACATAAATAGAAATAAAATCCCTCTAAAACCATTTTCCAAATAACCCAACGTGACCACAAAGTCAAAAAATAAAGAGATTTCAAGTAGAATCAACTTCATAACCCTACATGCCTAAACTTAAGTTAATAAACCGTAATTTTAAACCTCAGTTGCGTAAATTACTACTGCCGCAACATGTTACTGCGTTCCCACGTTACTAAATAATATGAAACTAAGAGCTTTCGACCTGCAAGGCCTTCATCAGAGTTTCTTCTAAAATATTATATATATAAAATAACGTTCGTATCACTTGGTACGTAAAGTTTGTCGTTACCTTCATATTAATACAGTTTATAAAACCAAAATAACTTAAAGTGGTATACGGACGGCTCCAAGCTAGAAGAGGGAACTGGAGTATATTTTTTGGACCGAGAGCCAAATACCCAGCATCTTTAAAGCAAAAATCCACGCCATCAAAGTAGTGCAGAATTTAACATTAAAAGAAACTATCGCAGACAAGAGATTGTCATTATGTTAAGCAGCCAAAGACAAATTAAATGATCCAGCTCAGGAGGACACTGATACATCTTGTGGGATAAGTAGGAGCGCAGTCATAGAAAAGCTAAGAAGGGATATGAAGAAGGAAAAATCCAAATACTGGAATTAGCTGAAGAGATTAAGACAAACCAAGAAGATTCTGGGAAACTACGACCAGAAGTTCTCTCTTAGTCGCCTGAGTACAAGAGTTAGAAAAGGAGTATCTACCTGATTTGAAGCCCCTTTAGGATTTTCTTAGGAAAATAGGACAAGAAGAATCTAAGAAAACTTCAGAACTATGCCAAAAAAGAGGCACATTATAGGTCTTATAGGTCGCAGATGTACTGACATACAAGATGCATACAAGAGGATGGTGTATCAATGGACAATTCAACCTAAAGCTAAAGAAATATACAATTCGACGATATAGGAAATTATGTCAAGTAATTGGGCATTGTTTCATCCTTTAAAGCTATTCGGAATCCAACGAGAACTCTTATGCTAAATACGAATAAATAGTGGAAGTTTCATTCAACCGTTTAGTTGTTTACTGTTCTTATTAATTTTTGGCATTTATTCTTAGCAGTAGTGTTTGTGTTTGCATAGGTTTACTGCATTTCTACACACTGCAGGCATAACTGCATAACTGTTTAAAATCTATGTTTAAGTTGGTTGATAGTTTTGTGCGAGAAAGCAGAGAGACCGGGTAAATGGCACAATTTAAAATCTTATCCCAGGAAATTATGAAAGTTTGATAACGCTGATACCGACTAATTCTGTAACTTTGTAGTAATTACGTAGATAAGATTCGGGTTAAGGCATTGATGAATTTTTATTGGGTCGTTTCCTTAATTTTAATTTGACACTTCGTTACTTTCCGGAGTAAGGTTTTAATAGCTTATAGTTTTTCACAGAATTGAATGATTTTAAAAATAAATTAAAAATCAAAGATAATTTTTCAATGTAAATAATAACTGCTGGAAAAACCATACAGTGTGAAGAAAAATAATTGCAAAATATTTAAGGATGTGATTTTTTGTTAGAAGTGTCATCCACTTAAAATTTCGTTACAATAACAAATTATACAGGTTATTACCATCGATAAATTGGCCATCTTCAGGTATTGTTTATATTTATACAAGGTGATTCGCGTAAGAACCAACATAGAGCAATGTAGGGGACCTCAAAGTTCAACGCAACTTACCTCTACTTAAAGTTGCTTCCCTGAGAAGTTATAAGCTTTAAAAGAGAAGTTTTAAATTTAGAAAAAAAATCAATATCTTCCTCATACTTGAATTTAGAAGAACCAAATTTGGTACAAGATCAGTAAATGGCAGTAACTAGAGTTTAATCGTAATATTTTACAGGGTGGATGGGGAATACTGCAACATTAATATGACAGATATTTTTCTAGCCCTTTGACGGATTTAAAAAAATTTACCTTGTTTTGTGGGCAATTTAATTCTAAAATTTTCCTTACTCTAGTTGTTTTTTGAAAATCCTTTTCGTTTTAAAAAAATGGAATGTTATTCAAAATCATCGAAAATTCAAAAGTTGGCTATGAAATTAAACGTCAAACTTGACAATCAAGAAAATAAGTCATTTAATGTAAGTAACAAAAGGAACGCGAACAGCTATTGGATGTAATGATATAGTATCTAAAATTGCTACTTCAACCTGCGGCCTAATGGTAACAGCTCTTTCTCGAGTATTAGCACAAATTTGGCCAGTTCGTTTTCCAGATCAAAATCCTCTGGAGATTGGTATCTACTGTTACCTCAAAAGTCTAGTTTACGAAACGCCTGTTGACAACTTGGGTGATTTAAAAAACCAAATTAAAGAATCTTCCCAATACTTCACCGGATATGTGAGTCAATGTTGAGTCCTGCACAGGAACAGGAAGCAGTCCTCAAGTTCAGCAGATTCTGAGTCAATGTATCAACTCCTTTATCATCAAAAATCTGTGTTATTGTATGAATGTATGAATGAGTTAGGGGTGATGATTACACTGCGACCCATAGGATCTATTGTGTCCCCCCTTACTTGCCATGTTCTGATGTTTTCTCAGATTTATAGCAGCTCTTCGAGTCCTATTTTCCTGAGGAAGTTTAGGACATCGTCGGGCTTCAAATCAGGTAGATCCCCTTCCTCTATTTCATGTGCTCCTAGGTATCTAGCCCTAGAATTTTGCAAGGCAGGACATTCTGAGAGTATATGTATTGAGGTTTCATCCTCTTCCTCACAGAATCTGCACTTTGCTTCATCTGCTAACCCTAGTTTCTTCATGTGGCTTCTTAACCGGCAATGCCCGGTTAATATTCCCGTTAAAATACGGAGCCTTTTTTTATTGAGGTTGAGGCAGCTAAGAGATCTCTTCTGGTCATAGTTCCCCAGTAGTATCTTAGATTGCCTCAGTCCTTCCAGCTGATTCCAGTACTCGGATTTTTCTTTCTCCATTTCCTCCCTTAGTTTTCCTAAGATTACTCTACTGCTGATCCCACAAGATGGTTCTGGTCCCAAATGTGGGGTTTCTGCTCCTTTTTTTGCCAGTTTATCTGCTGTTTCATTCCCCTCTATTCCTATGTGTCCCGGGACCCATAGGAGGGTGACAGTGTTCTTCTGGCCTAGTTCATTTAGTTTGCCTAGGCATTCCCAAACCATCTTCGAACTGATTATATTTGAACTCAGCGCTTTGATGGCTGCTTGACTATCCGACATGATCACAATCTCTTGTCTGCGGTACTTTCTTCCAATATTGAATTCCACACATCTTTCGATGGCGCGGACTTCTGCTTGAAAGATGCTCGGGTATGTGCCCAAGCTTTCTGAGTATTTGGCTCTCGGTCCAAAAACTCCTATCCCAGTTCCTTCGTCTAGCTTGGACTGTGTTATTGGAAATAACAATTGTACCATGATTTTCAACTAATGTAAATAATACTACTAACTGGTAAAAATTTTGCAAGTTAACTGTCAGTTTTACAGGTTAGTAACTTGATAAAATAAACTTTCTTGATTAATATTGTGTTTTTGGAAACCGACGTTTACAAATGAAAAACAAATAAAATATATTTACTGCTATATATTTAATATTTTTTGTACTTTTAACAATACAATTGTTTGGTTTTAAAGTAAACCAAAACGTTATTTACTGTTGTAGCGTTTGTTCCAGCAGGTACCAATTTTCCCAGAACAATATTTTACCCACACTGAATATAACACTTGCTGGACCCGATACACCTCCAACTCTGCGTGACAAAATGTTCAAAATGTAATTTTCTAATCGATTAGCAGTGTACTCACTCGAAACTAAATATTTCGGTCTTTCAGTTCTATTGCTAGTTGTCCTATGGGAAATACTGAAATGGCGGAACAAGTCCCAAATTCGTAAAAGCAATTTCAGTGTCAATAGTATTCTGATCAATTATGAATTTAAATTAAAATGTTTGATATTTGATTTTGTTTCCATTACTTGTTAATAAAAAAATATAAATAATATACTAAGTTAGGTTAGAGTTTAATTAATAGTTGACTAGGCTTTTCTAAACATAATTAGATATCGTATTTTCACTTTGAGACTTAAGCTAAAAAAAAAAATACAAAAAAATTTAATTCTTTAATTTTTCTAATTTACCTATCTGTTTTTGATATTTATCGTGTTTCAAAATACTGACCTGTCCTCTAATTTTATCATCTAAACAGTCAAATTCTACTGAATGCATTGAAAAAGTTGATTCTGAATGAACAGTTTTAATGTAAATGTCTAGAGCATCTCTTATTTTAAACCACTTTATACTTTCCTCTTTTATCCATAGTTTTTGTGCTTTTTTAACTACTTTTTGTGCTTCTTTTGATTGAGTGTTATTTTTTATGTTTACATAATTGGGTATTCTTCAGACATTCTTGGTTAAACCAGATGTTTTGGCATGCCTTAAACCTTTTCTCTTGTAACTTCTTAATGGTTCATATATGTTTTAAATCACATTTGAAAAAACATTTTTAGTACTTAATACTGCTGTAGATAAATGAAATTTATTAATATTTTATTACGTTGTAAGTATGTATGCGTATGTGTACGTATATTAAATAAATTAAACAATGTGTTCCTGACATTTGAGGGCCTAAAAGGTATTTCAGTAATGCTAAAAGCTTTTACATGTTTTTCAATTGAACAAAAGTATGAAAAATGGATCAAATGAAGTAGTACATGGATAAATATTTGTTTACAATTTGATTAAACAAAGAAATTTAAGTTTTCTTTATGTTATTGTTAAATGTCACTTTACAAGGAATGTCGACAGTGCTATACCAATTAAAACATCTTAAAATTTATTATTTTCAACAATAACCTTCTAACTCTGTCGCTTTTTAACGAATTATTATGTTAATGATTTACTTACTCAAATTTTTATATTCCAATTCAAAAAATAGTCACGTTATGCCGTTTCAAATACATTTTAATTAAATTTTCACTTAATGCAGCTGCGAAATTTCTCAAATTCCTTTTATTAAATCATTTAATGGGCGCCCATAAAATTGTTTACGACAAATCCCAAAGATCACGTTTTTATGTTTCCAACGATTCCTCCAATTATAACTGCGAGCTTTTGTTTTATTTTCTGCTAATCCCCATTTTTCGCTAAAATTCCATATTTAATAAAAGATATTAAATTCGATCTCTAACATTGTATTATTGCCTTCAAAAATATCTTTAAAGACGAAAAGTGGATATTTCAGTAAGCAGACGCTTCATTTTTTGTAAATAAAATCTTTAAAATCAATAGAGCAAGAATTTTCTTTCACATTTTAGAGGAAATTTGACGCAGAGAAGTCTCAATGTCTTAATTTATGGTTTATCAATTGATGGTCTTGCTTGATCCTTTGATGATCGTGTAGCTAAAATTGAGGACCGTGAATGACAAACTATGACAGATATGATAGTAAATACCATTCCCCCGGAATAGACACACAGGATTTAAAACTTCCTCGATGTACACAGCACCAGTGATTCTTCTCTCCAAAACCAAGAGAGGCGTCCGTGTACCCCTCATAATACCACTACAAACCATAATACTCCCATCTTCAAATGGAACATCTTCTAATCGGGCTTGTCGTCCTGGGGCCCTCCAAACTAGCGTTCTTCGTGTATCAGAAACCAAGCCAATTCTTGATTCATCAGAGAATATCACGTAATTCCAGTTAGGACCATGGTGTAACATTTCTTGAGCCCATTGCAACCTTACCATTTTTTGTTGATAGGTTAATTTGGGAACACGTAAATATTTCAAACTTTTGGACATATGTGTATTATAAATAAATATGACTGTCTTTAAAAAGATTTTGGTTTAAACAGAAGGGGAGTTGGAGAACTGCCAATAATCACAAAATCGCAAAATCACAGGCATGGATGGTGTCTTGAAAAAAATAAAATCAAAATTAAGGTAAATGAATGGGGAGTATAAATACCTGGAACCAGCTACTTAAGCGGAATTAATATTTACAATTTACGTAGTAGTGTCCGCAAATAATGGAGAGCATCTAAAAGAAAATCTGATATGGAAGTAAGTTATATACGAATGTTAATATGTGGGAAGATGAAAAATCTCATCGCTAAAGAATCTCCGAGTGTGGTTTAATACTACAACTGTGGGTTTATTACGTGCATCGGTGAATAAAGTTCAAATAGCTATTATGCTCGCCAACATCTGTTAAGGGTAGGCACCAACTGAAGAAGAAAAATATGGAGGAAACAAAGGTAATGATTGTAGAAAACGAAAATGAAAATCTAGACTAAGTATAGATGGAACAAAAATAGAAAAAGTAAATCACTTTAAATACCTTAGCAAAGTGAAAATAGAGGCAGAGATAAACGAAAGCAGCAGCTGATTGCATTGAACGCAAGGAAAATAGAAATAATTATGTTCAAAACCATTTTTCCCAATATTAACGTACAGTTTTGAAAACTGAGTATACTTACAATAGGGTTGTCTTTTATATTTTGGGATTAGAAGAAAAAAAACATATATTAATAATCGAAAATCACCTTATTGTTTTTTAAAATATTCTACATGAATAACAGATCGGCTGAAAAGTCCCCGGTCTGACCTATAGATGACGACACTAGAATTAAATCCATTTCATTTTTAGATAGTATCAAATTTCAAAAGATTCGTGTAAAAATTTGACAGCTGTCGGACTATTAGTTTGTGAGATGTTGCATTTTTAGTGAAGCAACTTTTGTTATTTTCAAAAAGATAGAAAAAAAAGAATTTCGTGTGCTTATTAAATATTGTTATTTGAAAGGAAAAAATACAGTTGAAGCAAAAGCTTGGCTTGATAATGAGTTTCCGGACTCTGCGCCAGGAAAATCAACAATCATTGACTGGTACGCAAAATTCAAGCGTGGTGAAATGAGCACCGAAGACGGTGAACGCAGTGGACGCCCAAAAGAGGTGGTTACCGACGAAAATATCAAAAAAAAATCCACAAAATGATTTTGTGTGACCGTAAAGTAAATATGATCGAGATAGCTGACACTCTAAAGATATCTAAGGAACGTGTTGGACATATCGTTCACGAATATTTGGGTATGCGGAAGCTCTGTGCGAAATGTGTGCCACGCGTGCTCACAATCGACCAAAAACAGCAACGAATTGATGATTCTGAACAGTGTTTGCAGCTGTTTATTCGTAATAAACCCGATTTTTTGCGTCGATATGTGACTATGGATGAAACTTGACTCCATCACTACACGCCTGAGTCCAATCGACAGTCAGCTGAGTGGACTGCGGCCGGTGAACCGCCACCAAAGCGTGGAAAGACTCAACAGTCAGCTGGCAAAATTATGGCCTCAGTTTTTTGAGATACACACGGTATATTGTTCATCGACTATTTGGAAAAGGGAAAAACAATCAACAGCGACTATTACTGTGCATTATTGGAGCTATTGAAGACCGAAATCGCAAAAAAACGGCCCCATATGAAGAAGAAAAAAGTGTTGTTTCATCAAGATAATGCACCGTGTCACAAATCAGCGAAAACGATGGCAAAATTGCATGAATTGGGCTTCGAATTGCTTCCTCACCCACCGTATTCTCCAGATCTAGACCCCAGCGACTTTTTCCTTTTCTCTGACCTGAAGAGAATGCTCGCGGGAAAAAATTTGGCTCTGATACTGAGGTAATCGCCGAAACTGAGGCCTATTTTGAGGACAAACCGAAGGAGTACTACAAAAATGGTATCGAAAAGTTGGAAGGTCGCTATAATCACTGTATCGCCCTTGAAGGCAGCTATGTTGAATAAAAAAAATGAATTTTGTTAAAATATTGTGTTTTACTATGGTAGACCGGGGACTTTTCAGCCGACCTGTTATCTATACATTTTGCATGCGTTTGAACCAATTGTCGAAGCACTTTGGCCACTCTAATTGAGGTATCTCCAAAACATGCATTCTGAATGCAGCAACCGCTTCTTCAGGCGTCGAAAACCGTTGACCTCTCAGTTTGTTTTTTACGTACGGGAATAAAAAATAATTCAGGACTATGCCAAGTCAGGACTATATGGCGGATGACTCATCGAATCGATGTTTTGGGTGCTCACAAATGCAGGGAGCTCGCAAACAAATGGCAAACAAATGGTTGTGCACCATTCAGAATTGACTGTTCTGCGTTGTCCTAGTGGTACGGTTGCCACATGTCCAGTTTTTCCGAAAAACAGGCGACCATTTGCTCGGAAGTGCTTCGTCCGCGAACTATTTTTGTTGGATTGGGCTCATCTTGAAACACCCTTACAGACTGCTGTTTACTTTCGGGCTCATAGGCGTAAATCCACGATTCATCACCTGTCACGATATAAAAGACGTGTTTCGAAGCACCACGATCGTATTTTTTGAGAATGTCCTTCGGCCAATCGACACGAGCCTTTTTCTGAGCGATTGACAAACTGTGTGATACGGCAAAAAACATCACTACACTACGATGCCGAAAATATTTCTTTCTCTCTAGAGTTGGTAGATTTAATTAATTCATCGCATGCTTTAGAAACCTCGAAAACACATTTACCCAATTGCATTTTTCTGCGTTTTGCTACATGCGCACAAAATATGCGCAGAACTGACTGAGGCTCTCTGCAAGAGATCAAACGATATATTATATATTTCACTATATCTGAATACCTTTCACTTATAGAAGCTTTTCATATAGGAGTTTTAAATATATATGGAAAATATATAGAGGCAGTTATTGTTTACGTTTGGGATGAAGCTAATATGATAATAAAAAAGTGGAGATGTTGTATGAGGAAGAGAGTACCTATATCTAACACACGAATAGGCGCGAAATCATTTTTAACGATATTTTTTGAACATTCTTTTAAGAAAAGGCTTTTTTTGTTAAAGAAGAAGAAATATGTTGTTTAACTTACGTTAATTTCTTCACAATATTTTGTTTAGCTCAAAGATGTTTACCTGCAAAAAATAATATCAATTAGAAATAATGTTTTTATATTTTTCTTGTTTACAAAAACCACATGGTTTAAAGAGAAATGAGACACTGAATGTTTAAACAAATAAATAGTGTGATGTGTTAAATACATGCTGATTTCATGTAAATAAATACACGGGAAGGTTTTGTCCCAAAATTTGTTAATAAAGAGTTTTGTAATAAATTACATATTTGAAGAAAGGAAAAGACCAATGTAAATCAATGTCACAAAGGTATTTATTGACATAAACAATTGTACTGCTGTTACAAAGCTACTAGTTTCGGTCTAGTTAAAGACCATCATCAGGCTGTACATAATACATAAAACACTTGAATATGTTGCGGCCTCAAAGTTGTCCAGAAGGGAGGAATTAAAAACATTTAATGATTATAATGAACATATTTTATGGTGACATCGAAGAAAAAAGAAAAGAAAATAAATTGTATTAGACACAATAAGCTTATTGAGGAAAAATTAATTAATCATTAGAAAAGATAAGGAAAATAACTCAGTTTCATCACAAGATGATGATCTTGAGGAAATCTGCTCAAATGATAGGAGGAAATAGCCTTCAAGATTAACAGAGGTAGGAGAAGGTATAAAAACCTAAAAAGTACGTAGATACCATTGTAGTAAGAAACTATGTGGTTTCTAGTTAATAAAACCACGCAGTCTCCTTTATAGACCCCAGGGTAATCTCGGTCGAATTTTAACAAATTAAAAATCTTCACAATTAATATGGAGACCGTGAGAAGAATTATATAAGAGACAAGAGTATTGTCAAAAAACATAATAATAGGAAATGGAATGACCCATGACCAAAAATAATATCAAATAAGGATAAATTCCCACATTAAGGATTAGCGAAGCCACGTGAACCGCACAATATAATTACACATTTCTTATAGTCTTTCTTTTTAATGGTTTGTGTTTGCAAGAGATTTTACTTTGTCTTCCCATATTTCCTTTATTTGTTTTCTGTTGTCCACTTTCTTCAATAATTGTTTTTTTTTCTTTCTAATGTGACTAATCCGCTTCTTACATTTTACTAGGTTGTTTATCAGCATTTTAAATTGATCTTAATTGTTATTGTCAACATAACCTCACAAACCTTTTGTTCTTCTTCTTGTCCTCTGTTTTGTTGTACTACAGTTACACTTTCTCAATCTATATGTCTATGTTGAACTCGCCTCCCTCTTTTTACTTCTTTTTTAAAACATATAAAAAGTTAATTTTAGACCTCAAATTTTATACATTTTATCCTACATATTTTTATACAGGGTGAGTCATAACTATTGGGACATAGACTAAGGACAGGTTATTTGGACCAAAATATGGCTATTGGGCCAAATATGCCTTAATATAATGTTGCTGAGAAAAAAGATACAGGGTGTTAAAGTTAATTTTTGTTTTTCGTTTTTTGCTAATAGTTTCCCTGTATATTTATAAATTGATATCAAAATTGGCACAGAGATATAATCTTAGACAAGAAATAGTATTTTATTTACAATTCCACTATCAAATACCAAACTAATAAACAAAGTTGCAACTAACGTAAGGTTTCCGTTTTGACGATAAATCAAAACTAAACACACTTTAACTTAAAAGAACTCACAAAAACTCAAACTAAATGTTCTACATGGTCTCCTCCGATTTCTATGCCTTTTCTAATTCTTTTTATAAAGGATTTTCGGACGTTAAAAAAAATGTTATTCTGTCCCCTTATAAGATTAGCTGCATTTTGAATTTATCTTCAAAGTTCGTCTCGTGTATTAATTTCATTGGCATAAACTAAGGACTTCATATGTCCCCAAAAATAAAAATTTAGCGGGTTGTACTCGGGACTTCTTGGTGGCCATTAAAAATCACTGCCTCTGCCAATCCATCGTTGACGAAATACGTCATTAAGATGATTTCTAACAGCTAATGAAAAATGAGGTGGCGCTCCATTCTGCATAAACCACATTTTTCTTCTTACATCCAGTGACAGATCATCTAAAATATCACTAAGAGTATTTTCCAAAAAGAATAAATAAGAATCTCCATTTAAATTCGGAGGAAGAACATAAGGCCCTAGTAGTTGGTTTCTAATAAAAATTACTAAAAAATTTCATCAGAAAAAGTTTAGACTTAATTTGATAATTAGGAATGATCCACGTGGCGCCCTCTATGACAAAACGTAAAATTGTAAATAAAATACTATTTCTTGTCTAAGATTATGCCTCTGTGCCAATTTTGATATCAATTTATAAATATACAGGGAAACTATTAGCAAAAAACGAAAAACAAAAATTAACTTTAACACCCTCTATCTTTTTTCTCAGCAACATTATATTAAGGCATATTTGGCCCAATAGCCATATTTTGGTCCAAATAACCTGTCCTTAGTCTATGTCCCAATAGTTATGACTCACCCTGTATTATATTTTTTTTATTTTTTATATTATTGGTTTGTTTGAAAATATTTGTTATTTTATATTATATATGTTAATTGTGATCTTATTTACTTTTGTATTGATTTTTGCACTAAGGTATGATTTTTCTTTTCTTTTTAATTTGCACCACTAAAATAACCTTTTTATAGCCTGATAATGGCCTCAACGTTAGGCCAAAGCTAGTTACTATTTTGTTTTTCGTCAACATAAAGAATAAAATTCTGTGACATAGACTTTGGGTTTTTTATTTGGTTTCCCATTAGATAGTCACATTTGTTCTCAATAAATTATTTGTTAATCGTTCAATTCAACTCAACTACTAATTATTTTTCAATAAGGTAAAACACAAACAAAAAGAAATCCGGTTTAGTTATTCTTTTCATACGTTTTATTCTCTGGGAGATATATAAAAAATTGAGGCAATTGCCCCGAAAGTCTCATAAAACACCCTTCCAACATACACTCAATAAATTCATGTTGAACTCTGGTTCACTCCACCCAACGATTTTCATCACTTGCCAACCCGCAACTTGTATTCTCTCCGGTTTCAAAATAAATTCGATATCAAAGCAAGCAACCAGCGTTGACAAATATATCTCGACAAGACCCCGATTCGCACATAGCGAACACTAGCGTTCCTGAATATCAAACATCAACAATAGTAGAGGACAAGGACGTATTTTATTATTATGTTTATATAATTCGTCCAGATAATTTTAAAATATATTGATTTGAAGTCTTTTCAAATAGGTACGCAAATTGAAATAAAGCAAAAGCATAAAAATATTTTTAACAAAAACAATTTTTTAATAAATATTGGAAGTTTTGTTAAAACGAAGAGTTTTTTATTATCCTTAATAAGATGGACTTCCAAAAAGTAAGGGTTAGTACAATCAATTTAATACTTCGTAAACAATTAGAAAATAATAACTTTTAATAATTTGTTGGGAAATTTAAACAAACGAAATAAAACTTAATTTTATGTTGAGAGAAACTATTTTTCGTTAAGTATTCACCTGCACTTTCTGCCTTATATAATGGATTCATGAATGGACTAGTTTAGTGATTTTTTTTTATATTTGCATCTTATAAAATAGGTTTTTAGTGGTTCAACTGTACAAATAAAATTTTTATAAAATTAATCCTCTAGCCATAATCGGCTTTTGAAATTTAAATTTAATGGTTACATACGTCATAAGTGGTAAGTGACGTGTTTCAATAAGATTGGTAGAAAATTTGCTATGTTGTCGATATGCTTTAATATTAACCGAGAAACTTATCTCTCTCTCTTATTTGTTGTCATTAAAAACAGATAAACATATCGATATTTTTGTTCTCTGATTGACACTTTATCAAATAAGGAGTAAAACACTAAACAAAATATTCTGTCATTTTCGTTAGTTTAATTTGTTGTTTGGTTGTGTTTGGTTTATGAAAGAAATTACTTCTGTACTATTTTTGGTTCGAAAATAAAAATCCCTAACACCTTCTCTTGGTGTTATAGCGGTTCCTTCAAAAATAACCAATAGAAGTAATTGTTCTCTCGGGGAGCAACCCTTCTATCGGTACAGTGAGAGAACGAATTTCAAGAATACGGTTTTGACATATTCAATAGAACCACGCCCACTTTCTATTGGCTGTTCTATTCTATCACCGTCAAGAATAGGGGTCTTGTTTGTTTATTACAGATAAACACGATTTTCTCTCCTGTCATATATCTTGTCAACTGGTACAATCAGTTAGTCACAGAACACGGTGTTTTGTGCCGCCAGTTTTTTGAGAATACTTGAAACGAACGTTGCTAAAATGTGGCAACGTTGAATTTTAAACACACTTCATTATTGGTTATTAGTTGGCGCTACGAATAAAACTTACTAATTATTTATTGCTAAATTTTACGAAATGAGAAAAATTAATTGCAAAATGAATACCAATATAAGTAAGTAGGTATCTTATCCTAAATATACAGGGTGTTTCTTAAGTAATCTAAAATATTATATGGGGCGCTTCAATACTCAATTTTAAGACGAAAAGTTCATATAAACATGTGTGATAGGTGTTGTCGTTCATGAGATACAGGGTGTTGTACGTGAAATTAATTTTTCTTGGTGACGCTACTGATTTATATTTTTTTATTATTTTATTACAAGCAACATGTGTTAAACATAAAGAAAAAATAACACATTTCAGAGCAAATGTTTAAAATGTCCACCTCCAGCTAAAATGCAAGAATCCGCTCGATGTCTAATGGATTGTCGAATACGTTCGAAGATACCAGGATTGTTACGAATAACATTACAGCCGTCTATGATACGATTTTGAAGATCTTGTACGTTTAATATCAGTGTTGTGTAAACAAGCGATTTCAAATATCCCCACACACAAAAATCCAGAGGATTATGTCCAGGTGATCTAGGGGGCCACGGGTGTGGAGATCCTCGTCCGATTCAATGGCCAGGAAAAACATGCATGAACCACATGCGCCTTCTAATAATAATATGTACATCTTCCAAAAGAAGTGGAAGTTCATTTTCTAGAAAATGTTGGTATGTCTCACCGGTTAACCGTACAGGAAGGAAAAATGGTCCAATTAAATAATCATCGATGATGCCAAGCCAAACATTGACCGAAAATGTTTGTTGAAATCGTTTTACACTTATGGTATGTGGATTTACATCTGCCCATATGTGGTCATTATGAAAATTCATAATCCCATGTCTAGAAAAGTTGGCTTCATTCGTAAATAGAATATTGGCCACAAAATTCGAATTGTTCGCGATTTCACGTGAAATCCATTGACAATACTGTATGCGTAATGGATAGTCAGTAGGTAACAAATGTTGAACACGTTGAACACGTTGAACGTGATATGGATACAATAAATTATCTTTTAGAATATTCCAAACAGTTTTGTTACTAACATTTACTTCATCTGCAACTTTTCTTGTACTCGTTTCTGGATGTTGGTTAATAATTTGAAGAATCTGGTTTTCCAATTGGGGATTTCTCACAGTTCTGGGTCGTCCAATAATATTCTTTGATTTAGCAAAAGTTCCAGTTTCTTGTAAACGAATATGTAACTTAGTAAACGTATCTGAACATGGTAAACGATTATTTGGATAACGCTGGGCATACGTACGTCTAGCTTCTAAGGCATTACCATTCGCTAATCCGTACAAAAAATGCATATTAGCCATTTCAATA